>JALMGJ010000003.1:145633773-146063773 GCA_023362775.1 Charina bottae
AGCTCCATAATATCACCCTCCTCTTCAGGGGCACATTCCCTCACAGTATTTAATCTTTTAAATACAATTGTATTTAATATTTTAAATTAATCATTTTAATATATTTATAAGTTTCTTTTGTCTATCCCTTTCTTATTTGCATTTGTTTCTTACTTTTATATTTTAGTTTAACATTGTTTAATAAAAATAAATTAAAATTAAAATATTATTTATGCAGTTAATATATGATTAAATAATTTGATAATGTTTAGATAACAAAGAAGCAGCTGTTTTGCAAGTGGTAAGCAAGAAAATAGTGGCTGATCTCATATGTTATGCAAGTCAAATTATTTAAAAGTTTAATTGAATGCTAGCCCAAGGAATAGTTGTTTGATTAAAATAGCCAACTCTGGGTATGGAAAGTTTTGTAGAAAATCTCAGGTTTGAATGAGGTTCATACCTGAAGATGGAATATGGAATAATTCACAGAAAGGAATGTCATGCCAATCTGATTACAATATTTAATGACTATATTAGTCAGCTGGGTGATTTTGGGCCAGTTACAGTATATATAAAAAGGCGAGATAAAAATCTAATAAATAATAATAATATTCTGTGGTTGGTCCATACTTAACATATTTCAAGAAGTTACTACTGAAAATGACACAGCCAAAAAATTAAGAGCCTGCTTAACTTCCTAAACTTTAGAGAATGTGTTATTAATTTCAGCTGTATTGTGCTACAAAAATACAATAAAGATCAATAGTTAATATAAAAATTTGGCAATAATCACATTCAAAATGTTTATATTGTTATTATTCCATATTTTACATATAGGCAGCTATACATTTCTATTCAACATAAGTCTTTATTAACAGAGACACAAAATGAAAGTATAATATTATTTGATAGGCTGAATCAGGACACATAGGTTACAATAGAAAGGGGGTTTGATGCAATGTTTTTTTTTTATTAAATGGTGCCCAAATATTTGGGAGACGGGTTTGCCAATCTAAGAATACTTTTGTTCACATTCTTTTAATTAAATTTTAAATTTTAAATTAATTTAATTCACATGCTTTTAAGACATTACAACCTAACATTTTGGAAAACCCATTGCAACATACTGAGTTAGTTCCTCCTCCTTTTGTATGCAGCATTTGTACGTCCTTTTCAAGATACTCTCGCTTTCACTCTCGCTCTCTACCAATGATGCAGCAAAATGAATATTATGTGGATACCACAAGTAGCCATACCTACAGCAACCATACATCTCAGTTTATTAATATTTTCAAAATATCAAAAAGCAGAGCTTTGCATTATATCCTGTAACAAAGATATATGTCACATATAAATCACGTCCAGAAGAATTTATTACCACTAGTAATTTTATGTATGATTACTTCACTACAGCCATAATGTGCTTCTGCTTTTCTGACACAAGTGGCATAGATCCAGGCTTGCTATGTTTACGACGATTCAGCTCCCTAGAAAGAGAGACATTAAAATATATTTAATATACAGTATTTCATTGCTTAGGGAATAAAGTTATTAACTGCATAACCAATATTCATATATCAGAATATATTATTATATTTGGAATACAATTAATTTATTATGTACTGGAGTATGATCCTTGAAAAAATGAATTTTGAGACACTCTCTTCAGGGCAAATTCAATTAAAATACAAATAAAACCCGGAACACAGATAGTCAAAGTTCCTCCAGTTCTACACGAATATGCTGTGCAGTGAGCTAATCCTGATCTTGTTTTTCTAAGATATCATCTCCCATTTGTGCAAAAGATGATCAGAGTAACATATGAATCCTGTTTAGGTAGCAGAAAAAGATGACATCCACTACTATCTGAAGAGTAGTTTCTGCTGTACCAGAACAAGAGCTCAAGGAGTGCATTCTCCTTTTTGCTGCTCTTCCCACCCCAATTTAATAGTAGGATGAATCTGATTGGGAAGCATGAAGAAAAATAGAAGCCCTATTTAGGGACTAAGTAAGCCATTAGTTACTTACAAAGATGCCATCAAATCAGGTTCTGATGACTGCATGCTCACCATCTCAATCTGTCTCTAGCAATAACCTGTAATTCTTCCAAGGACATTCCGGTAATGTCTCTGATCCCATCCACCATTATCCATTGTCATCCCCTTCTACTTGCCTCAACATGGCCACGCATAATTATTTCTATCCTATTGACTTAGACCAACTGCTTGTTCCAGCAAATTATTTGCTTGTTCCAGCAAATAATTATTATTATGAAATTAAGCTTGGAAAGGAAATAATGTATTGTCCAATCCAACATCCTGCACTTTAGAAACACATCCAATAAATCAAAGCAAGTTACTGTCCAGATTAGTCTTATAATCAACTGGAAAAGTCTGTCTAGACAGCTTCTTTCACAGCTGAACTGCAATGAATTTAGAGTTCCACAGTCTATTCAAAAGTAAATAGACAAACAAAAAGAATGATAGAATACATTTAATTTTTAAAAAATGAAATAAAAAAGAATACTTTCGCCGACGAGCTTCTTTCATGATGCGTAGCTCTTTGGCTTGACTATAAATGATCTTTGGTAAGTGACGATGGCGATTTATACGTCTGATTTGGGGATGGTGCTGGAATTTTTCTTTCAGTTTTTGATTGTAGTTAATAGCAGCTTTCTCTCGAGGAGCAAGCTAGGAAAATAATCATGATCTTAAAACATATAGTTAACAGTGATGTATTCCAGAAAACCAGAAATGGTTTATGAGTGTGCAGTTTCTCATGAAACCTTGTCGACTTCTATATACTGACTACTGGAGTCATGGAACTGCCAAGATCTCAAATAATGGCACAAAGTAATATCTGGCAAATACCTACTAATAAATATTAAATTGGACACTGATGGGAAGGAAGGAAGGAAGGAAGGAAGGAAGGAAGGAAGGAAGGAAGGAAGGAAGGAAGGAAGGGAGGGAGGGAGGGAGGGAGGGAGGGAGGGAGGGATGGATTAGTTCCGAATTTATACTGAAACCAAAGACATTGATTTTAACTGGGAAAATCTCTACATACATCTCTGATTATCTTTATTCCAATAGAAAGCACACCAATAAATTCAATTAAAAGGCAATCTATTGCCTTCTGCTCAGCCTGGTTGATAAATCCCTGATGATTTAACCATGTTAAATAAATGAGAAAAAGTCCTATTTTGGTCATTGGAATGATAAAAAATATACCTCAAAGTCCAACTGGATTTAACCTAGCTTTCAAGCAGAAGAAATGTAATTCTTTTTCAACAACTGCTGATATATAGAGAAAGACTATACATTAACCTTTATTAGCTGTAAGAGATATTTTCCACCACTCATTGTATTTCATTTCTTTTGCTTAGTCAGCAGTACATTTCAATCATTCCTGTTGTGCAAACTGTCAATACAATCCATATTAAAAGGCTTTCATTTTAATTAAAGGCAATTACATTAAAATGGTAGCTGACAGAACCCTATTTCTTTCAAAGGGATAAGCTTTTTAAAAAATATTCACAGCACTTCTGGCTCTATCTGCTCACTCTAATTATAAAATGAACACTATAGAAGAGTAAGAATGAGCTCTTAAACAATTTGATTGGCCAAATTTGCAAGCCCAGAAAAGCCCATTTTAAGTCACTAAGGTAGAATTCTGTAAATCCATTCCTAGGAATCAGCAGTAGTAGCACTTCATATTGCAACATTTTATAACAGCTCTTAGTTATTTATTTCAAATATTTATATACTGCCAACATTATAAAAACTCTACGCAATTTACAAAGTTAATAAATTAAGATGTTACACAAATCTCCGAAATTCAGCAGATTACGTTTACTCGTAACATTAGAATTAAAACAGTTTAAGGAACAGAATCATAGCACAAGATTGTCACCGTCCAAAACCCTGCCAGAAAAGCCATCTCTTACAGCTTTCAAAAAGATGTTGGGGGAAACCACTCAGATCTTGAGGAGGAGCTTGTTTCAGAAGACCAGGGCAGCTATGGGGAAGCTCTACTTCTGGGCCCTCATTCCCCTTATGTCCCAGGCTAAGGGAAACCCAATATACCATCTTGAATAGAGCAGACACCAAATAAAATCTTTTTGGATGAGATGGTCCAGAAAGTGCTCTGGACCCAATCCTTTTTATAGGTTAGCACTAGCATCTTGAATTGTATACAGAAATCTATTGGAAGCCATTGCAAAACCTGCAATATACATCATATTATACTTTTGAATTCACTTTCACTTGTCAGCATTTGCGCCACTGCATTCTGCATCTACTGCAGTTGCCAGGTAGTCTTCAAGGGCAATCAAGATTGAGCACTTTGCGATAATCTAATCTAGATGTAAGGAGACGAGTTACTGTTGCCAAGGTCTCCTGTTTACAGCTTTACAAGGGCATCCTTGGCCATGGCCCCCACCTTGGATGCAACTGGAGCTATAAATCCAGGTGCAACTCCAGTTGTAGACCTGCTCCTTTACAGAGAGTGCAATTCTCTTCCACAGCCACAGAGGGAGCTATTCATCCATCACAGCTGCACCACCTTGGTGGGATTCCATTTCAACTTGTTTCATCCCCTAAATCCTGGGTTCTGTAGGTGTGGCAAAAAAGAAGAATGGCTGTGCTCCCCATCTGCCTACCCATTCTATGTTTTTGGATGATCTCTGGCGGGAGCGGGACAGGGGCAATGCATCTGTCCTTGCTCCCCCCAACTTTCAGTGGCTTTTGATAACATCGACCATGGTATCCTTCTGGATCGGCTTTGTGGGTTGGGAGTGGGCGGCACAGGAGTGGGCTGGTTCTCTTCCTTCCTATAGGGCAGGTACCAGTCAGTGTTGACTAGGAGTGAGAGATCCTACCCGCGGCCCCTATTATGTGGGGTGCCTGCTGGGTTTGATACTCTTTCCGTTCCTATTTAACATCTACATGAAGCTGTTGGGTGAGATCTTTTGTCGCCATTGGGTGAGTTATCATCAGAATGTTGATGATACCCAATTGTACATCTCTGCCCCTGGCGAACTAAGCAATGCTGTTGATGTCTTGCCCCGGTGCCTGAAGAATGTGGGGGTCTGGATGGGGAACATCCTGCACACAAGTTATATTGTATTTAGATTAATGTTCTTCTCCCACAATCTTGCTTTTATTTATAAGGATGTTTTTAACAGTTGTGATATCGTTTTGTTGGTTGTACGCTGCCCAGAATCACGTTCCGTGAGATGGGCAGCTGTATAAATTTAATAAATAAATATATGCTTGTTTTCAAAACTAGCAGGTAGTGCTCACAGGATCAGAGACCCTGGAGGCTCCTTTAAACCATTTACTTGGCAAAAAGCATCCTTGCCACATATTATACGCAACAAAAAATACCTGAGCTAACAATATATGAACTTGTGTATCATATATTATTTATTTGTATTAATTTATGCAACCTTTTACTGGACCACATGTCTTTGTAGATCTTGGAATCCAAGAAATGCTGTCTTACACTTGCAGGCAAAAGTTTAAGCACCCCTGCTCAACTTGTATCTCTCACTGAATCCCCAAGTGAAGAAAAACTAACACAACTTCTACATGGTACAAATGTAAACAAGGCATCTATCTGCAAATTTGAATGCATACTATTTATGTTTATTTGTTTTACAGATTCAGAATATGAAAATAGTAAATATTTTCTATGCCAACAGTTCCTCTTGGGGATGGCTGGTCCCATGAAGCCTCCCGGTATTACCATTTTTAACATCTTTTATACTTGGATTTTATATTATTTATTATACTGTAATTTTATATTTATCTTTTTTAACTATGTTTTATTGTGAACTGCCCAGGGTCCCCGACAGGAGAGATGGGCGGTAATATAAATATAATAAAATAAAATAAATATGGCAGGTGCAGAGTTTAGAACCCTTTCAATTGATTCAGTGCTCCTTTTTTATTTTAATGGTGTTGACTCATTGACCTACCATTAGTTTGGTAAAGACAATCCCACAGGTGAACAAATACTCTGACCCTTATAAACTCTCAGGTTGTGACTGGAAATGCTGAGGTCAAGGCAAGATCTGGAAGACCAAGAAAATTCTCTGCTAGAACTCTCTCCAAACTAGTCAGATCTGCAAAACAGAATTCACCGATGCCTAGAAACAATCTGCTAAAGATTTTAGCTGACACTGGGGTAGCTATCTACAGGTTCACAGTATAGCTCTGTTTATACAATAATTGTATTGCTTCTACAATTGCATAATGGTTTATAGTTGTATAACTGATTATACAACAGTGACTAGAGAGCCAATTTGGTGTAGTGGCTAAGGTGCTGGGCTAGAATCCAGGAGATTGTGAGTTCTAGTCCTCCCTTAGGCATGAAAGCCAGCTGGGTGACTGGGCCAATCACTCTCTCTCTCAGCCCAACCCACCTCACAGGTTTATTGCTGTGGGGAAATAGGAGGCAGAAGTATTAAGTACTGTATGTACACTGAGCTGAGCTGACAAAAAATAAAAGCAGAATAAAAAACTAATAATAAATAAATCTGCATGGAGAGCTGTCAGAAGGAAACCTTTTCCCCAACCTCATCACAAAAGTAATTATCTAAAGGATGAAAAAGAAAACCTTGATAATCCTGAAACAGTCCGTGATGAAAAGGAACTATTCAGCCACAATCACAAAATATTTCTTGGAGAAAAAAGGGTAAAGCATTTGAAGGAGAAAACACCCTATCAACCATAAAGGAGAGCCAGTTTGATGTAGTGGTTAAGGCATCAGGCTAGAAAGCGGGGAAACTGTGAGTCCTAGTCCTGCATTAGGCCTGAAGCCAGCTGGGTCACTATGGATCAGTCATTTTCTCTCAACCCTAGGAAGAAGGAACTGGCAAGCCACTTCTGAAAAATGCTGCCAAGAAAACTGAAGGGGGCAGTGACCAGGAGTCAAAACTGACTTGGAGACACAAATTATCATCATCATCATCATCATCATCCATTAAACAAAGGCGTGATTTTATGATGCTTTGAAGTTACAGGGCAATCAGTGCCACAGGAAATACTGTGCGGCTAGAAGGAAAAATGAATTCAACTAAATATCACTTCATCCTAGAAGCTAAAGTGTTATAATCAGTAAAGTAATTGAAGCTCAAAAGAGGTTAGATATTTCAGGAAGACAATTTCCAAATCAGCCACGAAGCTGATGTGAAAGAAAAATAAAGGTTTTGGAATGGCCCTTATAGTCCCCAGACCCAAGTATTATTAAAAACCTGCGGGGAGATCTTGGACATCCAGGTGACGAAAATGTTAGATGCTCCGAAAGAGCAGAGATGCCACCATGACAAAGACCAATGGCAAGATCAGTCCAACGGAACCTCTCCAGACAAGGAGAGGATGAGAGATTGCCCACTTCTGCTCCAGATGGCTTCTCCTCATGAGGAGACTGCAGGACAGCGGTTGCCCTGCGGTTCTGAGCACCAGGAGACAAGGGAAGCCATCAAGTTCTCAACCATGGCGAAACCTTTAAGGACACTGGGTTTGTCCACCTCACTTTCTAATCACTTTTGGATTTACAATTATTTTACAGTTAAAAGAGGTCTTCCAAACAAGTTTGAAAAACTACCTGGTGAGTAAAACCTTCATCCCAAAATAGAAGAAAAGCTAATTAACAGTTTAAAGAATTTAAAGAATATAAAACAAGGGGCAAAAAGCTAAATAAGAATTTAAACTAAGAAAGTTTTAAACAGATTAAGGGACCAGATGAATTTGGAATATTAGGACTTTTGCTAAGACTTTTGAAAAATTGAGTAAACAAAACAATATTTCCTTTTTTTTATAAGTATTTTATTAAGTTTAAAGCAAAGGTAAAAACTGCAAAACTGAAGTACTTTGGCTACATAATGAGAAGACAGGATACCCTGGAGAAGAAGCTGATGCTAGGGAAAGTGGAAGGCAAAAGGAAGAGGGGCCGACCAAGGGCAAGATGGATGGATGATATTCTGGAGGTGACGGACTCGACCTGGGGGGAGCTGGGGATGGTGACGGCCGACACGAAGCTCTGGCGTGGGCTGGTCCATGAAGTCACGAAGAGTCGGAAGCGACTGAACGAATAAACAACAAAGATAAAAACTACAAAAAAGAAAAAAACTACAAAAAAAGAAAAAAAACTAAAAAGTGAGAAACACAAGAAAAAGAATTTTAAAAGATTACATAAGAAGTGACTTCCGACTTTCAACAAGAATATATAACAATTTCCATAATTAATCCCTTACTCTATATCAAAGCAAAACAATATTTCCATGGCAACACAAATTGTTTAGTCTATTAGGAAAGAGATCATTGGCTGAAAGTTGAAAATAAAACAACAAAGAAACTTGAGACTGTGAATATAGAAATGGGACACTAGAGGGGAGTAAGTTCCAGGCAGGAAAAAGAAAAGTGAAATTTACAAAATGACAGACAAAGGTATGATGCTTGAGATATTTCAAAGGATTTTTGAAGAACTGGGAGAGAAACCTACAACTGAATTGACAGCAATAATTTGCTGTACCTGTAAATGTATTTTTTGAAGATTATAAAGAAGTGAAAGATGTGACAGACAACAATATGGAAGAATTTATGGACAGATAGGATGAAGAAGGGATACAAATCCCAGCTGATGTAGAAATATTGGAAAATAAAGAAATTGTGGATTATAAGACAGAGATGACAGTCAGAATGGAAATACAAATGATAAATCAAGAGATGAAAAAGGACCTGGGCAACAACTTATCTTTGGATTTGCAAAAGAGGGTTTCTAAAACCTTGAAGAAATCTTTGAAATGGGAGAAAGTAAGTTTGAATGGAGATTCAATCCCACAACAGCAATTTAAAGATTAAAATTGTCAGGAGCAAAAGAAAGAAATATAAAGTTGACTTGTTTGATCAGGATTAAAAATAAGAAATATTTTAATAAAATTCTGGAAACCTTTTATGGATTTTTGCCGACACTTAGACAAAAATGACAATGGTTTTTTGGATTTGTGAATGGATGGGGGGGTTATGAGAAGAAGTGAACTATGTATGTAATTTTATAGGGGCTGGGGAAATATTAATCTGCCTGTACTTGTTGCAAGAAAGATCAGGAGCTTCTTTAAATATTCTTTTTCCTATTTCTTTTTTTCTCTTTCTTTTTTCTTTTGTACTTTGTATTTTTCTTTCTATTCTTTTCTTTTTTTCCAATTTCAGTTTGTATTATCTTTTAGTATTGTAAAATACTAAAACGTGCGTTTTTTTCCTGGCACCGAGGGCATTTTCAGGGTCCCTGGAGCCTTCCCCACCGCACAGCTGATGAGTGCGGAGGTTTTCCACCCAGGGGTGCCCCCCCCACCGTCACTTTTTGCGGTGACCTGAGGCTTTTTCACCTCGCAACAGCAGCTTTTCTTGGCAGAGTGCCACTGTCGCAAAGCGAAAAAGCCTCGGATCACCGCAAAGTGACAGGGGCGCCCCAGGGTGGAAAATCTCCACGCCAATCAGCTGATGTTATTTTCATTACAGGAGACTGGAATGCTAAGGTGGGTAGTCAGACGACACCTGGAATTACAGGCAAGCATGGTCTGGGAGAACAAAATGAAGCAGGACATAGGCTGATAGAATTTTGCCAAGACAACTCACTGTGCATAACAAACACTCTCTTCCAACAACCTAAAAGATGACTTTATACATGGACTTCACCAGATGGTCGACACTGAAATCAGACTGACTACATCCTTTGCAGCCAAAGGTGGCGGACATCTATACAGTCGGTAAAAACAAGACCTGGAGCTGACTGTAGTTCAGATCACCAACTTCTTATTGCACAATTTAGAATCAGACTAAAGAGAATAGGGAAGACCCACAGATCAGTTAGATATGAGCTCACTAATATTCCTAAGGAATATGCAGCGGAGGTGAAGAATAGATTTAAGGGACTCGATTTAGTAGATAGGGTCCCGGAAGAACTATGAACAGAAGTTCACAACATTGTTCAGGAGGCGGCAACAAAAAACGTCCCAAAGAAAAAGAAAACCAAGAAGGCAAGATGGCTGTCTGCTGAGACGCTGGAAGTAGCCCAAGAAAGAAGGAAAGCAAAAGGCAACAGTGATAGGGGGACATATGCCCAATTAAATACAAAATTCCAGAGGTTAGCCAGAAGAGATAAGGAATTATTTTTGAACAAGCAGTGCACGGAAGTGGAAGAAGACAATAGAATAGGAAGGACAAGAGACCTCTTCCAGAAAATTAGAAACATCGGAGGTAAATTCCAGGCAAAAATGGGTATGATCAAAAACAAAGATGGTAAGGACCTAACAGAAGCAGAAGAGATCAAGAAAAGGTGCCAAGAATATACGGAAGATCTGTATAGGAAGGATAATAATATCGGAGATAGCTTTGACGGTGTGGTCAGTGAGTTAGAGCCAGACATCCTGAAGAGTGAGGTTGAATGGGCCTTAAGAAGCATTGCTAATAACAAGGCAGCAGGAGACGACGGTATCCCAGCTGAACTGTTTAAAATCTTGCAAGATGATGCTGTCAAGGTGATGCATGCCATATGCCAGCAAATTTGGAAAACACAAGAATGGCCATCAGATTGGAAAAAATCAACTTATATCCCCATACCAAAAAAGGGAAACACTAAAGAATGTTCAAACTATCGAACAGTGGCACTTATTTCACATGCCAGTAAGGCAGAGCTTTCCAAACTGTGTGTCGCGACACAAAAGTGTGTTGCCACACACAGCGTGGTGTGTCGCCACACCACCCGGAAGCGCCGCCGTGCGCGTGCACGCGCTGCTGCACGCCCCCCCCGCGCCGCCGCACGCCCCCCGCGCCGCCGCACGCCCCCCGCGCCGCCGCTGTGCACGTGCGCCCCCCGCGCCACTGCCATGCGCGCGCACGCCACCGCCACCGCCGCGCTGCCGCCGCTGTCACCACTGATGTGTCGCCTACGGCAGAACTTTGGAAAGCCCTGCAGTAAGGTAATGCTCAAGATCTTGCAAGGTAGACTCCAGCAATTCATGGAGCGAGAATTGCCAGATGTACAAGCTGGGTTTAGAAAAGGCAGAGGAATTAGAGACCAATTTGCCAATATCCGCTGGATAATGGAGGAAGCCAGGGAGTTTCAGAAAAACATCTATTTCTGTTTTATTGACTATTCTAAAGCCTTTGACTGTGTGGATCATAACAAATTGCGGCAATAATTTATAAATTAATACATTTAGCATTAAATTGTTTATCTCATTCCTTTGTGCTTGCAAAGCCAGAGCCCTGTCAGAACTCAGTCCTGCTGCAGCTTGTCTGGGTCTGGAGAACCAAGTTCTGGTGGCAATCCAACTTGGCATGGGCAAGCCAGCAGTTCTCACAGGGCTCCCTTTTTTCGTGCCCAAGCTGCATCATTGCATGAACTCAATCCTGTTCCTTAGGAAAGAGCAGCTGTCAGTTTATCCAGATAGAGTGGGAGCGAGTTCTGACAGCAACCTGGCCTTCTGACCATTCGGTGGCTTCAATGGGAAAAGCCAGGTCACTTGGTCCAGCTTTGTGTGGACCCACAGGCTTTTCCAGGCAAAATGGGAATGAGGTCTCACAGGGCTCTGGCTTGCACAAACAAAGCCAGATTGTTGTCAGAATGACAGCTTGCACATACAAAGCACATTGTCGAGGCACAATGCGACTGAGTTCTCATAATACTCCCAATGGTTGGTACTCTAGCTGCCACATGTCTCCCAGCTGCAATTTCTGCACGTTTTTCAAGGGCTGCACTATGTCAGGTTGTAATCAAGGCAAGTATTGCTAAGTTGAGCAAGCTCAAGAAGGGTCCCTGTTGGTGCACTAGCCGTGACTGTGCAAACACTATTCTGATCACAGCCATCACTTGCAAGCTGGGGATCAAAGAGCATTCCCAAACTGTGAACCTACTCCTTTTGGTGGAGTCCAGCCCAATCCAGAGCAGGCTCCTCCTCAATCCCCAAGTGTTTGGGTTTTTTTCCCCTTCCCAACAGCACTTCCTCCTTGTCAATATTTAATTTTAGCCTTGTCTGTCTCATCCAGCCTACCAAGATTACATGGTGTTCAAGGGTATTGTTTGCTTCCTCCGAGTTAGAAGGTAAGGAGCAGTGTCTTCAGCAGATTGATTGCATCTCACTTGAGTTGAGTGGATGGAACACGGCCCCTTAATTATTACAATCTTGTCATAAAAATATTTTTCTTTTGTTTAAGATAAAATTATTACAGTGAATTATAATTGCTACCAAAATGTAAGATTATCATTTTTTAAAAAATCAACCAAATGCTTTTTGGCTTTCTAAATTACTCTGCTTTAAGTCTAACAATGAATTTGCAGTTACTTACCACACCCAGCTTTTCAGAAGCATTTGCTTTCCACAAACGAATGTTCATTTCATCAGAGCCACACAAAATGTATTTGTTGTCTGATGTCCATTTGACAGTGATGACATGTTGCATTCTCTTTGTATGATAGACCTCTCTAAGAATAGGAAAGATAGTTTTCTTTCATTTTAAGTGGAAAGGTTTTATGGTATTTTTACAGAGCTGTGCAGCTTTTTGGATTCAGTCTCCACAGTGTGCTTGGGGGAGTACAGGAGCATAAAAGTAGCATATGAAAGATACTGCGTTTGTGCTACCAAGCACTTTTCATAGACTTATCCTAAGAGCTACATACATCAATACAACTCTAATATTTTATTTCTAAAAATTATCTGATTATGCTCATCTCTGTTATTAAACCTGGAAGTTAAAATGTCAAAATAATAGATATGAACAGGGGGTAGGTGTGGTGATTAATATTTCTATTACTTGGTTTGGAATAGAATAATTTTATTTTTTTTTATTTTTTATTTTTTATTAGACTTTTATCACCGCGCCATCTCCCCACAGGGGACTCTGGGCGGTTTACAAACATAAAAATTAAAATTCTACTAAAAATATACAATACAATATATAATTACTTATTATTATAAATTAAATAGAAAATCCAAGCGGGCGATCTCAACCAACCTAGGACCCACATGATCTTAAAAGGGCTCTTAAAAGTTTTAGAGAAACTTATTTAGAAATTCAGAGAAATTAACCATCTTTTCTTCTATTAAAAGGATGTTCTAGTGGAGCAGAAAAGTGAGGATTCAAAGGAGCACCTATTTGTGAACTCAATCCTATCTCTGCCTTACATTCCAGTTTTTGTTTTGGCTACTGTGAAATGAGTGTTTGCTATTGGCCATGTTGACTATGACAACCATGTCAAGTATGAGCATAACCATCCCATGACATTTTCAACTTTCATATGTAGCCCCCCCATCAAAAACCTCACTTCAAGGATGCCCTCTTAAAACCACCATAATATTAAATGAATGATATATTTAATAATAGTCATAACTTTCCCTCAAGTAAGAAATTAATATACAATTTTCTTATGGCCTTTTTTTTTCAAATACAATTTTTAGTGTCCCAGGTTTGGAATTCCTTATGGATTTTAGGCCAGGGATGACTTACTGTTCACAGTCACTCACACACTGGCCACTCCCCACTTGAATTACTGCAACATGCTCTACATGGGGCTGCCATGGAAGACCACCCAGAAGCTACAACTGGTCTGGGATATGGCAGCACACACAACATTGGACACCCCTAGATTCGCCCATGTTACACCCCTGTTGTGTGAGCTGCACAGACTCCAGTTTCCTTTCAGGTGCAATTCAAGGTGCTGGCTATTACGTTTAAAGCCTATAGGTAGTCCTCACTTAACATCCATTCATTCAGGGACCGCTCAAAGTTATGATGGTGCTGAACAAAGGGACTTACGACCGGTCCTCAAAGTTCCAGCCGTCACAGCTCTCCCATGGTCATGTGAACAAAATTCTGGCCTGTACACAACCACCCTCCTGCTGCCGCGCCCCCTCCCTGAGCTGACCTTCGTCATCGTCTTTGCCTGCCTCCCCTCTGCTGGGCTCACCATCCTGGCCACATGTGGGGAAGGCACCATGGAAATGTCCCACAGGCCAATGGGTGAGAGCTGCGGGCCAGGTGTGTGCTGCGCCATGCGCCACTACCCGCTGGGGCCTCCTTTCATGAAAGGAGGACCCAGCCGGCGCACAAAAGGAGGCTCATGCAAAAGGAGGCTCCAGCTGCGCCAGCGCAAAAGGATGACCCAACCGGCATGCAAAAGGAGGCTGCACTGGCACGAAAGAAGGCCCCGGCTGGTAGTGGCGGAAGGTGCGGTGGGTAGGGCCAGGTGGCAGGGGCAGCTAGCGGCAGTGGGTAGGAGGTGGCCAAAAGGGCAGAGATGGGGGGAGCTGAAATGAAGGCAGTCCCTTACCTTCTTTCAAGAATGGCTTGGATCTGGGTGGGCCCTCGCCTAACGACCACATGGGATTTGCTCAACAACAGCAACTGGGATTGCTGGAACTGCCATCGCTAAGCAGAGCAGTCACTTAATGTTTTGCTTAATGACCGCATTGCTTAGTAATGGAGTTGCCGGCCCCAAGTACGGTCATTAAGTGAGGGCTACCTGTATATGGCATGGGACCAGGTTATTTGCAGGACAGCCTCTCCCTGAGGACATCTGCCCATCCCACCAGTTCAGATAGGGTAGGCACGCTCCAGATTCCTTCCCTTAAATGCTGTCATCTTACGGGACCCAGGAAGTGTGCCTTTTCCATGGCAGCTTCTGCCCTATGGAATATTCTTCCCCCTGAATTCCAGCAGGCCCCTCCCTCTTAACCTTCTGAAAAGCACTTAAGACCTGGCTTTTCTCCCAAGTGCTGGGATAGAGTGAGGGTGAGATTGGCATGGGGTAAACGTGTTGTGGGCTGCTTCGGAAAGTTTAGCTGTGGCGCGAGGTCTTTTTTGTTTTACTGTTTTTATTTTATTGTTGGTATATATTGTTTTTATCCTGGGTTGTGAGCCACCCAGAGTTTAGTTTAAGATGGGCAGCCATATAAATGTTGTAAAAACAATTTTTTTAATTGTTGGAACTGATCTAGCAGAAGCAACTATATTCCTTTTTCAAAAAAACGTTTTGTTCTTGTAACAGGTTTTGAAAACAAATTACTCTTAGAGGACACCTGTAATAGAATACCATATGGATGAATAAGCTGATTCTTTCATTTAATCACTCAAACATCTGGCTCATTTACCAAAAGCTCTTAATAAAATTAATAAACAAAATATGTTTTGTTTCGTCTGACTTCTAAAGTTTCATATTCAGAGTTTAATTAGGAACATAAAATAAGCCCTGGCATCTGGGCCAAGAGCACTCTGATGGAAACGTATATAATTAAGTCCATAAATTTAACGTGGTTTTGCTATGTATAGAGTTATGCATATTTATGAGACCCGAGTCTTTTGAGAGGATATTGTCAAAGAAACTTAGTAAAACCTTGAAAAATTTCAAGAAATTCTTTCTCAAATGAGAATATAGATATAAGCATACTGAAGAATTCTGCTTTAGAAGCTCTACTTCATAGCTTTCCAAAGTGTGTGTCATGACACACTACTGTGTCTCCTGCGGTGTCCTGGTGTGTCACATGCAGACCTGGAAGCGCTGATGGGGGGAACCGGAAGGAGCGCACCCCCACCAATCAGCGGCGGTGGCGGCGCTGATTGGCAGGGGTGCCGCTCCTTCTGGTTCCCCCCATCAATGCTCCCGGGTTTGCATGTGACACACCAGGACACCGCAGGCCGCGCCGCCGCCGTTGGTGTGTGTCGCCAACATGAAAAGTTTGGAAAGCTCTGCTCTACTTGTTCCCTAGCTGAAATTACCTTGGAGAAAAAATATCTCAAAATGTTTTAAGAAGGAAGAAATTATTAGCCTAACTCCTTTTGTTTTTTATTGTTTAGTTGTTTCTGATCTAGATCTTAGAAGCCAGCTGATATAAACTATTTTGAAATATTAATGCAAAACCACAATATGAATGTGAGTCTTCTTTATGAGTGTTCCTGTGCCCTAAGCACATACATCATAAAACTATATTGCATCTCCAAGAGCCATGCCAACAGCACTAACTGCAAAAGCATGCAAAACTACAGATGACAGCTTGAAAGTCTTGTTGAAAAATCTGCATTCAACCTCCACATCCACTACAGCTTTGCATAAGCTGTACTGCTGATCCATCAGCATGTAACCATTTCAATAAGCAAGCCATATTCTTTCTATTTCATCCAGAGATGAAACGCCCCATTGATCTAAGCACCCATTTCAGTGGCGAGCATCTAAATCCCCCCACTTAGCAGTAGTTAAATTGTAATTACCAATAGCTTAACTTTCTTGACTGGCAATTTATGTGGCACAGTTGGAACCATATTGAAAAAACAAAAAGTCCTGGGTAAATAAAAATTCATCTCCACTGTTGGATTCTGTCCTAAGCAAGTACAGTTTCGTATTAGAGATATGGAACAAATCAGTAATTTGTTCAGATATGGAACAAATCAGTTTTTGAACCCAAGAACATTTTAGCCTGACCATTTTTATAACAGTATCAACAAATAGCAGAACAATGAAACACTAAAATCCACAATTAAAAATTTCACAAGCAATGCTTTTGGCTTAATAAAGATTGAGATTATATATTTACAAGAGATTCAATATATTAAAACAAATTGAGAGATTTAAGATTGGTTGCAAAGGAAGAACTCAAGAAGCGTAATTATTACAAAATTTCACTGACCTGCTATGACCTTTATCTGCAGGAAAAATGCGAATAGATTTATCAAAGCTGGCTGACACAAATTCTTTTCCTGTAGGGGAATAATCCACATCCAGGACTGCTGATACATGGTCCATATGAACCATTAAAGCTTTGCCAAGGAACCGCATATCAAAAGTATATAAGCTGCAAGAAAAAAAAATGACCCAAAGGTACTACTCTTAATTACTTTATAACTGACTGATCAAACATTGTGGTAAAGCAGAGGTTTGCCATCCAGTCCCTATGGATGTCAGACATTCCTCAGAACAGTGCCTCTAGTCCTCATAAAAAAATATTTTTAAAAAAATGGCTGAAACCTGTTTGGGAAAAAGTGTCGAAATTACCATGAGAAACGTTTTGATTTAGGACTGATTGGTTAATGGTATGGGAAGCTGGAAAGGCTGCCACTTCTATATTAAAGGCAAAAGAGTGGAATAATAATCAAAAGCTAAACTGCCTTAAGTCCAAGTATTCTGCTAGATTTTGGACTGACCCCTGAATTTGTTCGCAAACAATACTCTTAGGCTGTTACTGGCATTCAAGAAAGCATTAGGCATAAAAGAAATTGTATCTGCTTCGATAGAGGACCAGACCCCTTGGGATAAGAAAAGGAAACTTTATTAGCATTTCTCATGTTCTAGCCCAGTGAGGTGGGGGCACTTAGCTGTTTTTGGCTGACCTCAAAAGGCTAAGCGTGGCTGGATCTAGTTAGTTATTTTCTAGTAGTTTCTCATTCTAGGAAACCCCAAAGTTAGACTGAGAAGATGAAAGAGCACCCTGGAAGAAGGCAGGGATAAATCACTCCCATATTGTTGGCAAGATATTTACACTGACGTATGTCTATGAAGTAACTGAACTTGATCTTGCCCACCTAAGAACCAAAAGAAGGACACAACTCTCTTTCCCAAGGACAATTGTGTTTTCAGCTCTTACACTGAATCCTGGTATATAGCCAACTTTTAAAAAAATAGAGTTCATTATAGCAGAGAATCTGGAAAATAAAGAAGAATGAATGTTTACTCAGATACTTAAGTATCTGAGGCACTGTGACATGTGCAACATTGTATATGAGACTGTCTCTGAATACACGTAGTCCTTGACATTTTTGCATTCAGCAAAAAGTATAAAAATACTAAAAGTAGCTCCTCAGACTCCAGCTAAAGTTTAAAATCTCATGGTATTTTAATGGAAATAATTTCCTAACCAAGTCATATTTTACTGTGCTTGTATTCTTTTTTCAACATAATCTACCAAGAAAAATTTGTTACGGAGCAGATTAAAAATATTATTAATCAATATATCAACATTTACAAACCCCTTGAATATCTAAAGCAGTCAAAACTGAGAGCAAGCAAAATCAATGTTTCTTACTTGTAATCCTCATTTGCTGCAGTGAAAATGAAAGCTTCCATAGGATTCCAGCAAAGCGTATTTGTTCTCATATCCAAAATAACCTGAGAAAAATTAAATATTTAAAAGTAGGAAAAAGCAATCAAAAGACATGTACTATTTATTACAATAAACTATACATTACAACTAAATTATATAATTACAATATATAATAAACAATTATTACTTTGAGCTAGTCATTCTCTCTTGGCCCAACCACCTTACAGAGTTGCTGTTCTGGAGAAAATAGGAGGCAGGAGCATTAGGTATGTATGCCACTTTGAACTGACCAAAGGTGGGATACAAATCAAATCAAATCAATAAATAAATAGCCATTAAGTAGATGTGTTAACACTGGTTAAAGAACTGAGCAATCTAAACAACCTCTTGGTGAAAGATGAACATATTGGTGAAACCATCAAGAATCAACTTACCCAGATATATCATAAGACTCAGCCAGGTAAAGAGGCACAGTATAATAATGTAATTCCAGGTAATCCTTGACTTACGACGGCAATTGGGACTGGAATTTCTGTAGCTAAGCAATGAGGTCGTAAAGCACGACCACATCGCTTAGCAACGGCAATCCCTGCAGTCCCAGTTGCTGTTGTTAACTGAATCCCACGGTCGTTAGGTGAGGCAACCAAGTCAGTGGGGAAGCAGGCAGGAAGCTGCAAGTCCCAGGCAGCTCGCAAACAGGCCAGCAGGCAGGCAAGTGGCTGCTGCCAGATGGGGGAGGGTGCGAGGGAGGCACAGTGAGGAACAGAGAGGGTGCACGGGGTGCGCAAGGGAGGCATGGTGAGCACGAGGGTGCAAGGGGGAAATGGCAATGGTCGGGAGGGTACGCAAGGGTGCAAGGGAGGTGCAGCGAAGGTCAGGGAGGGTGCGCAGGGGTGCACGAGTGGCAGGGAAGTGCAGCGAAGCTCGTGGACGGTGCATGAGTGGCAGGGAGGCACGGTGAAACTCGGGAAAGGTACGTGGAGGTTGTGAGTGGCTGGCGCACATGAACACAAAAGAGCTGGGGGAGGGTGCACAGATGGAGACTTACCCCAGCGATTTGTGACCTTCCCTGCCAGCTTCCCCATTGACTTTCTGGGAAAGCAGGGACAGTCGCAAATGGCGATCATGTGGTCGTGGGGCACTGCAACTGGTCATAAGTGCGAACCAGTTGCCAAGCACCCAGATTGCGATCACGTGACTGCAGGGGTGCTGGGATGGCCAGAAATTCAAATGGTTGCTGAACAAATGGTCTTAAGTTGAGGACTACCCGTATAGCAAAAGTGAACTCATTCTATGAAATTTACAGCAGCGCTGGAGGACATCTAGCCTATTTATCCAATGGATTCTTGTTCACAGAAAACTACTGCTCAAAAAGTTCAGTTCCTATAACAGACACAATTAACATTACCAGACACATATACCCTTCCTCAACTGATTATCATTTATTATTAAATTTATACCCTCCTTTTCTATTTATATAAACACTTTAAAAATTTGCTACCTTCCAGATTAATTGGAACTGTAATTCCCAGAATTCAAAAATAAACAGGTACTGAATTGGGGGAAGCTAATGTACATTTTATTTTCTAAAACATTCCAATGAATTTAGCATATAAACGATGCACCATTTTCTCATTAGAAACATTTTCCAATTTATCTTAACTGAAGCAGTAGATGAAAAATAAAGTAGCTCCTATTTTAGGCCATCAATCACCATAACCAGTGCACCTTTACAATACCGTATACAGCAACAGGTTCAGCTCATGTTAGGACAGCTAATTTTCAAATTACATTTACTGGTTTAAATGTAGATCAGAAATACACCGGCAGCAATTTGCTTCACTGCTCAGGAATTCTCTAACCTGGTTTAAATTAAACAAAAAGGCAATGAAAGGGACTGTGCTGAATGTCTTGTTGAAGTAGCAAAACTGACCACTTATTCTAACAAGATCTCTTCTTGGGAGAAGTCTGATAAATATGAAGAAATCCATATGTTCTATGGCTCCACTTCAAAGGAACTCCAGCAATACAGCTGGGAGATATTATAAGCCAAGAAAGTGTATTACTCCTAGTCAGTAAACCCCTTTCATTTTCACTGAACTTTAGAGAATTTCCTGATATCTCAATCCATCAGTTAATTATTTAGACTCAATGACTGCCCGCTACCTTGTTGCTAATAACAGCATCACCCCTGAACTATCTGGAGAAAACATTTTTTGTAGACTGCACTATGTAATCTATTCTAGTTTATTGCAAATTCCTTAGTGAACAATTAAACTCAGCAGGAAAAAAATAATACATTCAGAAGGCCAAACACATTACATATTTTTGTCTGCAAATCTACAATCCATCTGAGGTTTTTGTTCATTCATTCAGTCGCTTCCGACTCTTTGTGACTTCATGGACAAGCCCACGCCAGAGCTTCCTGTCGGCCGTCACCATCCCCAGCTCCCCCATGGTTGAGTCCGTCACCTCCAGAATATCATCCATCCATCTTGCCCTTGGTCGGCCCCTCTTCCTTTTGCCTTCCACTTTCCCTAGCATCAGCATCTTCTCCAGGGTATCCTGTCTTCTCATTATGTGGCCAAAGTACTTCAGTTTTGCCTTTAATATCATTCCCTCAAGTGAGCAGTCTGGCTTTATTTCCTGAAGTATGGACTGGTTTGATCTTCTTGCAGTCCAAGGCACTCTCAGAATTTTCCTCCAACACAGTTCAAAAGCATCTATCTTCCTTCGCTCAGCCTTCCTTATGGTCCAGCTCTCGCAGCCATAGGTTACTACGAGGAATACCATTGCTTTGACTATGCAGACCTTTGTTGTCAGTGTGATGTCTCTGCTCTTAACTATTTTATCGAGATTTGTTATTGCTCTCCTCCCAAGAAGTAGACGTCTTCTGATTTCCTGGCTGCAGTCACCGTCTGCAGTAATCTTTGCACCTAGAAATACAAAGTCTGTCACTGCCTCCTTTTTCTCCCTCTATTTGCCAGTTATCAATCAAGCTGGTTGCCATAATCTTGGCTTTTTTGAGGTTTAACTGCAACCCAGCTTTTGCACTTTCTTCTTTCACCTTTGTCATAAGGCTCCTCAGCTCCTCCTCGCTTTCAGCCATCAAAGTGGTATCATCTGCATATCTGAGATTGTTAATGTTTCTTCCAGTGATTTTAACTCCAGCCTTGGATTCATCAAGCCCAGTACATTGCATGATGTGTTCTGCGTACAAGTTGAGTAGGTAGGGTGAGAGTATACAACCCTGCCATACTCCTTTCCCAATCTTAAACCAGTCCGTTGTTCCGTGGTCTGTTCTTACCATTGCTACTTGGTCGTTATACAGATTCCTCAGGAGGCAGACAAGATGACTTGGTATCCCCATACCACCACAAACTTGCCACAATTTGTTATGATCCACACATTATCCAGAGGATATTGGCAATTTGGTCTCTAGTTCATCTGCCTTTTCTAAACCCAGCTTGTACATCTGGCAATTCTCGCTCCATGAATAGCTGGAATCTACCTTGCAAGATCTTGAGCATTACCTTGCTGGCATGTGAAATAAGTGCCACTGTTCAATAGTTTGAAGCCATCTTGCCTTCTTGGTTTTCTTTTTCTTTGGGAGGTTTTTTGTTGCCACCTCCTGAACAATGTTGCGAACTTCTGTTCATAGTTCTTCCGGGACCCTATCTACTAAATCGAGTCCCTTAAATCTATTCTTCACCTCCACTGCATATTCCTTAGGAATATTAGTGAGCTCATATCTAACTGATCTGTGGGTCTTCCCTATTCTCTTTAGTCTGATTCTAAATTGTGCAATAAGAAGTTCGTGATCTGAACTACAGTCAGCTCCAGGTCTTGTTTTTACCGACTGTATAGATGTCCGCCACCTTTGGCTGCAAAGGATGTAGTCAATCTGATTTCGGTGTCGACCATCTGGTGAAGTCCATGTATAAAGTCGTCTTTTAAGTTGTTTGAAGAGAGTGGTTGTTATGCGCAGTGAGTTGTCTTAGCAAAATTCTATCAGCCTATGTCCCGCTTCATTTTGTTCTCCCAGACCATGCTTACCTGTAATTCCAGGTGTCGTTTGACTACCCACCTTAGCATTCCAGTCTCCTGTAATGAAAATAACATCTCTTTTTGGAGTATTATCCAGTAGGTGCTGCAGATCCTCATAGAACTGATCTGCTTCTTCAGCATCTGTGGTTGGGGCGTATATTTGGATCACTGTGATGTTAAATGGCTTGACCTGAATTTGAATTGAGATCATTCTATCGTTTTTTGGATTGTATCCAAGCACTGCTTTAGCCACTTTATTATTAATTATGAAGGCTACTCCATTTCTTCTGTGGTCCTCTTGTCCACAGTAGTAGATCTGGTGGTCATCTGATGTGAAGTGGCCCATTCCAGACCATTTCAGTTCACTGACACCCAAAATGTCTATATTTAATCTTGCCATCTCACCAATAACCACATCCAATTTGCCCTGGCTCATAGATCTTACGTTCCAGGTTCCTATGGTGTGTTGATCTTTAGAACGTTGGATTCGTCGTTCACCACCACCACCGTCAGCTGCCAGCCGTCCTTTCGGCTTTAAGCTAGCTGCGTCATCACATCTGGGGCTAGTTGAACTTATCCTCTGTTCCTCCCCAGTAGCGTTTTGACCATCTTCCGACCTGGGAGTCCCATCTTCCGATGGTATACAGACATATCTCTGGTTGTACTGATCCATTTAGTTTTCACGGCAAGAATACTGGGGTGGGTTGCCATTACCTTCCCCAGGGATCGTATTTAGTCTGACCTCTCTGCCATGACCTTCCCGTCTTGGGTGTCCCTTCACGGTTTAGCTCATGGCGTCATTGAGGTGCTCAAGCTCCAGCACCACAAAAAGGTAACGATCTACTTTGCTGGAGCCATCTGAGGTACATATTAAAAATAAAAGCAAAGTATGCAACAGGGAATATAGTAATATCCAGTGTGCTTTCCCCCCTATTGAGTATTATTATACATACACATGCACAAACCCATACATATGTAACCCTGCTTCTCTATAGCAGAGGTGGCCAATCCGCAGCCTGCATGCAACACCAAACACCACATTTGTGGACTCTGGAGCCAGAGACTACATCCCCAACATTCAGAAGCAAACTACTAAATGACTATGATACAAATTTCCACTTATTTTCAGTGAAGAACAGAGAAAAAGTATTGTGTGAAGCCTCAGAAAGGGTTAATTAATCTAGATAATGCAACCCCCACCAAGTCTCCAAATCACCATTACACTCACTGTAGGCCTGGTCAGACAAAATATTTTTTAAAAAATGCAAGCTCACAACTGCCAAAAAATTGTCTACCCTATCTACAATGATCTCCAATATAGCTGTTTTCTGTGTTTTATACATTTTACAGGAATTTGAACTAAAAAAATCTGAATCTGTGCAAATATTATCAAAATGAAGCAGTATTTAATGCACAATTGATTAGTAAGTACATGTTCATGCAAGTGGACTTTTTTTTAAGAGCGTGTATATTACCTTCTTTAGGGCAGTTGATTGTCTCATATCATATAGTACAATATTTCTGTCTGAAGTACAGCTTCCCAAAAGATTCATCTGAAAAGAATTATTTAATTATTGTATTTTGAATCTGCCAGTATGGAAGTTCTCTAATAGAATTTGATTATAATTGCATGACTGTTTAAATATTATGCAGGAAATTTATTTCTTAAATATAACTGCAGTTATTAATCAGAAATAGTTATAATAAGTAAATGACTTCTTTTAACTAGCATCCATATCCTTAAATTAGTAAAGCTTTCCAAGATGTGTATGCAAAACAGCAGCTGATTTTTTAAAAACAAATATTGTTGTTTAAAATAAAAGAGCAAGTAAGGGGGATCAAACTCAAACATTTTCCAAGAACTCATGCTGTCACAACAATCCTCCGCCCATCTCTCAAGTGTTCTTGTGTGAAGAGGATAGGTTTTCCTACATTTGCCAAATAGCACTTCGGTGAGAACAGGATTCTACAAAAATGCACAGAGCTCACAGATGGAGAACCTCCTCTATCTGCAGACTCCACATATTATTCTTAAGACTCATTGCTCTCAAGCTGAATTGATAGCTGTAGCTCCTCCCATTCCCTTGCTGTAGACCATAACTTTCCAAACTGTGTGTCGCGACACTTTAGTGTGTCGCAACACACAGTTTAGTGTGCGAAGCGGCAGTGCGGGGGCGTGCACAGCGGCGGTGGCACGCCATCAGCGCTTCCGCGTTTTAGCAAGGCCGCCGCCATGCGCCCCCCCGCCGTTGCCGTATCACCAACGGCGGCAGTTTGGAAAGCACTGCTGTAGACATTCACCCTCTACACGTGGAAAGCAATGAAAAGGGCAGTATGGTAGCACACTTAGCGCCCTTTCTCATGAATGGGAGCAGATTGTTATAGGATTGTATAATCCTAGAACAAAACTGTAGGCCCTGCCCATTCCCACACGGGGAACTACTGAACTCAAGGCTACCTAGTGCAGAGTAAGCAAGCATAAGATTATCTTTGCTGAGCACTGCTCTGCACTGTCTTAGCATTCACTTGCTGTGAGGCTTCTGGAGCTTTCTTCATGTTCCAACTTTCCTCGTATTGCTCTTCTTTCTGCAAATACCTCCCCACTTTTATTACTGCTGTTCAGCGACTCACTCTCCCCCCACTTTAAAATCCCACTTGCACTTTAATATTTGATCCTACTGTTGTTTGTTATCCTTAGTTCCCAGGAGTTAAAATTAATTCAGCTTAGCTGTCAGATTTATTCTTGCTAAATCAAACTGCATCCTTCTTTAAATATCAATGATTTTTTAAAAGGTGTAAAAGCACATTGGCTGAAAAATGAGCATAACTGTAAAAGGTTTTGAGGAACTGTTAAATTAATTCATTTGAATAAAACAGTCCTTAATTGATCTAATCAATGTTTAAGCTGCCTTAGTCACTATGGACACTCTAGGCCAGTGTTTCTCAACTTTGGCAGCTTGAAGATGTGTGGACTTCAACTCCCAGAATTCCCCAGACAGTAAGGCTGTCTGGGGAATTCTGGGAGTTGAAGTCCACACATCTTCAAGTTGCCAAGGTTGAGAAGCACTGCTCTAGGCATTTCTACAGTCATTTAAGACTTCTCATTCCCCTTTAACTTTGTTTTACTTATGAAGGTTTACCTCTAATTCCTGTGGCAGAGACCAGAGTCTTCACATATGCTTTATGACCATAACCATGTTGCTAGTATTAAGTTATTTAGTGAAAATAGTTATAAGTATCATATATAAACTAATCAAATTATTACCTCAATTGGATTGAATTTAACACTGTTTATGCTATCGACTCCCCAAGTCAAAGAACATAAAGGACTAGTTCTCTGCTCATCCCAGATATCAACTTGATGACCACAAGTAGCAAATATAGGTTTCTTCCAATGATGATCAATTCCAGTGTACACCGTCTTTAAAATATAAAAAACAAACAGAACCAACAACTGGATTTTATAGTCAAAGGTTTTAGATTAGAGACATCAGTAACAGTCTGAGTAAAGAAACCTTTTTTGTGAAAAATCAGCTACTGGTTATTTTAGTGGTCCCTATATGGCAGGAGTCATTTCTTCTAAAACTTGCTATGACCCAGAGATTCACTATCATCATGGCAGCTGGGTTATCTGAGAACAGAAGGAAGTTTACAGATACAGTTGGTTCTTCTCATTAAGTCTTGAACCTGTCCATAGCTCCAAGAAGCATGTACAGCAGCCTGTTTCCTTGCATTTAAAATACTGTATACTATACAACACTTCAAAAACTGTATGAACAGTATAAATATTAACCCCCTCTCGCAAGATTTTTAAATACATAGATTATCCTATATAGCATAGTATAAATAACTCAGACCCATGGCATTTTTGTGGCTCTGCTATCAGGACATTTCATTTGTGTACATAACCTGGTACCTTCCAGATATTTCAAACTTCAACTCCCATCAATCTCAACCAGCATGGCCAACAGCAAAGGATTATCATAACTATAGTTCAAAACATCTGGAGAGCGTCAGGTTTTAGTTAATTTGGTCATACTTTCAGCAAACCTACAGCAAGTAAAAACGAATCTCAAATGAGCAGCTACTGTTGTATTAATAGTTGCTGCTCCAATTAATATTTAAATCAAAGCTAAACAATGGCTCTTGTCTTAATCCAACTTCCAGAAAGTTTTACAATTGAAATATTACATCCATTTGTTACCCTTAAAGGAAATGAAAAATCAGTTACAGAAAAAATACCTGGATTCTAAGTTTGTACATTGCAAAACAAATTCAAGAAAAAGTAAAACATGATAATTAATACATTAATACCTTTCCAAGAATGGTATTTATTGGTTCTTCTACTTCCCCATAAGCTGGCTCCTCCATTTTCCAGTGCTTCACTGTTTTATCATCACCCACCTAATGATTTGGAAAAAACAGAATATTAAATTTTCCCAGTAGCAGCTATATACCCACTGAACTTCAGTTCTGAAGCCAAAAAGAAACTTTGGAGCAGGCACAGGCACACAGTCAAGTCAAACACGTGCTTTTGGGACTGTGCAGCTGCTCTGTAAGCCCATCTCCAATGCCCCTTTTCAGCCTTGGATTCAAAGCACAGCACACGTCTAGTAACAGCCTTATGAACCAGCCCTTTCCTCTTTATGTGGAAAGCATTATGTAAATGAACAGTTTTATATCAATCTTTCAAGTATATACATAAAATAAATCCAACATATCACGTAAATATAGTGCCAGTTTTTCATATCACCATTGTTTTCAATCTGAAGAAATACTGTTTCTTATTCTACTTCATGTCTATTCCATATCTTGACATTTTTATGAAACAGAATTTAAAAAACAAATAAGCAGCACACATCCACGGAAAAATGTGAAAAGAGCATCTGAATGAAGCAGTGTAGTGAACTATATGAATGCCATGTGTCAAGACAGCTACTTTTACCAGAAAGATCTAAAGAAAGTAGATATATTCTATGTAGAAACACACTGGATCAAACAGCACACTTAAGATCCAAAAAAATCCAAATGATCTAATATAATACTTTATGGAATAGTTTCAAAATAATCATAAATAAATTCACATTCCCACCAAACAGAAATTCTATTATCTATGGTGAAGTATATACTACAGGGTCACAAGGATATAATTACTGAATTGTTTGGTAGAAGCGAAACCAACAGTTGCACAATTTAGGAAATGTTCAAATTACATTTACTTTTCCACTATAGGGAAAGTAAAACAGAAACCGAACCATTACGTTGTTCTTTGCTTGTTTTGGAATCTCAAAGAAAGGAACAGGCTCTGCTACAAAGGGTAAGTTTATCTCACAATTTGCTTTATACTTCCAAGAAGAATTTATGTTGAAAGTTAAACATTGTTGCAGTGCAAAAAATAAACTACAGTAAGAAGCAAGCATCGTAAACTAAAAGAACCAGGATTTATAAACTATAAGCTAAACAAAATGCAACAAGTACAATAAGCATTCAATATCACTCCTTAATTCCCAATATTATACTCACAGTGAAGAAAGAAGTGCCACAAAAACGAGTACATATTCCTCTTACAAAGCCCTCATGTGCTTGCAATGTACGGATGCATACACGCTTCATCAAGTTCCAGATTCTAACCTAATAAAATCAACAACATGCTTATATCATAGTAATTCATAATTAAGTTTATAACAAAACTGTTCATTTTCATTTGAAATCTAGAAATAGGCAATATTTTAATATAGCCCAGCATTTACTAATAGTAGCAAACTACCATTCTGGGAGCTGAACAGAAATAAAAAATAAAGCTTAACAATATCAGGAAATCTTTTAAATGGTTAAATTGACAGGCTTTCATTTGACAGTTTAGTTTTTCCACACTGATTTCATAATTAAACTTTGAACTGCTGCACCTCAGAAATCCGAGGCTGAAACTGGATGATGTTCCAAAAGGAAACATCCTATTTCCAAATCAGCCAGAATAGAAACAAATCCAATTCAGAACTAAACATTTGTACAACACGTGTTGTGGTTTAAGCAAGGAAAAGACATGGAGAAATTTTTCTTCAGTTGTAAAATGGGAATTCTGTTCACATAAAGTTGCCTTTAATCCCTGTACACTTTCTATGCTGTACCAATCGAAGAGAATATTTGTAGCTCAGGGTTGAACTGTGGAGTCCTTGGTGCTCTCTGAGCCTTGTTGTTTTCTTGCAGACATTTCATTGCCAGGCTAGGCAACATCTTCAGTGGGAAAAGGGAGTGGGACTTGCTCTCTGTTTATATACCCTGGCTTGTCCTGCCTGTGTCGGTGGGGGTGTTGCTTTCTATGCTGGCTAAAAGACTAAGTAAACTAGTTATCAAATTCCTCTTACTGTAACTTGACAATTATTTCTAGAGGTCACATGCTTCATGTACTATTTTTTTCCTCAAACATCTGAATCATAGCGAAGGGCAACTGAATGAAAAAACAGGACCAAAAGTCATGGCAGCCATAAGCTAAGGAATCCTGATCTGTTGAGGTAACCATAAGCATTAAAAGCAAGTCTGTAGTCTTGCTCATGTCACAGAAAAACATTTCACAAAATCCATAAAACGTTTCCCTAACTACACTTAATAATCACCATGAAAACATGTGCTTCAGTTATCTTAAAGTAGCATTTACCTCTCCATCACATGCTCCAGAGAGAACTGTAGACAAGCTCTGTGGATGTTTAGCCATGCAATTAACTCCATCCCGATGACCATCTAATGATGCAACAAAAGGTTTTGCAAATATACGATCTAATTTAGTTGCATTTAGCGCCCTTGTGTATTCCCGCGGAATTTCAAATGGGTGTAACACAGGATCATAATTCCGTTGAACTAGAATAAAGCGAGTAAGATAACAAGCATATTACTATCAACGAAGATTGCCTCTGAATTTTTTTGTACTTTGTGAATAAGCCAGTAGTATCCTGGAAAAAAATTTTTTCCACCCTTAGATTCACAGTCCATTTCCCAAATTTTATTTGTTTGTTTAATTTATACACCACCCATCTCACTATAAAAGTGAGTCTGGGCAGTTTACAAATAAAAGTTATAAAAACCATTATAAAAATACAAAAATACAAAAAATAGAAGATAAAAGAGGGAAACTAAAAGACGGAGAGAGCGTCTATTTACCATCTTTCAAATCCTAATTATGGCTACACCCTCCCCAAGAATTGAACTCTAATCATGGCCCCTCACTATCTGAAAACGGGACCTGGAGACAGATCAGGGCTCAGCCCAAAGGCGAAAAAAAACCTGCTCTTTCTCCAGGTAGAAATTTCCCTCAGCCTGATGGGAACTGGGCCAGGCGGGAAGTTCGTAATAAAAGCAACGGGTCCCTTTATAATCCTAATTAAACCGTGGCCATTTAGAAGCGGCCCCCCTAGGCTACTTTGAATGAGGCGCCCTTGCCGATTTCCTAGGGAGCGACCCTCTTCTCTTCTCGCACTCACCCCGCTGAAGGTCCTGCTTGGTTTCGCGTACATAGTCGTCCGGGTTCCTGCTCAGCACCTTCACCCTCATTTTCCGCGCCGGGGAAGCGATGCGCCTTCCGGAGACCCCCTCCGCCGAACCACGCGGGAAAAGGAGCACCTCCCGGAACCACTTCCGGATCGAGGGGCCACCGCAGGCCGAGGCCCGTGAGAGC
The DNA here is from genome assembly GCA_023362775.1 of Charina bottae. Lineage (NCBI taxonomy): Eukaryota > Metazoa > Chordata > Lepidosauria > Squamata > Charinaidae > Charina > Charina bottae. The sequence goes on from JALMGJ010000003.1 coordinate 145,663,560, forward strand.
GTTAAGCAAAGGGAGTACTAGGGAGGAAAGAAGCCGGCCGCTGTGCGATCACGTGAACACTAGTCCCGCCCTCGTGGAGGGCCCGGCTGTGAATGCTGTCGGGTGATTGAAGGAGTAACTTTGAGCGACTGGCGGTTGCTGCCTATAGGAAGAAGGAAGGCGCGGGGAGGTGGAAGGGAAATCTAGTGTCCACGCGCGCGTCTACGGGTCTCGCGCGGGGTCTTTTTTTCTCGACTTGGTTCTGTTTGCTTCTTCCCCATGAGTTCCGCCGCCGTTCCAGGCGTCCAAAGTACGCTGGCGGGCTCTGCTTCTTCCCCCTCGGCTACTTCGGCCCCGACGGCAAAGCCCCTCTTCAGACACGTGCACTACGAGAACCTGCTGGCCGGACTGAGCGGCGGCGTCGCGTCCACGCTGGTCCTGCACCCGCTAGACTTGGTCAAGATCCGCTTCGCAGGTGAGCTCCCCTCCTCGTCCCCACCGCCAGAGAGGCAGACGTTAAATGGGCGCAGGATCGTTGTGGGGAAAATAAGTATGTTGCTTTGAATTCCCGAACGAAAGGTGGGGTATAAAAAAAATAGTTATAGTAACTAACTTGTGCTTCTTTGGGTGTATTTCTGCTGCTACTCCGAGGTGGATCTATTTCCAGTAACATTTCCCCAGTGAAAAGAATCAAACAGTTAATTTCTGAAAGGGATTGAAGGCTACCTTGGATCCAAACATCCTTCTTCCATATTACAAATCCAAAACTGCCAGGCTGAGGCTTGTGCGATAATGCTTTGAAGGACAATGTATACAGGGAAGAACTAAGGCTCTATGCATCCTCTTCCCTAGAAACTGACAGGACCTTGATATGACAGGTAGTAACAGCCCTTGACTCTACTCCTATCTTCCCCATTAACGTTGTACATACACCATTGCTAAATACTGAATCGGATCATTGGTCCATTCAGTCCACTATTCCAATTTAGCTGGCAGGCCATTTCTAGGCCTGCTGTTTAAGATCACCTTTTAACTTCAGAAGCCACAGATTAGATACTGAATTTTCTGTATTAAAAAAATTGCTGTTCCAATAAATTATTTTTTATGACCTGGATGTTTCTACTGTCTTTGCCAAATTAGTTTAAAGATGTAAGATACATCAGCTGCTTTTTCTTCCTTTGAAGGAAGCACTGAGGGCTGTGAACTACTGGGGAATCATGGATGAGGTTGTTAGTGTAGCCTGTAGAGGCATAATGCATGAATTGGAGTTTTGTTCTCAGCAGGAAAAAAAAAACTACTTGTAGTGTGGTGGTTTAAGAGAGTTATATTGCTCACTGGCTGATTTAAGAGCATACAGTTTTCAGACTAATTTCCAATTCTTTTGTATAGTGGATGATGGCTTGGAGCTGAGACCAAAATACAATGGTATCTTGCATTGTTTGTCAACCATCTGGAAACAAGAAGGATTACGTGGTCTGTACCAAGGAGTGACTCCAAATGTTTGGGGGGCAGGTGCCTCTTGGGGTCTGTATTTTTTCTTGTAAGTTGAAGCTGTTTAAATGTCTCCCAGTTAATCCCAAAACAGTTTTCTTTTTCCCAATTTTTTCACTTCTCCTACAGCAGATTAACAAAGATGTTAACTTTGTCCGTCCAGGTTTGAGCCTTAAGATTGTACAGCACTAATCTAATACTTCTCAACAGCTTTTACTTGGTCTCACATCCGCTGCTTTGGATTATTCTTTCCCAGACAATATCAAAAGCTTAATTTACTATTATTAACTTCTAGAGGTTGTGAATTTATTGAAATATATAAACACTATGTATAATATATAGACCACACTGGTATTTTATATTCTAAAATATTGCTTTCTTATTAGCACTACTATGAGAGCCAATTTGACGTAGTGGTTAAGGCATCAGGTTAGAAACTGGGAGACTGTGAGTTCTAGTCATGCCTTGGGCACAAAGCCAGCTGGGTAACCTTGAGCCAATCACTTTCTCTCAGCCCTAGGAAGGAGGCAATGGCAAACCACTTCTAAAAAACTTTGCCAAGAAAACTGTAGGGACTTGTCCAGGCAGTCTTCGAGAATCGGATATGATTTTTAAAAAATTAGCACTACTACAAATCCAACAGTTAAATGTGTAATCTCACATTACCCACCAACTACTATTTTAAATTATATTTAATATGAGTTGCTATCAATAAAAACAGGAAGTTATTTAATGAGGACTTTTTATTTTTTCCCTGATCATTTATATTGCATTCCTTAATTTTATACAGCATTTTATAAAAACATACAAGGAGAGAGTGTGTGTGTTATTGTGTGGGGAATTGTCTAATATTAGATGCGCGCACACACACACACACAGCCCTAGACCAGTGTTTCTCAATCTTGGCAACACTGCCCTAGACCACCCAGTAACCTTCATACAGTAGCTGAATAGCTATCTGAATTCCTCTCACCAAAGTAGCTGTCAAGAGTCATTGAGAAGTGGTTGGGAAGGCAACTTGTGCAGCTGATCTTTCTTTTCCTTTCCTCCTCCCCGTAGCCTCCTGTACTCCCCAAGATCATCTCTGGAGAGTTGGAGCCCTCTCTAAGATTGTCGGTTGTGTCATGCAAGACCGCAGTGGGAGAGCGGAAGCAGGTAGAGAGGGATGTTGCAAGCTCCTGTCCGTGATTTCAGATAATTTCTCTCCTTGCATTACATCTGTATTAGGGCTATGTATCATTTTGGACTCAGCTCCCAAAAAGGTGCTTTGGAATATGTGAGGGTACTAACATAGCACCTCTCTGCAACTCTTTGAGGCAGTGTTTCTCAACCTTTTATATAAATTTAAATAATAAATAAAACCTTAACCATTTTAAGATGTGTGGACTCCAACTTCAACTGGGAGTTGAAGTCCACACATCTTAAAATGGCTAAGGTTTGAAGTCTTTTTCCAGGAAAAGATACAGCTGCATTATAGAGTTGAAAACAGTGCTATGTTTGCACCCACGCTTTCGCCAAAGCATCTTTTTAGAATCACATCTGGAAACATTGCACAGCCCCAATCTGTATATAACACAGCACTACTGTTTAGGATTGCCTCTTGATCACCTGGAGACATTTATAGCATATACCAGGAGCTTCAACAGGGAAGCAGTGAGGAGAAGCATCAGTTGTATAAGCTGCCTTCCCATTTTGTGGCCACTGAATATAATTCAAGATTGTCAAATCAGCATCTATTGGGCTTCAGTTTGTGGCCTCACTTTCAATACCATATCCGAACCTTCTTTCTTGGAAGAATTTTGTCACAAACATATGGAGAGTCCCATCTTAGGGAAAGCAGGCAATATCTAATTGTCTTTGAAGCACAGGAAAATATTAAAAGCTGTTTATGAAAGGGCATGGGGTCAGTTTGAAGAAAACTATTCACAGTAATTGGGCATGTGTGAAATGCCTATTTAGTTCAAGCCTACCTTTTATATTGATGCCTAATTTGCATGAATTTATATACTGAATTCCATTATTCCTATAACAACAATATACGCAAACTCAGGATCGCACAGTGGTATGCAAGCATTCAAATTCCCAAAATTGCTAACCAGGCAAGATGGTAAATAAGCAAAAATGAGGGGTTATTACAGTCTTATTAGATAGATAATTCTTAAAAGCTCAAAAGCCTGCATGGTGTTTTGTGATATTCCCATAATATACTGTATATTCTGACATTTTCCTCACAGCCAATATGGCTGCCTTTTACTTATACAGGTTATTTTAATGCTTCTATAACAAATAATAATCTGGATTTGCTAACCTTACTTCATATTTGATTCTTCAGCTACAATGCAATCAAAGCCTACAAGACAGAGGATAAGTTGGAAAGCCTTGGAGCAGCTGAACACCTAGTGTCAGCAGCTGAAGCTGGTAAGAAATATATGAGCTATTTCTTGCCTGCCTGTAGGCTGAGCTTTGTTTTTTGTTTTTTTTTGAGTTATGTTTAATTTAGAAAATAATTTTGAACATCTGAAAATGTTTTTGTCCTTTTGAAAGTAAAAATACTCAACTTGCTGAGTATTAGATCTTAAAAAAAGATTGTTTTCTCTAACCCTATCTTATAAATATAAATTCTTATCCATAATTCCTGGCCACAATACAAAGATGCCAAAAAATGTATTCCCAACTTTACAGTGCAATTTATACTGAAAATATTCTAATGTATTAAATGGATTTTCCTTCCAAGAAAGTTGATTTAGGATTATAATTGTAGTTATATACCACTCTTCGGTAAATATTTGCCACAGAAGTATAGATACTGAGTTTTTTGCAATTTTAATACATAAATTTCATGTGATACATAAATAGGTTCTATGTTTCATAACCAACAGATTTTATTAAAATCAGAAATTTGCAAATTGTGTTTGAAGTTCTCTCTATAATATTAAAATGCTAGCACTTAAAGGATTTTCAAATTATATTTGATAGGAGCAGTGACTTTGTGTATTACAAACCCAATATGGGTAACCAAGACTCGGCTTGTGTTACAATATGAAGCTGGTGCAGACTTGTCAAAGAAGCAGTACAAAGGAATGCTTGACGCTCTTATTAAAATATACAAATATGAAGGCATACGTGGGCTATATAAGGTAAATTAATTAGGTGGCTGGTCAAGAGTTCTAGTATTAGTATTTTGTCATTAAATACATTGAACAGTCTTTGCACGGCAATAAAGTGTTTATTTATTTATTTAATATATTTTTAAAGTTATTAATACCTGTAAAATACACATCATTGAATCATTGAACATGTAGATAGATTGAAATTGAAATTTAGAAAAGGACTTGTGTAAAGTAGCGCTTAAATCAAATATGGCCTTCATAGAATTCATATATGGAAACCAGACTGAATCTTCTTTTCTATAAAATGTATTCTGTAATTTGGAGCATTCCATCACTATACATATTGTATATATATTGGCAATGCTGGATTTTAAGCTTGTAACTGTATAATTCATATGGTAAACTGGATCATTTTTACATTTTGTTTTTTTTTTAATGGCTTCAGGGATTTGTGCCTGGTCTGTTTGGAACATCACATGGAGCCCTTCAGTTTATGGCTTATGAAGAATTAAAATCCCGATATAATAAATATAAAAACAGACCATCAAATATAAAACTGGTAAGATAAACTATAAATTGGAAGCATCTGCTTTACATAAAATGTTAGGACTGCACAACACATTCAAAAGGTGCATCATAAAACATCATACCTTGAAATGCTAAGTCAGCCACATCCTCCAGAAGACGTAAGGCTGTTGATTGGAGGGCTTTCCCAGGTCATCACTGTGTGTGTGTATGCCCAGCTGCTTCACTATATGTATACTTCATGTACATTTTCTTGTCCATTAAGACGTCTCATGGCACTTACCTTCTCTTATATTTAATTTGATACTGAAATGATTGGTCCATCTCAGGAACTGAAGGACACACTGGCCATAAAAGTAGCTATTCAACACTGTTATTATATGCTGATGGTGTAGTATGACTTATTTATTGGATGATGTACAACAGTTTGGTAAATTACCAGTTACCCCATTAATTGGAGTAAATTTCATGTACTTCCTATAGATTCTAATGTATATATAGGATTCTGTAAAAAAATTGGGGCTTCATTTGATGTTTGAATTCTTTTAAATATCACAAGGTTCTTTATTTGTAGAGGTAAACTTTTCAAACTGATTATCTCAGATTAATATTACTATAAATAGTAAAAAAAACAACCCAGTGAGTTTATGGAAAAAGATAAATGCTCTTTAAATGAAGATTGCCTCAACATTGAACATGTACTTACAAGGATTCCCACGTAAATATTTTTAAGGCAGGGATTCCCAGATGGGGGGTTGTGACCCCCTGGGCAGTTGTGCTTGTTTGGGGCTTGCCCATCCCAAGATGGAAAGCGATGAGAACTTGGTTCTGCTCTACCTGCCTGGCACGTACAAGCCTGATGGTCAGGAAACGGGTGCCATGCCAGGTGTATTCTCTCCTTGCCTGATGTGGCATGTAGGAGTGGCAAGGCTGCACCACCCTTGCCTAGGGAGTGCCCAGCTGGACTCAGATCAGATTAGTGGGGTTGGAAAAGAAAGGTTGATACGTTATTAACGTTTTGAAGGACAGCCTCCTAAATTTTACCTAAATTACGGTTGCGTACGGTGGTGGATTTTTACCTTTCCTGACTTTCCTGTTTATTACTGGGCACATCAGCTGACACCCGGGCAGGGGCTTGGTTCTTTTTTCATCAAGATTGTACTGTATTGACATCATGAAAGGCTGAAAAGCATATTTGGAAGGTATTATGTTATGAAGAACTATGGGTTTATCCATCACAGGGCATGGTAAAAAAGGGTATAATGTTATAATGGAAAGATAGGGCTGCCTTGGATTACTGTCTTGGATTGATGATATGTGTTCTCTCTCGGTTTATGAACTGTCTATCAAAATAATGGAGAAAGTTACCAACATTACTTCACATAACCAGGAGTTTAATGCTTTGTTTAAACATGAGCTACTGCAGTGTGGTGTTTTTCTCCTTTTCCTTTATTTCTGTATATTAGAGCAAATACCTAAACTGAAAGACTGTGTGCACTGGCAGTCTGGGAAAGAGCAATTGCAACAAGATTTCTAGAGGGGGTAGCAGCCCCCTCAACTTTGAGTAAGGGTGCCTCGCTCACATCAGCCCATTTTGTGAAGCATCTCTTCCAGTGCTTTGCACAGCTGTATAAAATATCACGATATTGGAGCAACATTTGTATAAAGATGGAAAAATAATACAGTTCTGAGTTAAAAACTATACATTTCTGTGGTTTTGCAAAATAGTTGAGAACTAATATCAGTCCTTTTCCGTTTTCAGAGCACTTTAGAATATATTACCATGGCAGCATTATCCAAAATATTTGCAGTCACAGCAACATACCCGTATCAGGTTGTGAGGGCACGCCTCCAGGATCAGCACAACAGATACTCTGGAGTACTCAATGTCATCCATAGGACGTGGAGGTAGGCCTGGGAATGTAAATCTAATAAGAGTCTTTTCTATCCTACCCTTCATTTTCTCAAGATTATGAAATATGTATTTCAGGGGGAAATTGGGGGTTTTCTGAATTGGAATTAAGGCACAGGGCTGTGAACATTCCCCTTGGAGCTGTGAACCAGGGTGGGAAGATTTTGTCAGGTTTCAGCAGAGGGAAAGGTGGAAAGCAAGTATCTGAGCTTATTTTTCTCTTTCCCATTCTTATCTTTCTTTCTGTGTAGTAACATGTGGAATAGAAGCCTATGAATATAGACAAAGTTTTTACATAGGGATTTAGAGATACCAGTCATCACACTAATATGTGCAAATACCTATCAGTGGGATGTCAGAACATGTTTGTTAGTGGTTTCCTGAATTAAAAAATTATCTAGGAATTATGATTTAATATATCTCTATTTGGAAATATTTAAAAAAGCCTACAAATAATTAGTAATTACATTCACATGCCAGTTTTCTGCACCAGATAATCAAGTTGACAATAATCCAAAAATACATAAGAGCAATATAAAAATAACATCATTTGAGTTTGTTGAAGGACTTTACAAACTGGTTGGAAGTTGCAAATAAATCTGTTCTGCTTCTCCATAGGAAAGAAGGAGTTCATGGATTTTACAAAGGAATTTTGCCCAATGTAATTAGAGTCACTCCTGCATGTTGTATCACATTTGTAGTATATGAAAAAGTATCCCATTTGTTACTTGGACTTAATAATGATTGAAGATTGACTCAATATATTGTTCTTCACCCTTTCAGTTAAGCAGGTATGCCACACAACTGTCTGGCATAGATTTTTTTTTCTGGATTCATATTTGCCAGTTTCTTTTGTAACACCTTTTGAATGGACCAAGGTCACCAGAAAGTTGGTATGTTTCAAATATATTTTATATTGATCTCTCTGTAAGTATCTCAGAATAAATTGTACATGTGATCACCCTCAGTGAATTCAGTTTTCTTTTCATTCATTAGTTAACAAGGATTAATATGAATTTAAAAAAATAACGAACAGGGCCAGACATACTGTAATAGCATTTTGCTTGATAAGCAAGCTATCATATTAGTTCTGATTGCTATGAAACGGGGGTAAAACTAAACGTCTATGCTAACATAGTTAAATCAAAGTTTATAGTTAAGCACTAATTATATGAGATTGGAATGAATTAATAGCATAACAATGGCTGGCCATTACCACTTTTGCCATCGCTACATTTGTATTATTTATTTGTATTTATTTATTTAATTTTTATCCCTCCTTTATTATTTTTATAAAGAACTCAAGGCGGCAAACATACCTATTACTCCTTCCTCTTCCTATTTTCCCCACAACAACCCTGTGAGGTGAGTTGGGCTGAGAGAGAGTGACTGGCCCAAGGTCACCCAGCCGGCTTTCATGCCTAAGGCGGGACTAGAACTCTCAGTCTCCTGGTTTGCCATTGGCTCCTTCCTAGGGCTGAGAGAGAGTGACTGGCCCAAGGTCACCCAGCCGGCTTTCATGCCTAAGGCGGGACTAGAACTCTCAGTCTCCTGGTTTGCCATTGGCTCCTTCCTAGGGCTGAGAGAGAGTGACTGGCCCAAGGTCACCCAGCCAGCTTTCATGCCTAAGGCGGGACTAGAACTCACAGACTCCTGGTTTCTAGCCCAGCACCTTAACCACTAGACCAAACTTGCTGTTTGGTTTAGAGTTTGCCTCTCTTCCCAAAGTGTAGACTTTTCTCTTTTTGACCTCTGCCCACTCAGAGTGATTCGTCCAGCCCACGTATCTCTGCTCCTGCCACCCTGCCCTACCTACTTCCCACTACCTCACCTAGGCAGGGCAAGGAATCTTAGCAGGTGCTGAACGTTCTGATTGCATGGGCATTAATTGTATCTGTGTTCACTCACCAAGTATCACTGAGTTTTTAAATGTGCATAGGATTGTAGGCTTTTTGGTATAATATTTACCAAAATATTTGTAACCCATCTTTCAGTGGGTCTGTGTTACTTAAAGTAGCACATATCAAGCATCATAATCCATAGTAAAACTATGGAAACAAGTTTAGCTTTTGAAAAAAGTCAGGAAGTTTTCACACACAAAATCTTTTCTACTTGCTACAGCAAAAAATTACCAGAACAAAATTTTTCACTGCTCAAGTAGCAGGTTAGGGAGATTAGGCATGTTTTAGTCATCACCGGATTGTTGTCATAGTTATTTAGTAGTGTGGTTTGGATTAGAAAAATGTCACTCACTGTAAATAATATAAATAAATTATTAAAACCATTACAAACTTTTAAACTGCACATGGAGGATATGTACAAAATAAATTAGGCAATTATTTATTATCATAAACATTCAGATTTCCTCTCAGAAGGGAATCAGAAGTTAATTACATTTATGGCCAAGGTTTTTAAAAATGTGAATGAACACACAGTTTTCCCTCCTCTTTGGTATAATCAGACTTCTCTTAAAATTGTGGAGAACTTCAACAAGTTCTAGTGAGACTTTCAAAAGGACCAAAATCTACATTTCACATTTAAATTAATGAGACATAAGTGGTTAAAAAAATTACTACTTTTTCCTTTGCTATTTAATAAAAATGACAAAAAGAACATAAGCTCTACTACTACAGAAATACTATATATCTTCTAAGATATAGCATATGTTGTACTTTTAAAATTTTGTTTAAACTAAAAGTTGTTTAAAACAGTAAAACTCAACATATTTGCAAAAGAATTATAAACATACAAAATGTCTTATACGTGGATTTCCACATAATCTAATTCTTTTTGGTTTCTCTACATGTCTTACATATACCAAGTCATGTAAATAAGAACAATTTGTAGTAATATCTCTAAACTCAGCCAGCAAACAGCTACGGCTAACATGGTTGGGTTTAAAAGTTCCCTAGGAAAATTATTTTATGTACTTGTAAGTACTTCAGAAATTAACTGTGTTCAGGGTAGCTTATCTTTGTTTATATTTGCAATATCCTATAGAGATTAAACTGTATGTGAAGATGGTGTACATAGATTTAAAAATCATGTTCATTTGTACATTCTACTAACTTTTATGTTTAAGCTTTTATACTGTATAAAGACTCACATTTGTACATTGACTTGCTCTTAAATTTTTATTTGAATAAAAAAATGCATGTATGTTCCACCATGCCTGGCAGAGCTTCTACACATACATAATACATCAAGACGACAGCTGTACCCTATATAATGAAGATACAGGTTTGCTTAATTAAAGTGAATGGCAAAATTGCTCTAGACAAGCTGTGTATGCTTATCAGATACACTAAACAGGCCAGCTACTAGAGACTGATATAGTGATTTTTTGGAATGCAGTTATAATTCATTTACTGTATTCAACTGCAATAATTTGCACCAGGTCATTTTTTCAGGTCATTTATTTTATTGTTTCATACATCACAAGAAAATTAGTTTTCTCTTTCTTTTCAATAAGAACTTGAAGATTAGAAAACAAACCATACTTTGGGGATATGGAGCAGATACGCTTGAATAAAAAGTTACTTTTTGTTTATATATTTTTATAAAATTACATTGGCTATTTATGTAGATTTCCTTTTTGAACAAATGCAAGGATATATAGAATTGATAGAAAAGTAATCATTAATATAGATTGCTCCTTCAGGATCTATATTCCAAAATGCTGTAGGAAAAAAATGCTAAGGATACATAGAAACAAATGGAACATTAATTGGTTGCTGGCATTTCTGTAAGACCTCATCTGAGGCCAGCACCAGGCTGACCTCCTCTGGGTTCAGAAGCTAAGCGGGTCCAGGCTTGGTCAGCACAGACCATCAAGGAATTCCCAGGAAGTTCAAAAACATCCTAGAAGCAAATCACTTCTGTGTAGTTGGCAAAACTACACAGACGTATCTTACGAAGTCATCTGAAGTCAAGCCTGTCTCAAAACAGATTTTACCTTATTTCTATAAACAGGCTTGTGCACTATAATCCAATGTTTATTTCCATGTACAAAAATGAAATGGTAAGAGGTTACATAAGGTCCTGAACTTTTGGGGACAGCGAGAAGATTTTGAAAGCTCTATTTTGGCAGTTCCTCTATAATTATGCGAGACACCGAGTTCCATCCCGTTGATGCATCTCCTCTTGGGTAATCTGAGCAAGTACCAACCCAAACTGCAACATCCACCAATCCAGCACTGATTCCTTCACATAATCCTTCCACTGTTTAAAATATAAAATACATTGGTTTCACCCATAATCCACTGCAAACTTTAAAGACTAAAACAAATAACAGTATTCAGCATCGGTAGAGGCAATCAACAATTATACTCTCTGGCTGGCAAGGATGCAGAGATTGGGCCCTTGAAAGGAAAAGGCAACGCTGGTCCCCACAGGGCCACCTCGCCTGCCAGCCAAAGAGGAACAGTGGAACCTGATGTCACAGCCTTTCTGTTGCTTTCCAGTGTTGGACTAAATGAGGAATTTGGGCCCAACAGCAAGAAAAGGTTATCTCTTGAACCTCCCTTCCCCCTCCATCTCAAGTTCCATCCATGTTCTCACTTTATTTTTTTATTTTTTATTTATTTAATTTATTATTTTTATAAAGAACTCAAGGCGGCGAACATACCTAATACTCCGTCCTCCTCCTATTTTCCCCACAACAACAACCCTGTGAGGTGAGTTGGGCTGAGAGAGAGTGACTGGCCCAAGGTCACCCAGCCGGCTTTCATGCCTAAGGCGGGACTAGAACTCTCAGTCTCCTGGTTTAAAATGTATTTTGCACGTTAGCCTGGAGTATTTGTAAGAATATGTTTGGGAAAGAAATTTTATTTGTGGTTTGTGTTTTTTTAAGGAAAGTAAGCAGTCATTAATACATAAAATGTATTAATATTCATTGCCTTTTTAATAAAAATTAAATGAATTTTTATTTAATTATCTAAATAATTAAATTATTTCCTTTGGAAGTTGTTTTTCTTACTCAGGATTTCTCTCTATTGAAGTAGCACTGCAGAAGACAAAAACTGTTTACATCACTGGCTGTGTTTGCGTGACTTTTATCTACAATTAACCATGTACTCACCCAATTTTCCGGATTCACACAGCATACCATAACTTAACAGGCTTGATTCAGTTTGTATGAAACCCCAGGCCAAAATATGACTGGCTATTTTGTGGTCCAGTGTTTTGTGAGAATTCAGACATGATTAGCATTGTATCTGCTTCATAGCACTTGAGTTAAATGTTTTAAGGCTGGGGAAGACCATCTAAACTTAAAGTCCCCTAGCTAGTTAGCATCTGAAAAGAAAATTGAGCTATACCAATTTATCACCTTGTCACCAGAATTTTACTTGCTATGGATGATTACATCCCTAATCTGTCCGTCATCTCACATAAGAGCAGGACCTTTACCATGAAATTCTTTTTTTTATGATATGGCCCTAGTACATACCTGAAGAAGTGCGGTGTATATTAATAGTAGAATTTAATTCTGGGCTTCCTTGATCTAAATAAATTATAGCTTCAATAGGAAGTGGTCCAGAGCATTCAGCCCCATTAAAAGTAAAATACCAGCGCTGACAACAGGCGTTTCTGCATTTAAGTCGAAGTGATCCGCTGAAAAGGACTCTTAAAGCGCTGTTGGTGCGCATCTTGGTGAATGTACATTCCTATGAGAGAAGAACAAGTGAAACTTTGTAGAAAACACAATTATCCTAACCAACTGCTGTTCTACAATAGCTATAACCCCAGGATATGCTGGATACCTTCACAAAGACCAGTTTCATAAAACTCTGATTAAAAAAATGATTGGAAAAAAAGTGGCAGATTGTAAGGACAGACAAATTGTTCCAACTGAGCAATACTTGTAATTAAGATAGTCTTTTTTATTTACTAAAACAATTTACGAAAAATGAAGCAGGCAATGCATCATTTCTTGCTATAAGCTTTCTGACTTAGGAGTTTCTTTGTGTTGTGTGTATCTATGAAAGTGCAGTCGCAGTTTGGGTAACCATTTGTTGAATAAATTTGCTGAATTTGTTGGTTGAGTTCACACCTAAGCCAAGTTTACAAACTTCAGTGGCTGGATCACGGACTAGGCCAAAACCAAACAAGCCACATTATGGCTTAATGTGCAGACCCAGTCAATGGGTCCATCTAGATCAAAATGACTGGTAGAAAGTCTTTTTAGTTTCGGTCAGGAATCTTTTTCAGTCCCTATCTGGAAATCCCAGGAACTTTTTTATGCAAAATACGCATTCAGCTACTAAGCTCTGGTCCAAACTTAAGGGTCAGTAATCACAGATACTTTTCATGGAAATATTTCATAGTGTAAGGTTTTGTTTTAAACGTCTTCCTATTATGAATGGCTTTCATGCACTGATCAATAATTCTGAAGCTGCAAAAACTGGTTGCCCATTTTGAATAAAAGTATTTAAGAGCCCATCTGCTATTAACTCATTAAAATGGTTACTTCCTTCACATTGCCATATAGGGTTAGACAGACAACTTCATTGTAATCATGCTGGAGTGTTTCCTGGCTAAATCCTAATACAAAATACTTATTTCAATCTATGAATTACTGGTTTTCCACCAGCAGTAAGTTTAATTTGAGGGTCCACCTTGGACTACGTGAGAGTTTGGCCAATGATGTCAGGATGTCACCAGACAGGACTCGGACAAATATTGGTTGCCATCAGGAGGCATAGTACAGTGGTTTAAGGGGCAAAAAAGAGTAACTTATGCCTTGCAAAATACCCACTGTATCCCTTAAAACATCCCCAAAATGGTGAAAATGCTCAAATTTGAGGAGTTGGGGGTTTCAAAGAGTGAAGTGGGTGCCTGGAGTTTTTGAAATGCTTAAGGCACCCCAGGACATCCACAGGGGGTCAAAACAGTGGCCATAACTGTGTGATCAAAGCCTCACTTGTGCTCTATGCATCCCATGGGTGTAAAAAGGGACAGAGCTTCAATCTTATGGTTGAAACCTCAAGCATCAATTTTGATTCTTAACTCTGTCCCTTCCTAAAACCTAAAAACAGGGCAAAGACAGTGTCTCTGCCAACTCCAGAGATGGCCTGGAACCACACATGGCTACAGGCTATGTACCTTTGCCAAAATGGGATACTACACAGCCTCTAGATGTGAACAGATGATTAGTCAAGCAAGATAGAACAGATTCCTCACCATATCTTGGTTGCCTGCATATTGTGCTATAATCGTGCTTACTTACTGCAATTTTTCCAAGGTCTATGCCATAGTTCAGGGCGCTCCAGGAACACTGCTTATAGTTAGGTGTCCAGGATTCCTCAAAGCTTTCTCGCATACATTCTCCCTTTTCTCCTTTGAGCCCATCTCTGCCAGGGATACCCGGAGTTCCAGGGATTCCATTGATTCCAGGATTTCCATCCCTTCCAGGAACACCAATAGGTCCTTGCATACACATCCCATTATACTGAGAAGCAAAAAGATATTTTGGCATCACGTAGGTATTACTATATTTTTAAGTAATTTTATTTTAAGATAAAGAGAACAATATCCTTCTCAAAAATGGTCAATCAGACAGGGGAAAAAAACCTCATATGTTTCCATGTTCAGCAAATTGAAAATGACCCTCCCATTTGGGGAAAAATAGTCATAATTTCAAGTGAATATAGATGTTGATGTCGTACATATATAGCTAATTTGGTTTATGTTTACATTTTTGAAACAACTTGAAATCTTTGTCCAGCTTGTAGGGGAACTGACCTTGCCATTACAGTGAAGACATGTCTGTCAGTACTTTATCCAGTGGAAGAGGAAATACTTCTATAATTATCCAAAGGGCTAGTCATCGAAGCACTCTACAAAATCAGCTTTACAGTAGTTGCAACAGAGAGGCCCAGATAGCATGAATTCAGTTCTCTAAGAAGTTGCACTCTGAATCAGTTCTGTCACTCCTTTAATCTCTAACAGTACAATCCGAGGCATTTCTACTTCAAAATTATTCTGTGAATCAAATGGATGTAAGTTAAAAAGAAAAAGATAACCTCACATCAATCTTGATTACTGGTGCCTTCATGGACACATCCATGTGTTACCTTGGCAATGTGCAGAAGTGGTTTTCAGCTTCCCAATCTAGCCTACAATCCTGTTTTTTTTTTATTGGTCTTCCACCCAAACATTAACTTGGTCAGATATCCAACCATAACTATCTTCCAACCTCAGAACAGGTTGGCCCAGGTGCTGTCACCTGTCAGTGGGGTTTACTCCATTGGCATAACACACGTAGAGCAAATCTGAATTCTGCTTTCCCCTCATCCTGCAAAAGGGTCTTCCTTATGCACATGTATAGATGTGCATCTCTTGTTCTGGCTCATCAGAAGTGGTGAATTCCCATTATTTATCTCTTGCTCTTGCTTGACCACCAGGCTTGGAGGTGGTAGAGGGGACTCTTGTTTCCTCAGGAGGTTTTTGGAATCAATCACCCACTGAGGAAGAAAAGAAGTAAGCAGCAAGAATCTGCCACATCCACTTGGTATTATCTTCTCCCCTCTTATAAAGGCCATTGAGATCAACTGCCTTCTGAGAAGGAAGAACAAGATGATATACACTGAGAATTGCCTCCCTGAGCAATCAATTTCCATCAGAGAGATGGTTGTTAAAGTAACCATAAACATTCTGAATTAGTGTTTGAGTTATCTTGTTTTCGTTTTCCCTCCCTGTTGTCTTTTCCTTCCATGCTGTGAATTTGAGGATAGGACAACGGTACCAATGCTCTTAATGAATATATAAATTGTATAGCAAAACACAAATACCTGTATGTCTCAGAGACCATGACACTCACTCTGTTTTTCTCTATTCCAAATTATAATAGGCTCTAGAACAGGGCTTTCCAAAGTTTTCCCGCGGCAACACACCAACTGCCGTTGGTGTGTCGCCGCGGGAAAACCCGGAAGTGCCACCATTGCGGCAGCGTGCAAAAACCCGGAAGCGTTGCTGCCGCTTTCAGGTTTTTCCGCGCCGCCGTTGGTGTGTCGCCGCGGAAAAACCCGGAAGCGCTGATCATCATTCCGGGTCGTGTGGCGACACACCAGACTGTGTGTGGCGACACACTTTTGTGTCGCCACACACAGTTTGGAAAGCTCTGCTCTAGAAGTGCATTTTGTGCTTAAATGCTCTTACCTTTAATTGCATATACTTTAAAGGAGTTTATTCAATGATTGTAGGTTTTTAGTTTAGTTTCTTTTTTATTCTTCTGTATTTTCTTGATTTAGTTTTGTTGTTTAGTTTAAATAAAAAGGCAATCTAAAAAGCATTTCTCCCCCGTTTTCTTCATGCTCTGTTGTTTCACTTTTTGACAAACTCTGCTCAGAAATTGATAGTATAGGCTTAGTGGTGGCCAAGAAAAACAGGACAGAATATATAATAATAGGTTATTTCTTCCAAGCCCTGTCTTAAGAAGGGAGGACAGAATTAACCAGCTTTCTACTACAATTGTTAGCGCCAGTAAACCCAGGGGAACAGCATCTTGAAAGCAAAATGCTATTTCAAGAAATATGAGGAAAAGAAAGCAGCATAATCATCATTTCTGAGGTAGTCAGTGAAAAGATTGCATGAGGAGCTTGAAATAGCCATTCTTAAAAGTGTATGGTTCATTCCAAGTGTACAAGGCATTCCTGTGGCAGCACTGACTAGAATATCAAACCACAACTGAGGAAACCCACGTTTCAATCCTTAGCCAGCCATGCTTAAACCTCAAAAGGTTGAGGCAGACAAAAAGTTGGTGGGTGGGTGGATGGGAGGGAGGGAGGGAGCAAGAATTATGGATGAAGTCTTCATAAACAAGTGAGATTAAAAGTTCAGTTCTGAACCAAATAGTTTAGAACTTTACTGCCCAGAGTCATCATAGTACGAGTTGGGGCAATAAAGAAATGTGACAAATAAATAAACAAAATGTATCCTCCAGCTGGACCTGGTCAGTATTTGGAGAGGAGACTATGAGAAAACAATAGGGTTGTAGGCTAGATGGGGAAACTGAAAATAAATTCTTAATGGGTTTAATGGATGTGTCTATTTGACCAGAAGTCAAGCTCAGCTTGAAGTCTCTACAGACACTCATCTCTACAAATGTACGACATAGCTGAGGTCTAACCGTTTTAACTCCAATGCATTTGGCTCTCAGATAGGGACTTTCTCGCACAAGTACATTCCTCTCTCACAGCACTGTGGGAAGAAGGTACAGTGATGAGTAAAGACAAGGTTCCCAAGAGTAAATATAATGACTCCTCCAGCTTACAAAGGAATGCCTTCAGTGAGGAAGAATGTTTCAGGAAGCCACTAATCTCTCTAAATGCTCAACTCAGTAAATCACCAAGAACGGAGGAAACCAACTAGGTTACTCATCCTCTGAGGCCCCTCACAGCAGAGGACCCAGCCGGGTCTTTCCTAATCCTTCAACTGTGGGTAGCCAAGCTCCCATTTCAGCCAGACCTTACTTATACTTATCCACTGTTAAGATTTTACCCTTGGAAGACAATCTTACTCGGCTACCAGTGATCGCCAAGAAGAAAGAAGAACTTATACACAAACTTCAGGGAATAGGCTGGGTTTACTTATTGGGCATACTAAGAAGAGGGAAAACAGACCAAGTGTAAGAGAAGCAAATCTCATTCAACTCTGCCTAAAGACATTTTGCACAGGAAAAAGGTTCCCTTGTGTCAGCCATGCTAAGCAAAATGGTACACAGGCTTGATTTCAAGGCTTAGGTTAGTAAAACATAAAATATAGGAAGAATCAGTGCCTCTGTCATCGGCTTGTCCTCTTGTTTCCTCCCTTCCACTTTTCCTTTGCTTTATCTTTATCAGATTTATTTTTAATTGAAATCATCATACCCTGCTGTACTATTATTATTAGAATCAACATGATTGTCGCTAACAGAAGAGCAACTCCTGCATGTAACCAAGCAGTTCTTCAGAGGTAAAGGCTACCTAGGCAGGATGCCGCATTAGGATGCTTGTTTTTTCCAGAATGTGCATATTTATCCATATATTTGCAAAACGAAAAAGAAGCTCCCCCCGTCCCTTCGCGCAGAGGGACGGATCTGCCCCGCATTTCCTAAGGCGCGCGCTGGCCGCGGGAGGGAGGCGCAAAGCGCTCTCGGGCGCGCGGGGTTCCCTTCTGGCCGGCGGTGCCCTCTTGCCCCAGCGCCGCCGCCCGCTCGCCCCTCCACTCACCACGTCCACCACCTCCCGCTGACGAAGCGCCTTTTGTTTCCCTTTCTGCGTCTCCGTCGAAGTCCCGGGCGGCGAAGCGGCCGCCAGCAGGAGGAGCGAAAGCAACAGCGCAGCGAAGAGCGCGGCTGGGGAGCGCGGCGAGGCAGCGGAGAGTTTCATGGTCGGCGATTGCTGGCGGCTCGGAACTGGCGAACGGCTGGCCGGCGAGCGCGGATGAATCGGGCAGTTTCCCGGCAGCCGCAGCCGCACAGACGAGGCTTTCACCGCCGGAGAGCGCCAGTTCTCCCTGGGGCGGTCAGGAATGCGCCGCTGGCTCCCCTCTGTGAGGGGCGCGCCTCCACCCGGCTAGCTGGGGCTGAGGGGAGCCGGCCGGGGGCGAAGAAAGCGGCGAAAGCAGCTCTCCCCGCCGCTTTAATCTGGGCGAGACAGGAGAGGGGTCCGCGTTGGGGCGGGCGACGATGCGGTTCCCCTCTCCGTCTCTCCGGCGGTCCCGCCTTCCCGGCTGGCCCGGGAATCGGCCACTTGGGGGCGCGGCGGGGCTCCCCGGCTCGCCATCCCGCCACAGGTTGGCCTCTCCCGCTAGTGGGGATCCTTTTGGGGCAAGGCCAGGCGTGGGGACGAGGCCTCGTCTTTTCCACCTGGAGGGTCCCCCGTTCCAGACGCGTCGCCTCCCGGGCTTGCTGGAGAGCGCGAGTGCGGGCCGGGCTCGCCGGCTTTGCACAAAGAAGGCCCGCCGCCAGGTCCGCGTGTCCGGAGGGCGATCTCCAACGCAGCGCATTGCAGACGTGGAAAAAAGAGACAACGCGGAGTACGTGGGAAGCAGCAACGCTTTTCAATTTCCTGTAGATATAACGGGAAAAGTGAATCTCCGGTTGGGACGGTTTTCTATTTTAAATTAGGGAATAAGCAATGGAAACCAAACGTTTTCTCCAATGGGAAGTTGTTAAACGAAGTATAAAGAGAGGGTTGTTGAAGTCGAACTGCATTATTTATTGCATTTAAATCCTGCCTTTTCTTGAGAGCGCAGAGGGTGACGCCCTAGTTTTTCATGCGCAACAGCCTGGTAGAATAGGCTTGGCTGATTGGGTGTGACTGACCCAAAGACATTCAGTAGACTTCCAAAAATCAGAAGCACATTGTCAGACTAACAAGTTTTATTAAAAGGCCTTTTAATAAAATTTGTTAGCTTGAAAAGATGCTACCAGACTCTTTCTGATTTCTGGCTACCAGAAATTAACAAGTCTCTCTTCCTACAAGGAAAATCTATCTATGTCAGTGCTTTCCAAACCGTGTGTCAGGACACAACCCGGAAGTGGCGATGGTGCGTCGCGGCACACCATCAGGGCTTCCGGGTTTTACTGCAAAACACGAGGCCTCCGCCGCCGTGCTCGCTGCCGCCGCGTGCACCCCCACGCTGCTGCCATGCGCACCCCTGCGCCGCCGCCACCATTGGTGTGTCACCAACGGCAGAAGTTTGGAAAGCACTGATCTATGTGGTTGCTAGGAGTCGAAAATGACTTGATGCATTTTGATGACTTGATACAGTAATCAATCTGCCTACAATGTCATTAGGCTTTGTGGTGAAATATGTCTATGAAGGTTCTCAGTCATCCAGGTGGAATTGTCTGTAGCTTGAATCATGTCAACTGGATTTCTATTTTCTCAGTGGAAACGTTTCGCTCCTTATCCAAGGAGCTTCTTCAGTCTGAGCTTTGTGGTGAAATGAGTCCTTGTACCTGGATCTCCCTGACTTAGTCCAACCCCTTAAACCATCATTGGTAGATTTTCTAACTTGTCTTTAAAAGAATTGAAATGCAGACACTGCTTTAAGTAACCCGTTTACCATCCTTTTGATGTCAGACATGGAGTCATCCAAGTAGGATGTAGCCTGTAATCTACCACAAAAAGCCTTTCCTCATTAATTATTTTCACCTCACCGGAAAGGTATGACATTTGGTCCCCATGATTTTTACCTTGTCTCATTTCCAGCCGTGATTCACACAACCTTGTCCTGCCAATTTCCTACTGCATAACACCAGCTGCAAACTCCAGAGGCCTGCAGAGCAATTCTAGGCAGCGTATTATTATGCCATCAGCTCTGTTATTACACCAAGGTCTGGGTTTGGCTAATATGGTCTAATAAGGAAAAGCAAAGGTAGCTGCCACTAGTCAAGAGTTTATACCAGCATTAACTAGTTGTGTCGGAAGCACATGTTGATAGCAGAAGAAAAAAAAAACCAGTCATAGTAACAAGGAGAGCTATTGCCAGACAATCAGTAAACACCATGTCTATTAATATTATTAATATTAATGTCTATTAATGTCCATTAATGACAATGTTATTTACTGGCAGAATCCAAGTGTGCAAGAAAGTCCAGATCTGACTTGGAAAGGGGCAAAGGAATTTTGCAGTTCCTTTTGACTGCACCACCAAAATTACAGTAGCAGTACTGGCAAAAAAAAATCCTAACATTTAAAGACATGAAAGACATGAGAACTGTAATATAGTAAATAGTGAAGTAAATTTAACATAACAAAAAGATCAAAATCATATTCATGTTGACATGTCACATGCCCACTCTTTTGCATTATTACACTGCCCTCTCTGGCCCCTCGGTCTCCATAATGTTCAATGTAGCCCCCAAACTTTTCTGTTTTTTGCAGATGGACAATTTGTATTGATGTGAATCATAAGAGACTATGTAATTTTCCATGTTTTTTCTCTTAAGATGATTTTTATGTGTGTGAAAATACACATAAAATGGTTTGTGTGCACCATTACACTCTCATTTAGGTTAAGCCTTACAAAGGAGAGTATGATTCATAAACCAAAAAAAAAAGCCAACTTCTTCATGGTATCTTTAAGTCTGTTACAAGACACCAAGATGCAGAAATGTGCACACACAAAAACACACACACACAGTGCTTTAAAGAGGGAAGCTCTGTTTGCCCCAAGACACTTCATTTTATTTTATTTTTCTGTGTCAGAAGCACCAAGGCGCTTTTGTAGTGAAAGAATTTGCCGGTGACATCACCATTGCCCAGGGGACGCCCACGGGGGCTCCTTTCATGTCCCTAAGACACTTCACGAAACATTCTGACATACAACCAAGGTGTATTCCTTAGCCACCTATCACTTTATTATCCTCCCTTGTCTCTTTATAACCCCTTCTACTGTTCCAAGGTTAGGAATTCATATATACAGGAGACATAAATGATGTGAGAATAAAATCCAAGGCATTTTGATCTTCTATTATAAGTAGTCAGAAGATAAACCCTAGATTTGAAGCCTGATATGATCAAGCAATAACTCAAGAACCATGTTCGACATGCCGATATAGTCCTCTCTCTCTCAGCCAAATAATCTGCTGTGCACCAACAGTACACAATTGCACATGACTCAATCAGCTGTTGGTTGTCTATGCCACTTAGTCTTTTCAGTTGCTGCCAAGAGGGCTGATTAACATCTCTTCCAACGTTTTGGCATTTCCTCTTGCTCCACCTCCCAGTGAAAATTAAATAAAAATCTGTGTGATTCAATCTGGGCCAGCACTGTCAAGGAAACAATTACAGGGAACAAAACCATTCATTCTCTTTTTGCCCTTTTTAAACTGTCTATGTGGCCACAACAATGGTGAAAACCAAAACCACCACAGAGGTAGACTGCCTAGAGAAGTCCTATTTTCATCAGGCCTCTCTATGATGTCATTTCTGCTGTAAATGGGGAAAGAATTAATTTATCCCTGGTCAGCTGTTTGGATGATACACTGTAGATCAGGGTTTCTCAACCTTGGCAGCCTTAAGATGCATGCCAGCATGCTGGCTTGAGAATTCTGGGAGTTGAAGTCCATACATCTTAAAGCTGCCAAGGCTGAAAAACACTGATATAGATGATGAGGGGGCAGTTACTATATCCCTAAACTAAACCACTGCTATTTGGATGCAAAAATAACCCCTTCAATACTGACTAGGTCAGTTGGCCAGGATAGGTCATTTGAACTTCCCCATATGATTCGGTTAAGCATGACATACATACATAGCCATGATGGCAGATGGGTACTACCTGTACATGCCATCTCTTGGTAGCATTTCTAATTATTTTTTCTGTGTTGATGCCAATCTCAAAAAGCTAAGCAGGGTGGGATTGCTTAATAATTCAGTTGGACCTGGGTGTGTGACACCAGGAAATTCCAAGCCCGTACTTAAACTCTGGCATTACTCCAGTTAGTTGCCAGCACCTGCCAGTGTTTCTGAGTCATAAGCAAAGCATGTTTGATTGCATGTTGCAAAGCTGACTTTTAGCATCTGCAGTCACCTTGATTATTATGAGGCTTGCTGGCTTCCAGTGAAATTTGATTAACACAACGCATCTAGAAATATTTAAATGTCATGCACCATGCATAGGTAGTGACTCATTTAAAGCAAACGTGTCATGCAGTTTAAATCAGTAATAACCAAATATTAGCACAATATTAAAAATGACTGTGAATGGGGACACTATTACTGACTTCTGAGGAGCTGTAATACAAAGTGAAGGGGAATACTACATGTGGGGGTATAGGTTTTTTCAATGGGTGGGATATTTTGGGGGTTTTTTTTCAACTATGGTAGGAATATTTTAGGACTTATTCTACCTTTTGGGGAGGGGGGACTTCATGCCTCAGAATGGCAAAAAAATTACGCTGTCAGCTTTTGGTAGTTTTTTCCAGAGTTGATCAGGAAGCCCTTCCAAGCCATATTGGTCGCCATACATCTAAACTGGCTTCCTATTCCTATTCTAACAGGATCCTGAAATGCACTTGGGAACTATTCAGTTCACTGTTACCTGCTTATAATGATACTGAGATTTATAATGTGTTTCTATGTGCTTCCTTTTATTTTGTTCAGTGTCTTCAATCTGCAGCTTCTTTTTTGGTTAATGGGTGTTTGCTCTTGTTCCTTTTTTGCCTGCCACTACTGTTAAAATCTCATGGTTTGCCTGCTGTGGACATAATCGATTGATGCAAGACCCTTGTGGTGATTATGGTGTGGGTAGATAAACTCATAGAGGTAACTGTCAACCATCAATCAATAACCCTAATCCATTTGGCGGTAAAAAAAGGTGTGAGACAGTCAAAATAAGCCAATGTAATTGATGGGTTTATTGACTATTCTAAAGCCTTTGACTGTGAGGAACATAACAAATTGTGGCAAGTTCTTGGTGGTATGGGGATACCAAGTCATCTTGTCTGCCTCCTGGGGAATCTGTATAACGACCAAGTAGCAACGGTAAGAACGGACCACGGAACGGACTGGTTTAAGATTGGGAAAGGAGTACGGCAGGGCTGTATACTCTCACCCTACCTATTCAACCTGTACGCAGAACACATCATGCAACATGCTGGACTTGATGAATTCAAGGCTGGAGTTAAAATCGCTGGAAGAAACATTAACAATCTCAGATATGCAGATGATGCCACTTTGATGGCTGAAAGCGAGGAGGAGCTGAGGAGCCTTATGAGGAAGGTGAGAGAAGAAAGTGCAAAAGCTGAGTTGCAGTTAAACCTCAAAAAAACCAAGATTATGGCAAGAGCTTGATTGATGACTGGCAAGTAGAGGGAGAAAAAGTGGAGGCAGTGACAGACTTTGTATTTCTAGGCGCAAAGATTACTGCAGACGCTGACTGTAGCCAGGAAATCAGAAGACATCTACTTCTTGGGAGGAGAGCAATGACAAATCTCAATAAAATAGTTAAGAGCAGAGACATCACACTGACAACAAAGGTCCGCATAGTCAAAGCAATGGTATTTCTCGTAGTAACCTATGGCTGTGAGAGCTGGACCATAAGGAAGGCTGAGCGAAGGAAGATAGATGCTTTTGAACTGTGGTGTTGGAGGAAAATTCTGAGAGTGCCTTGGACTGCAAGAAGATCAAACCAGTCCATACTCCAGGAAATAAAGCCAGACTGCTCACTTGAGGGAATGATATTAAAGGCAAAACTGAAGTACTTTGGCCACATAATGAGAAGACAGGATACCCTGGAGAAGATGCTGATGCTGGGGAAAGTGGAAGGCAAAAGGAAGAGGGGCCGACCAAGGGCAAGATGGATGGATGATATTCTGGAGGTGACGGACTCAACCGTGGGGGAGCTGGGGATGGTGACGGCCGACAGGAAGCTCTGGCGTGGGCTGGTCCATGAAGTCACGAAGAGTCAGAAGCGACTGAACGAATAAACAACAAACAACATGATAGATAGATAGATAGATAGATAGATAGATAGATAGATAGATAGATAGATAGATAGATAGATAGATAGATAGATGATGGATGGATGGATCGATCCTCAGTAAGGAAGAACCAAGATGCAAGCACCGTTAGCCAAATTGCCTTTCTTTTTTTAAAGTAGCATGTAAATACACACTGGCCAAAATTTTGCTCAAATAGCAAAACAAAATGCAGTCGTTTTTCAAAGCACTGCTGAACACCACCAGGGCTAGCTGATGGATGCAGATTTTTCCTGTGATGTGGCACTTTAATGAGATACGGTGCTGAGTGGGTGGCCAGGCTTCAAAGGGAAATCTTATTCTTCATCCTGTTCAGCTGGTTTCCTCCAAAGGAAGCAACGGTTCTCATTTTGCTGAATTGGAAGGGTTCTCATTTTGCTGAATTGGAAGAACTCACCACACTTCTGCTGAAATTTCTTACATGCAACTGAAAAATGAGGGGCTGGAATTGGGGCAGTTCACCATAATTCAGAGAAAAGAGCAGTCTACATCTTTGTATTGTCGAAGGCTTTCACAGCCGGAGTTCGATGGCTGTTGTGGGTCTTCCGGGCTGTGTGGCCGTGTTCTGGAAGTTGTGGTTCCTAAACTTTTGCCAGCATCTGTGGCCAGCATCTTCAGAGGGCAGGAGCACAGACAGAAGCGAGATCTCTGTGCCCAGGTAGAGTCAGAGATCTCGCTTCTGTCTGTGCTCCTGCCCTCTGAAGATGCTGGCCACAGATGCTGGCAAAACTTTAGGAACCACAACTTCCAGAACACGGCCACACAGCCCGGAAGACCCACAACAGCCAGTCTACATCTTCTTCGGCTTCCTGTTCTTTGCACTGGCTCAAGTTTTAATTTTTAAAGAGGGACTGCACAAAAAGTATTGCCTTTTTTTGGGGGGGGGGTTAAAACCAGAAGATGCTTAATGCAAACCACTGCATGGGATTTTACAGATTTAAATTTGCAGTTAGTTAGTTAGATTTGTTTGTTTATTTGTTTATTTATTTATTTATAGTTTAACTTCTATTACCGCACCATCTTCCTGTCTGTCTGTCTGTCTGTCTGTCTGTCTGATTTATTTACTTACTTACTTACTTACTTACTTACTTACTTACTTACTTACAGTTTAACTTCTATTACCGCACCATCTCATCAATGCCTTATCTCAGTGTCTGGAGGCTGTGTGGGTCTGGATGGGGAACAACAGGCTTCAACTGAACCCTGGTAAGACGGAGTGGCTGTGGATTGATGGCCCCCCTAGATCCGGGAAGTTGTCATCTTTGGTTCTGGGTGGGGTCGCACTACCTCACTCGGATCCAGTGCGGAATCTGGGGGTCCTCCTGGACTCGCGACTCCTGCTCGAAGAGCAGGTGGCAGTCGTGGCCAGGAGGGCCTTTACACAACTTCGAGTTGTGCGCCAGTTACGCCCTTTCCTGGATCGGGAGGCCCTCTGAACAGTCACTCACGCCCTTGTCATCTCCCGCATAGACTACTGTAATGCGCTCTACATGGGGCTACCCTTGAAGAGTATCCGGAAGCTTCAGCTGGTACAGAATGCGGCGGCGCGAGCAGTTACGGGTGCCATAAGATCGGCACATGTAACACCTCTGCTACGCGAGCTGCATTGGTTGCCAGTTTGCTTCCGGGTCCAATTCAAGGTGTTGGTGATTACCTTTAAAGCCCTATATGGCATAGGGCCAGGGTACCTGAGGGACCGTCTCGTCCCGATGACGTCGGCCCGCCCCACCCGTGCATGCAGAGAGGGCATGCTTCGGACCCCCTCAACAAGAGAATTCCATCTAGCGGGGTCCAGGAGGCGTGCCTTCTCTGCGACAGCGCCCGCCTTATGGAACATCTTGCCCCCGGAGGTGAGACTGGCCCCTTCACTCCTGGCCTTTCGGAAGGCCATTAAGACCTGGCTCTGCTGCCTTGCCTGGGACGACAGAGGCGGTAGTGCCTCCTGGGGTTGGCTGGCCCCGTAGCAATATGATCTGTGCTACAGTCCCCAATCCATCTTGGATTTTATTTATTTTATATTGGATATATTTTTATATATCTTCTATTCTGTATAGTTTTAAATTTTTTAAATTTTAATTATTGTAACCCGCCCAGAGTCCCTTGCATGGGAGATGGGCGGGGAATAAATTAAATAAATAAAATAAAAAATAAATCTCCCCCAAAGGGGAGAAAGCTTATTAAAATCTATGCCATACCCTACAACAATGAATAAACAATCATTGGAGATTGGGAAAGGGAGTGAACATGGTGCATCAAATATCACAAGGGCTGCATTCCCTTCCCCAATTAGCTTCTGAACATTACACAATCATCTACCTGGCATTGTTGGCAGAGCGCTGAACAAAACAGCTCACAATATTATTTTCAATTAACTAAACATCTAATTTGGTTGCCAAAAAAATTTACTCTTGCAGAGGGCTGTCACATGATGTGCTGCCTGATGGGAAAGGCAAGGCATTACCAGTGCTGCTCATTCTAGGTAAAGAAGTCAATTGCAATGGCAATTGTATCTTACTTCTGCAATGGTGATGGGACATATCCTTCAACGCACCTGAAGACAGAAAGCTAGGTTAGAAGATGCATGCCACATGGCATTAACAATTCTTTCCTCAAAATCTCATCATCATTCTCTCCCACCACCTCTTATCTAACAAATGGTGTGGCCCTGTCCTATCTATTTAAAAAAAACACAAAAGAACATTCATGCCATTATATAGTACAGAAAACTTTATTGAGTCCAGGAATAAAAATACATATACCAGAATGTATATAAAGAAATGCATTACTTTTCATAGGGAATGTCAGTTTCTCTGAACTGCTACAAAAGAGTAAGGAAGGTTTTAAATAAGCAATCAATACTTTTTGTTTAAAGTAATTACTTTTAAAGTTATAAAATGCAGGAATGTAATGTATAGAAAATTCAGCATATCATAATTAAAACAAATATCATAGTGTATTGACAGACCTACTTCCTTATTCAGTTAGAATTCACATTAGTATTTTTTAATGAACAAGTTTTATTCTGTAAAAACTAGTGCTGGGTGTCAAGTTAAGTAGGCTAGATTGAACATTCGTAAAAAAATCACCATAACAAATATACAAATACAAAAACATAACAGTAATGTAACAGTAATGGTACATGGATGTTAGTGTCCCAGAATCAGTTTTCCCATTTGTTTATCGTTATTGACCTAACAGAAGTGCATCAATGAAAATAATGAGACTATAATCGTCAGGGATCTACATATTCAACTGAGCATTTAGTTATAATGGGGAAAAAAGCATTTAATCTAACACAAATGAAGGATAAGGTTGGGGGAGAGAAGATCCCAATCCCCCAATGGAAGGAGTTCCTTGCCTACAGTTCAGAGATTAGTGCATAGCTTTCCAAACTGTGTCGCGACACAATACTGTGTTGCTGCGGGGCCCAAGACAACAAGCCCTCGCCAGGTTATGGTCAAGGATGCTGAACAATAAGGCTCTCCCTATTCACCAGGATATTGCTCAGACCACCACAAGATTGAAATCTCGAAGGCCAGCCTGGAAAACAGCCATACATGTAACATCTACCCAGTTCAAACCTAAGAATGCTTGGAGAGAGGAATGGTCCAAGTTGCTCCCCCGCGGCTTGGTCATTAGTGACCCCTCTTCCAAACTTCCTGGTTTTAACCTGCCTCGCTCTGTCTGGACGAAATAGAATAGAATCAGATGTGACACTGGTAGGAGTGCCTCTGCTCTGTATCAATGGGGCTGGAAGGATTCTCCTTGTTGCAATTGTGGTGCCGAAATGCAAAGTATTAAACACATTGTGCAAGACTGCCCACGATGTGCGTTCCCTGGCTCCTTAGAAGATCTGCACGAAGTAACACCAGAAGCGATTGCTTGGTTAGCTGAACTGGACATCCAGTTATGAGACTACTTTGTATCCCTGCAGAAGTTTACATATAATTGTGTGGACTGTGTGTATTTATTTGCTTTCTCTTCTGTCATGTATTCATCATATGCTATATATATAGTCCTTTGATAAACCGCTTGCCCCAAGCCTTAGAGCTGCAGATCAAGTGTCCCAAATATGACACTGCAGACAACTCAGCTGCATTTAAGGAGACAAACCTGCTAGATAGCAAACCTCACACAGCTGGACAAGATCAAGGAAGCCAGAACTACACAGACTTCAGTTAGGTATCTTTAATGCTAGTCTGGGGTAAATACAGAATCTTGGAACCTGTAAGAGGAATTTCTCACCTTCATTTATACTGACTTAATTAAAGTTGAGTTTCTTTAAATCAGTGTTTTTCAACCTTGGCAACTTTAAGATGTGTGGACTTCAACTCCCAGAATTCCCCAGCCAGCATTTTAAAGTTGCCAAGGTTGAAAAACACAGTTTTGATTGATCTGCTTTGAATGACCAGGTTTCCTGCTTCCTGGACTAAGTTGCCATACATCAGTGTTTCTCAACCTTAGCAACTTTACGTTCTTTGGACTTCAGCACCCAGAATTCTGGGAGTTGAAGTCCACACATCCTAAAGTTCCCAAGATTGAGAAACACTGATATAAG
Organism: Charina bottae; assembly: GCA_023362775.1. Classification (NCBI taxonomy): domain Eukaryota; kingdom Metazoa; phylum Chordata; class Lepidosauria; order Squamata; family Charinaidae; genus Charina; species Charina bottae. The sequence continues at coordinate 145,692,608 of JALMGJ010000003.1, forward strand.
CTATCAACTGACTCTCCCACTATCTCTTCATTGTTTATGTCTACTCTCTCTTCCATTCTTTTCCCAGCTACCCTACAATCTCTCACATCATCCCCATGGTGTTTAAAGAGAGCTTAGCAGCTTCTCCCTAAGGAATTGAAATTTTCATTGTGAAGATCGTTCAGATATGACCATGGACATCCACAGAAGCTTCCTGCCCTCATCAAAATGACAAAAGCAATGTCATGCCATCAGCTCAGTACATTTCATAATGCATATCCAAAAAGGGTGGGGCTTGTGCCATGACAGCATGATGCCACTTTGCTGTTCTGCCCCCCAACCCTCCTCCGCAGACATTGTTGGGCACAGCTGCATACAGTAAAGTTATCAGTGGGCATACAGACTGAACCATGTCTAAAACCTAAATTACTAAAGGCTACATGCAAAGATGCACGCGGAACGCTGTAACAGCATTCCGTGTGCGTCATGCCGGCCACATGACCGCGGAAGCGTCTTCAGACAACACTGGCTCTTCGGCTAACAAACGGAGATGAGCACCGGCCCCTAGAATCGGACGTGACTGCACAAATGTGCGGGGGGAACCTTTACCTTTTATGTATACAAAAAGTACCCTTTCATTCATCAAGACTTGCTGTTGTTTAAAGGTAAAGGTTAAGGTTCCCCCCGCACATTTGTGCAGTCGTGTCCGACTCTAGGGGCCGGTGCTCATCTCCGTTTGTTAGCCGAAGAGCCAGTGTTGTCCGAAGACGCTTCCATAGTCATGTGGCCACATGACATGCGCGGAACGCTGTTACCTACCCACCGAGGTGGTACTTATTCATCTACTTGCATTTGCATGCTTTCGAATTGCATGACCGTGGAAGCGTCTTCGGACAACGCTGGCTCTTCTGCTAACAAACGAAGATGAGCACCGGCCCCTAGAGTCGGACACGACTGCGCAAATGTGCGGGGGGAACCTTTACCTTTTTACATACAAAGTAACAGTCTTTGGATGGTCTCTCTCTGCTCCCTTGATCAAGAAGAAGAATCAGCAAGATGACCCCAAGAGACAACCCTGCCTTCATAAAAATAATTTTTAAAAGATTAATCCAAGAACACTGAAACCTATATTGAGAATGGGGAGACACACAGACCATTGTTTTCCAACAGTGAGAAAAGATTGCCAACTACCGACAGAATAGTTTCTGAGCAACACACTCGTAAGAATTGTAGTTTGGAATTAGTTAAACCTACAATGAACTGGAAGCAGTTCAAATTTTATCTGCTGACAACAGTAATGGAGAAATCTGACTTACTATTTATAATCCCCAAATATCCAAACTCAGTAAATGAGTTCTGAAACCATACAATCAAAAGCTTATTATCTCTCATGTTCCAAGGTAACATCTTTATCTATAGGAAATATATTGTTTAAAACAGGTAAAGGTAATCAAAATTACAAAAATTAGCTTCACATATATAATGGACTATCGGTTGTACATTCAAATTCTAACTGATTAAACGAATTGGTTTTTTTTAAAAAAGGAATGTGGTCCAATGTCACATTTATGCAGGCTTTACAGAGATAACAACAACAACCCAAAAACAATAGTAGTGTTGGTCCATGAGAAAAACTAATCTTACATCCTTAGTAAAACAATACCCTTTATTAGGGCAAACCAAAATAGCACATAAATGTGTGCAAACCTTTGAGTTGTTCAAAATTCAGCAGGCAACATGTTACAAAACCGTGTTAAAGACAATTTATATATATTAATGTCAAATTATATTCAAGACTGAAAGGCAGCAGCTTGACTAAATATTCAATTACTGTCCAAAATCTCTCAAGAGTGATTTATTCCCCTCCTCTCCCTTCCCACCTCTGCAACACCGTGCAAGCAAAAACCCTGAAGGACCGGAGGGTGGTATCTAAATATTAAGCATCCTATAATGTAAAAGAAACAGACATTACATTCTAATGCTGTACAAAAGTAGCTGATTTAAACTAATTTTGATTCCAATTTCTCTTCCCATTTCAGTGTATAGCCTACTATAATATATTACCAATGGCTCAAATGTACAAGCTGAGGATTTTAAAATAATAATTGATTCACAGAAAAGGCATCAATACTCAAACCCAATATAAGTGTCTGCACTGAAGTGCCTGCACTTACGAGCCTTGAGCATCCACAACTATTTAATGCCTTTTGTTTCTTAGCTGCCCAGCAAGACTGCAGTCTTTCTCCATAACACTTTAATTCAAACACATCAAAAGTTTGACAGGGGAGGAAGCAGGGTCTCCAGCAGAGAAGTGCAAAACATTTTGAGTGTGAAACCAATGTTTTGACCCTTCTGGAAACATTTCAAGCTTTAAACCTGCTTGAGATTGGAACTCAAAAAAGTACATTTCAAGGTTGAAATGTTTTGCACTCCTCTAGCTTTAACATCCTTCTGACCATTTAACTGGCAGGAATTTCAGGATTCAATACAAGGTATGACCTTGCCCAATTAGACAGTAAGAAAGATCTAAGACCAAAAGGCCGGAGATAGTTGATGAGAGGGACAGGGGCAGACTCAGGTCTATGTCTGTAGGTTGTCATGGCAACTGGATTTCTTTCTTTTGGTTGAAACGTTTAGCTGCTTGTCCAAGTAGCTTTTTCAGTCTGGGCAAAAGTTGGTGAGGGGACCCCATATGTGTCTTTCAGGGTGGTTGTATTGACCTTACACATGATTGGCTTGTTAATTGGGCAATTGAGGTGTAGATAATCTTTAGGATGTCTTACTCCTAAAAAAGACATCCTAAAGACTATCTACACCTTAACTGCCCAATTAACAAGCCAATCAGGTGTAAGGTCAATACAGCCACCCTGGAAGACACATATGGGGTCCCCTCACCAACTTTTGCCCAGACTGAAGAAGCTACTTGGACAAGCAGCTAAATGTTTCAACCAAAAGAAAGAAATCCAGTTGCCATGACTCAACCTACAGACAATTCCACCTGGGTGACTGAGAATCTTCATCGACACTCAGGTCTATGCTTTGGCTGAGAAAGTCCAAGGTGTTACAGGTACTTGAACTTTTTTTCAGTAATCTTCAGAGAACAGGGATGCCCTGTTATTCGGTTAGGATGCATCAACTTCACTCACTACAAACTCTGTATAATTTATTACTGTGTGAAACAGCAATTTATGTTAGTTTAATCCCTAGGATGAAGAATTTGTGGATTAACAGATGTTCCTGCATTATGATTTGCATCACCTTTACCCACTGGCAACTGCAGCTGAGGCTTATGGAGATAGACCACAACTTCTGAAAGGTCACCAGTTCATACTGTTTTAAAGCATAAATAGCACTACTAAAAAGATTTTAAGGCAATTAAGTTTTCTTCAATATACTTCAGAATATAAAATCTTTTCCTTTATTATTTCACCACAGTTTGACATAAAGCGTATTAAATGGTAAATTACACATTTGCCCTTTTTTCCTTTAAAGTTTTTGGTAACTGAGAGATTCCATAGAAGGAACAAGTGAGCAGTGTCTCTTTACAATACTATTTTACTTTTTGTTTAAGTGCAAAGAATGTTTGTGTGCTTATTTACAAGACACAAGGCATCTCTCATGTCCAGTATTAACACAGAATCGAGTCATTTCTTGATCTCAAATTATTCATGAAACACAATTTTTCCTAACCTGGTGCTCCTCAGAGGTCCTAGGACTACAAGGATCAGAATTTGTTCATCTTCTCAACCGTTTGAGCTATGACCAGACTCCTGAGCTTTCCTCGAGTCTGAAGATGAGTGGGCAAAGAGCAATCCGGACCCCTTGGTACTGCCAGTCTGGGAAACACTGAGATGTGGATGACCAAGTTGGAGTGGAGGAGTTTCAGCAATGTCATTTTTAGGAGTTGTCCTATTACATACATAAAAAGAAACATTCTACATTGAGACACATAATCCAAAAGGCAAAGAATGAAATGAACCAATTTGAAAACACACACCTTTTAAACAATATATGGGATGCAATGAAAAATGTATACAGATCACATGCTTTGTATGTATGATGCACAAACTCCATATATTCAATTAAAGATCTTGTGTAGCAGGGAAGGAGACCGGCTCTCAACCTCAGATGGGGCGTGTGCCGTTGCTCAAAAGGGAGAAAGTGGACTATGTGGAATCATAACTGCCTTTGAAATTGCTCAGTGAGTAGGCCAATTCTAGTCAGAGTGCTCCAATTAATCCAGGGAGCTGATGGTAACAATTGGGCAGTGCAGGAAAAGTAGCGTCTCCCACTTTCTGGTAAGTCCTTTTGTTTGTTTTAGGAATTACTTTACATCAGCCTCTTTCCCAGGCTCTGGCAGAGGTGGATGGCTGGAAGGGATTTTGGATATATGAAACCTCATATCAAATGGCATATTTGTCCAATAAATGCTCCTTTCCAAGCATTTTCCACTTTGGAGTTTCCAAACCTTGAAACAGCGAAGAACCAAAAGGAAGACTCTGACATTAGAACTCTCCAATAAAGTTGGAGGTCTCTCTTCAAACCCAAAAAGAGAAATCCAATTAATCAGCTATAGGGTTGCGGCCTCAGTAATCAAGTACAGTATATACTTCTTATGGAGTAGCCCCATAATTTCCAGATACTTGACCAGATAGCCCTTGGTTATTATTATGTTTACTAGAAATAGGTTTTGCTATACAGGTAGTCCTCAACTTATGACCATTCATTTAACGACCGTTTGAAGTTACGATGGTGCTGAAAAAGTGACTTGTGACCGGTCCTCACACTTATGACTGTCACAGTGTCCCCACAGTCATGTGGTCAAAATTCAGGCGCTTGGCAACTGGCATGTATTTACGATGGTTGCAGCATCCCAGGATCATGTGATTGCCATTTGTGACATTCCCAGGGGGCTTCCAACAAGCAAGGTCAATGGGGAAAGCCAGATTTGCTTAACAACCATGTGATTCACTTAACAACTGCAGTGACTCGCTTAATGACTGCTGCAAAAAAGGTCATAAAATTGGGCATAACTCACTTAACGACTGTATCACTTAGCGACAGAAGTTCAGGTCCCAATTGTGGTCGTAAGTCAAGGACTACCTCTAATGTGATTAGAAAGGCTCAGGGAGAGCAGGCTAGCTGATAAGATAGGGCCATATATAAAACACCTATTACTGAAAATAGAATTTAACACATCCCTTTATGATTTCACTATTTAGCATTTTAACATGCAATGCACCATAGTACTTATACACTATGTATCCTCACTGTGGAAGGAGTCTCATTTTACAGATGGGTAACTGACCAGAGGATCTTGTAGAGAGTTAAAACATTCTCACACTCATATTCAAGTCTCTGCTCTAGTAACGTATCTAACTAGGCCTCTGTTTTTCCAGTGAATCGAGATATCTCACTTTTCATGTCCTCCATAGTGGTTATTCCTATCTCAAACATTACACTGTTCCTCCAAGCTCCAAGCTTGGATGCTGGGGAACAGGTGCATCTGTCTGTTTCAGCTTTCCATTTTTATTCTTTCAACTGTTCTTGCGTTAGTTTTGGTCAACTTCCACAATACTTTGTGCATATGTCATAAAACTCCCACACTAAAATTGATGGTTATTTTGGGGTGCCTGTCTCTTAACGCATGGCATTTTCTATGCCCTTTTCTCTCCTATAAACACTTTTGGAAAATGATCCCTAATAACATTTTATGAAACAAATACCTTTTATTGCGTCTGACAAAATTTCCCTGCCATTGCCTCTATCAGCAAGCGATCTAAACTTTATTTGGGTCTTTGGCTATAATAAACATTACTTAATTACTTTTTGAACTGCTGCACCTAACATTTTGTGTTTTGTGCCCAAGTTTAAGATGTGTGAACTTTAAGATGTATGGACTTCAACTCCCAGAATTCCCTAGCCAGCATGGCTATCTGGGGAATTCTGGGAGTTGAAGTCCACACATCTTAAAGTCGCTGAGGCTGAGAAACACTGGTCTAGGCCTAGCGTAGATGTACTTTCATGGAATATGTTTGTCTTTTTGCTACTTTTAAATGTCCCTTTTGCAGTTAGTAACAAGAACATGGAGTAGTTGATATGAACTAAAGCAAAAACCTTTAATGTCTCACCTTTCTTCAGCTACTCTCTTCATGCTTTCAGACAAGCTGGCCATATCTTGCTTGTTGTCGGCCTTTCTCTCTTGTTCTTCCTGTTCCAAAGGCACTTTAGGGCTGGCTCGCGTTTGCAATGCGCTGTGTTCACTACGAGCAAACTCTTCCTCCTCCACCCTCTGGCTACGTACTGTGTCTGCCTCCATCTCTCTCTCCGATGTTTCCAGACAACTTTTGATCTCAGTTAAGGTTTCATGGCTTAAGTAATCATGGTTAGCAATGGCCACCGCAGAAGTCCCATGATTGCTTGTGGCCCCTGTGCTAGTCCCCATCGACTTTGAAATCACCTTCAGCTTGTGGGAGCTGGCTTTGTAGTGTTTCTTTTTGTGCTTTGCTTTGGAGTTGTGCTTTAAGAAAAATTCGCACGATTCTTGCAACACTCTCCGGCTTTCACTGATTGGACTGATTAGGGAAAAGACAGAAAAAATGCTAATTAACACCTTCCTCTGTAATTATTTAGATGTGCCAACTGAATGTAGATTTCTAAACCTTCAACTTATTCAGGTCAATGTCAAAATACTTGTAGATTTCATTTGATGCCAGATGGTACTTTCAATATTTTTCAGTTTTCATAGTAAGTCTACAGAAATGGAGAGTAACTACAAGGGAAGGTTATAATATTTGCAGCTGACACAAAGCTGGGAAAAGGAACGAATACTTTAAATGAAAAAAAGATGTTAAAAGACCTAGACAATTTAAGAAGTGGATGGAAATTACCATGAAATTTAAAAGGGAGAAATATAAAGTCCTGCATCCTGGGAGAAGAAACGTAAGGTATAAGTATAAGGTGGGGGAGATCAGGCTTGGCTGTGTGAAAAGGATCTGTCAACCAAAGGTTAAATGTGAGCCAGCAGTGTGACAAAGCTGTTAAAAAGTGCTATCTGGCAAGTTCATTAAGTGGAGCATAGGTTCCAGAACACAGGAAGTAATTTTTTTCTACTCTGCCCTGGTCAGACCCCTTTGGATTACTGTGTCAGTTCTGGGCATCACTGTTCAAAAGGATATTGACAAATTTGAGCAAGTTAGAGAAAGACCACAAAGATGGTTAAAGGTCTGGAAACTAAAGCCTACGAGGAATTGTTAAAGGATCTGGGTATGTCTAGTCCAGAGCTTTCCAAACTGTGTGTCGCGACACGTTAGTGTGTCGGCTGCAGTGTCTGGGTGTGTTGCGACTGCTGCTGCTGCCTCCAAACCTGCCCTGCCAGGATTCCGCGCAGGTCCTAGTGCCTGCCTTGTGCCTGGCTGCCTCCAAACCTGCTGTGATTCTGCACAGGTCCTAGTGCCTGCCTTGTGCCCTACTGTAAGAGTGTGTCGTGAAATGATGCCCTGCTTTAAGAGTGTGTTGCGAAATGATGCATGTCTAAAAAGTGTGTCACCAACATGAAGAGTCTGGAAAGCTCTGGTCTAGTCTCGGTCTAAAATAGAAGACTGAGGAGAGATACAATAGCAGTCTTCAAACATCTGAAGGACTATCACATGGAATAGGGAGTGGCTATTACCCCAGAGGGCAGGACCAGAACCTGCAAATTAAAACTCGAAGGAAGCAGATTCAGGCTAGACATCAGGAGGAACTTCTTGGCTATAGGAGCTGCCAGCCAATGGGAGGGGCTGTTAAATGCAGAGGTGTGCCCTCCTTCTCTCTCTGGAGGACCTTTTCAGATCAAAATAAAATGAAGAGGGGGAAAAAAGTATACCAGCTACTCAATGAAGGACTGGAGCACGTGAAAAGCAATGAGGATGATTACAAGACTAAATCTAAGTCCTATAAAATTGAAGAGATTTTTTATTTATTATTAAATTTATATTACTGCCCATCTCCCCCATCGGGGACCCGAAGAGATGGAAAGAACTGAGCGATTGAAAGAAATGAGGACGCTTGAGAAAAGAAAGCCTGAGGAGGGATACAACAGCATTTTTCAAGTACCTGAAGGGGTGTCATGAAGAAGTTCAAGACTTGTTCTCTATCAACTCAGAAGTTGGGAAACAGAATTGCAGAAGCAGAATTAGGAACAATTTCTTAGCAATAGGAACAGTTAAAAGCAGAAGAAATTATCAACAATGGTGATGGGTCCCCCTTCACTAGATGTCTTCAAGTGTAACTAGACAGCCATCTGTTCTGGATGCTTTCGTTTAGATTGCTACACAAAGCAGGGGATTGGTCTTGATGGCATAAATGGGCTTTCTAACTTTATGATTCCATTATCTGGCTAAATGGTGGAGTGTATGTTGCCCCCTAAAATGTTGTCGGACATAGCTCCCATCATCCCTGCCAATTAGCCACGCTGGCTGAGGCTAAAGGAAGGTATTAAAAATATTTGGAAGATCAGAGTTTCTCCAAACCAGTCTAGTAGTTCCTTTTGTTCTTATGCCACAGCTTTTCAAATTCCATAGTTCCTCTTCAACATGGAGCTCAGTATAACTGAAGGGAATCAGGTGGGAAAAACTGTGGAGCTATAGACACTTATCCTGTTAAAATCAACGGAGCTTGTAAACCGAATGTGCTGCCTGAGTATTCTGGGAATTGCAGTCCTACTATAGCTGGACGGACCATGCTGGGAAATGTTGCTCTACCAACTTATCCATCCTTGGTCTTCTCTTTTTGCTCTGTTAACTTCATAAAGCCACCCCATCCAGCTTATCAAACTTCATGCTTCATGACCTGCCTTCCTCTGATAGTGTGTGATATTCACATATATATTCACTTTGGCCTATTTTTTCCTGCTATTTTATATCTTCTTCAATTGTTTCCTTAGGCCTCCATCTGCATCCTTTGGTTTCTCAGCCTATTGTCTGCTCTGTTCTAAAAACCATTCCACTAATTGTTTCCTTCTCTGCTATTTAGCTCCATTCAACTCACAGTTTATTGCCTTGTGTATAACACTAAAAGCTGCCTCCAAATTCTTGTATTTTCACAGCATGGTTGCCTATCGTTAACTGAACCATGGTTTACTGAAAACACACTGTACCATAAGTTATTTATTTATTACATTTATATCCCGCCCATCTCCCCCACAAGGAGGGACCCTGGGCTCCTTAGCCTGTGGGACTGGGGTTTCACAACACATTAAGCTAAAAATGTTGTTGGCTTATTTGTGGTGCAGTGTGTCATATGAATACATCCAGTATCTGGGTAAAGTGTCAAAGCTTGAGCCCTTAATACATTCTTTCTGAACTTGGAGCGTTCATAAAACTGGTACACCAGGTCACTCAACATCTAAAAGTGCTCACATGGTATCTGTTATTTACATATGCATTTAGTAAAACAAAACAGTGTTACCTCTAGGTCACAGTATTCATACCCCTAAGCATTTTATATGTAGCATCTGTTTTCCTGCACTCCAAGAACAAAGTCAAAAAGCATCCTAAGATGCATACTTATTTTTAAGTATTCATATCATCTAGTATTTAGGCATTTTATTTATAACTAAAACTACAAAATACAAAAACACGTCTTACTCTCTTTTGCGGTTTCTGTTGAAGAAACTTGCCCATTCTGAACAGGTCTTTTTACTTCCTATCCAGAAGACTGGAGAGATGCCAACAATTAAAGTCATCAGATATTTCATCAGAAACAAAGTTATTTCCGGTCTAGCTAATGTTTTGGCCTGGAAAACAATAAGCATTTACTGAAAATACAATGGAAAAATGGTTTTTCCCTGCATTACATTTCAGGGGACAAAATGCAAAAAAGGTGTTTCTGATTTATAGTGGAAAGGCTAACACCACAAACTAAAAATACCTACTCTGCACACTTAAAACTGGAATCTCTAGAAATTATAATGCTGCAGATGAAAGAGGGTTTTTTTCTCTTTTTGTGTATTAGGGATTAGAAGGTAACTACCCTAGCAGTCTTAGTAACTTCACAGAAGCACACAACCTGGGATATCTTTTAGAAAATATTAAAGAAACTTCTTTAGAACTTCAACGTTTTATAATACCGAAATGACACAAATATATCAAAGATATTTAACCTGCACTTACTTGCCTGGCTTATAATTTTTATCTAAATATAGATGGTAAACATTTGGCTTTATGGATCATTTAGGAGAGAGGTACATGTTAAACCCAAATGTCCATTTAATCCAGATTTGTGTTTGTTATGCAAATGATGTGATTTTCCCCATATTAAATATCACTCAATTCTTGAATGTTTGAGAATGTATGTATGAATGTACGCATTCAAAACTGAGGATACTGTTAACTATGCTATGAGGATACTGCTAACTATTTACATAACAATTCTAAAAAATCAATGTTCTCAAAGTCATTATCTTCTAACAGGAAGATGCTGGATCTGAAACCTACAAGATTATGCTCCAATAACGAATTCTGTATTTCAACTGAGTAACACAGTTCTCTTTCTACCATCTTCAATTTAAGGAGTTACAGTTAGGAAGCCCTTAACATTTTCTAAAGGTTTCTATACACTTCATGACACATAGGCCATGCATTTGGTACTGACACAAGAAATTATACAACCCAGTGCTACAGTATTCAATAGTTATGGAAACTGTGCAGATCTCCTAAAAGGACTGGTAGCATCAAAGATTCTTTCAAATCAATGCTCTCCTTGCTTATGGACTAACTGATGCATCAAAACATACAACCCAAACCCCAAGACTGCATACACTATTCTTTGTTATTCAGGCATTAATTGTGGTAATATTTCAACCTTACCTGATAAGGACAGGGGATATGGAATTGATCGCAATGGTCATAAACCCAAGTGATTTCCCAGATCTTCCTATACACCTGCTCATAGATGTAACATCCCAAGAGTATCACTAGAGGTACAAGGTATAAGCCACTGAAGACACCAATTCGAATCATGAATTTCTTCAACTTTTCTTGATTCCTGCCATCATTCTGTATGACTTGGCGCACATGGTTTAGAGAAATTATACCCGCTAAAAGGAGAGATAAACCAACAAAGACACAAATGCACAAAGGCAAGAGAACAAAATATCGAGAAGCATCTAAGTCGTAGAGGCCAACAAAACAGACGCCGCTAATGTTGTCACCTTCCACTTTGTTCATGGCAAGGAGCATAACTGTGAGAAAGCCTGGCATGCCCCAGGCAGCTGCATGGAACCACATGGCTTTCTGTTCAATAGCTTCACAGCTCCATTTTCGCCCAGCAGCAAGGAACCAAGTGACTGTGAGGATCACCCACCAGACAGTTCCAGCCATTGTGAAAAAGTACAAAGCCATGAAGACAAGGGTGCAACCTTTGTTCTGAGAACCAAGGACAACTGTTTCACCAAGCTGCCGTTTTTCATCCCCCTTGTTACAGGCTGTTCTATTTCCTAGGACAAACCCAAGGAAGTAAACAAGAGACACTATACTGTAACAAACAGAATAGTATATGATTGGCCTCTCTGGATACCTGAACCTTTTAACATCTATCAAAAATGTTAGGAATGTAAACAGAGTGGCACAAAGGCAAAAAATTGAAACAATGCCAATAAAGCTTTTGGCAACATCTAGCTCGTGAGTATTGAAGTACATGTTGGGGCAAGGGGGTGCACACTGCTCAATGCCCAAAAACTTGTAGCCTTGCCCACTGGAAGTCTGCAAATGACGTGGACACCAAAATCCATAGTCCCTTCTGGGTTGCCCTGGAATCTTCCATGTGTCCTGGGCTCTTGTAGTTAATGAAGCAGTGACAGCAGCAGTTTCATCACAGTCTTCCAACCTAGAAAGTCAAAAGGGGGGGAAAATGGTTATGGTACTACAGAACTGGCCGTATGCTATCTGGGTTTTCCATTCACTGTCACTCTTAACACACACACAAAAAAAGTATTCAAGTAACTTCACAAAATATGAGGCATACGTTTGTAAGCATAATCTATGCATATTTTACTTGTAAATCTTTTTTTTAAATAAAGTTAAACATTTTTGACAGGATCTTAAGGCTTTTATTCCAATTCCAAGAGTTAAACTTAAATGGTTTGTAAATATACACACACTTCATTAAATTAACAGGGAAGAATCCACCAGAAAGCCACAATGATGGAACACAATCTGAAGTACACTGAAGCAATAATCTGCCTCTTGTACATCAAATGCAGAAGTTGCTAAAAGTCAATCCACAGCTCTCAGAATAACTTTCCCATTTTCCAGTCTGTTTAAGGCTTTAAAAAGGGATCTGTGCCAATACGAAGAAACATTAACAATTCCAGGGCATACATAGTAATTTCCAAGGGCCTGTGTCAGTTAAGCAGTTACTTATAGCAGTCTGCACTAGCTGAAGCATTCATACAGTCTTCAGAGAAGCTCCAAGTGGAAAACTGCTATAGTTAATACAAGGTTTTCCAAGTACAATTGGCGAAGGCTGAGTCCTTATTTAAGAAAAGTGGCCACAGCTAAGTCATCAATTGTTATAAATAAAAGTAGGGAAAAATGGCTCCAAGCCTAACACTCTGTCCTGTATGGTCAAGAGTGAGAGGCCTTCCTAATTCCTGACAATGGGTCTCTAGGGCAAGTCTCAACATGGCTGGCTGGGGAATTCTGGGAGTTGAAGTCCACCCATCTTAAAGTTGTCAAGGTTGAGAAACACTGTTCTATCCTATAGAAATTTTGATTCGCTAATTAGCCTTCATACACGGTTGCAAATCCCCCTCAATTACCTATAAGATATCAGAACTCTTAACAGAATTTCCTAAGGAGAAAAAGACCTGAAGACTGCTCCAATGCAACCAAGCACCCAGTTAACAGAAAAATCTGGAATGGGACATTTATACATCTCTTTCTAAGCCTCAATATAAACTCTAAAAACCATGCCCTCCAATCAGGCGCCCTCTAGATGTGCTAAACTACAATTCTCAGAATTCCCAATCTTCATGGCCCAGGGAGCTAACATTTTAAAATGGACCTGAGTTACATTTTAACCTCAGTATAAAATAATGTTAAACAGCAATGAAACATCAACTATACGATAACCTAACAGCAAAATGAATTAAACACAGGTCAATTACATCAAAATCACACCATCCAAGCAAAAGAGGGAATCTCAAGGTTTGCAGAAGTTAAAAATTTCTAGTTCTTGGTTTAGGACTAATCACATTTTTCACTAGTCACTGTTTTCATATGTGTTGGGAGTGGAATCTAATTCCCTGAAAGAATTAGATTCTTGTCATGTCATGTCCAAGGACATGAATTTTGGGAAGAGAGATGCATGCTAATTTAATGACTGGGCATGCAGGTACCCAATCCATAAAATTGTTCCCCCTCCCCCACAAAATGGGGGGAGCATGGCGAGAGTTTTGGGCATCAAATATCCTGTAAGTAAATATTCATCATGAAGCAACTATTTGATGCATAGTGTCAACTACGTGCAAAAACAGAGAGGCACGTATCTGCAATATGAAGAGATAGTCAGCTGGACTTTGTCTCAGATGGACCTAAGTAAATTCTAGTAGAAATAGTGGTTGTTAACCTATTTTTATTCTTTTTATGTTGTTTGTGTTTGAATCCTACCATGGATGTTTTATTTATTTATTTATTTATATTTCATACCTTACACCCTGCTGAATCATGAGACTGCCACAGGGTATAAATTCAATAAATAGAAATGAGAGAAAAAATATGAAAAGTAGTGTACCTGCTACATTCAAGTTCCTTAGGCCATCCAATTCCAAACGTGTCGATCTCCTTTTTACAATCTGCATACACTCTTCCACAAAGGCTCCGGCAAGGGTGAACTACGCGTGTTTGTTCAAAGCAGGCAGGCACAAAGGCCTTGCACAGAAATGTATGGACATCTGGAGAGCACTTAAGATTCAGAAGAGGAAGAAACAGCTTTGGGAGAGGAAAATGATATGTGGATTAGTGTATAAAGAAAATGCAGAGCAAATCAAAGCAAGGGTGGCTTTAATCCTTTTTATTTTCCTGAAAGACTACCAGCTTGTTACAGACCTTTCGTAAAAGAATGATTTCCACACTGTAACATTTTAGTAAGAACTTGACCAAAAAAAATCTGCCAACTTGCTTTTGTGAAAAGCCGTGTAAGAATGGGTTTCCATCTCTCAATTAACTTCTTCTGAAACTTCAGTTCTGAGAAGAGAAAAATTCCAGCAACGTGATTTATTTCACCGAGATTTCTAGTAACAGTTGAAGTGTAGCAAACCACAGGTTTTACTATGAACCAAAATTAAAGTTCAATTTAAAAAAAAAAGGGGGGGTGTCAGAGTTTGGAAATGTTATGCTGCAGGGATAAGGTGAGGTACTAATCTCACCTTTTAATACATGGAATGTACATAGAGGTAGGTTTTATCCATTAAATGTCATGGGGGATTGAGAGCAAGAAAGAGTGTACAGATGTTTTCATATGCACCTGCACTTGTAGATGAGGCATATTAATTCCTCCCATTAATTATACCCCAGGTTTCTATGGCAAACCTTATAAGCCTTATACTTGAAGTCATTTTTCTTGTATAATCACACTGCACTTTTAATTAAACATCCATAGCCCCAATGTTTCGTCTGCTTGTTTCGGCTTGACCTCTTCCTTCTGCTAGATGGCATAGTGACAGGTGACTTTTTCTAAAGCATCAGGATAGATGCTTATCTAATGTTATTTTGTTCATTGTATTCAATGTCCACCCAGAAAATGTACAAGTCAATAGATTTTTCCTTTATTTGGGGTATCCATTATATGGGCCAAATGGAAATGTTCTATCGTACAATAAACCACATTTCCTGACAAACACCAAAACAAAAAGTGAGGGAAAACAATTACCAGTTGAATTGTTGAGGAAGAAAGACTGAAAACACTCTAAGACAGGATACACAAATTATGCACAAAATATATGGATAGCTCTGTAGCTTGAATCATGTCAACTGGATTTCTATTTTCTCAGTGGAAACGTTTCGCTCCTTATCCAAGAAGCTTCTTCAGTCTGAGCAAAGTTTGTAAGGGAATCCTTAAATATGTTTCTAGGGTGGCTGTGTGACCTTGCACCTGGGGCTAGGTCATGGTTATTTGAGATGTTTATTTCTAAGTCCCTTTATCATCCAAAGGGGGATCGTTAAAGATTACCTTGCTGTTGTAAAGCAAAGCACTCCTCACTGCTCTGAGCTCTACATTGGAGAAACCAAACAACCTTTGTACAGGAGGATGGCCCAACACAGGAGGAGCAACACCACAGGACCAGAGTCAGCAGTTTACCTTCATCTAAAGGAAAAAGGACACTCATTTGAGGACATTAATGTTCACATTTTAGACAGGAAAGATAAGTGGTTTGAAAGAGGGGTCAAGGAATCCATTTATGCCAACTTGGAAAATCCTTCTTTGAATAGAGGTGGGGGCCTCAGGCACAATCTTTCCCCTATTTTCCTTCCTGCTTTGTCTTCTGTGCCTAGGAAGATTAAGACCATTTCGCAATCTCAACAACAGCAAGGTAATCTTAACGATCCCCCTTTGGATGATAAAGGGACTTAGAAATAAACATCTCAAATAACCATGACCTAGCCCCAGGTGCAAGGTCCCACAGCCACCCTAGAAACATATTTAAGGATTCCCTTACAAACTTTGCCCAGACTGAAGAAGCTTCTTGGATAAGGAGTGAAACGTTTCCACTGAGAAAATAGAAATCCAGTTGACATGATTCAAGCTACAGACAATTCCACCTGGATGACTGAGAACCTTCATCGACATATATGGATAGCTATAATAATGAACAAAACACTAACTGTCATATCCATATCAAATATGTAAAAAGACTAAAATAAGTCATAAATGCAGGGAGACAGCATGGGTGCACAGACAAATCATCAAGCATTGGGTAAGCAGCAATACATTAATTTAAATTTGCATTAAAATGTTCAGGAAGTTTGTGTGATAACGATAAAGATGGTGCCCATCCACAGGGGTCTTCCTTGACTCAATTCACTCTTGATATTTTAAGGTCAGAAACAGAACCAACTTGCTTTCCAAAGGCCTTTTGCACATATAGTACAACTCCCTCCTCCTTCAATTGCTTCTGCTCTTTTGGAACAATTTTTTTTGGTGCCTTCAAGTCAGCGTTGACTCCTGGCGACTGCCTGAACAAGTCCCTGCAGTTTTCTTGGTAAGATTTCGGAATTGGTTTGCCCTTGCCTGCTTCCTAGGGATGAGAAAGAGTGACTGGCCCAAGGTTACCCAGCTGGCTTTGTGCCTAAGTTAGGACTAGAACTCACGGTCTCCTGCTTTCTAGCCTGGTGCCTTAACCTTAACTAAACTTAACTAAACTGGCTCCAGTTGAAACAAATAGTATCCTTCAAATGCTGTATGAATTATCTACCAGTCATGGGAGTTATCTACCAATTTCCATTACATCTATTAAATCTATTTTCCTTTCCGCATTAACATCTTAAGATCATTTTGTTCATTTCCCATACTCTGAACATTAATGCCTAGATAATAAAGGCCACAAATGTTCTGATTTTTTTAGTGGTTTAAGACAAGGTTTTTCAAACTGCATTCTGCAGAACCCTAGCATTCCATGAGAGATTAAGGGCAATATATATATAACTCAAATGCAGTCAATTTTCTCTCACTAGACCTTTACCTCTTCATCAGAGATTCTGGTTTGTTTTTTTTAATTAACAGGCTCTGTGGCCTGAAAAGGTTTGAAAAACTCTGGTTTAAGATTCTGTTTTAGCAACACTCTTGCTTCCTAAGTTGCATAAAGTTTATATCTGACCTCCTGATTTTGGGGGTTTATTTATTTGATTTGTATAGCCAATTTGTTTTCATTTCTACCTTCCACACGATTCATAAAGCTCTCCTAAAGAATCTTATTGTCCTTTGACCAAATGCATTTTAACAGTCTTTGTAAGGTACAACCCATCTCATTTTAGCAGTCTATGCTAAGTAACTCAGATCATGATCCAAGGAACCAAATCTCTCACATTTGCACTGCCAGTCACTGATCTGTAGTATTATTTTCTTTTTAAACCTCCTCCATAGACCAGAATGGTGGATTAGAAAATCATTTGAGCCCCCAACGGCTGAGACCCCTTCCAAGATTTTCAAAGCCCACTGTGATAGGTTGTAGCTGTTCTTTGTAGTGCCATTTATCCCCAAGTGAGTCAGCAGAAAGGATAAGTTGAATCAGTAAGTCTTGGAACTTGTTCTGTTACATGCTTGTTCCTTACTCTTGGAAGACAGCATGCTTCATGAGTTGAGGGATCTGCCTGATGGTTCCTTGTTTCAATAGCTCCTAACAGTAAATCTTCTTATATAGCATCCTTTATATAGCACAATTGCATCCTTTCTAACTATCCCTCATTCTGCAGCATCTTTTTCTTTAAACACTCATAGACTGTTTCATCTGTGAAGACTAGAAAGCTGTTTGAGCTTATCTTTTGTGTATCTTATTGCTGGTTGTTATTCTCATCCACTCTCCTTGCTTTTCTATTTGTCTTCTTTATGGAGAGTTGCTTCCACTGTGTCTCAGTTGTAGAGCCTCCTTTCTTTGAAATGATAAATCCTCATCATTTCTCATCAATTGAAGTGTGGCTACTAGCTGCTCCAACCTTGTGCCTTTTTCTTCAAGGCCCTCATTTGCTGTAAACATAACCCTGGTTGTTTTCAGGCAGGAAGATAAACATGCCACATGTCACAATGGCAGGCTTATGTCCATTCATTTTCACTTTTTCTTCATTCTTCTTTCTACTATCAGTAGAAAGGTTTGCATTTCTTGTTCCTTTCTCAGGCTCTCTCACATTAGTCAAGTACAAACTCTAAACATACAAGGACTCCCCCTTCCTCAGGCAAATTCCTGCTGGGTGCTCCCTGAATCGAGCTGCCTTAAATTGTCTTAAGCTGTTTACTAAGCAGGAATCGGTCAACAATGGGCAATCAGCAGCTCCCAGGACCCACCTCTTGCAACTGTTCAAGAGAGCTCCTCTTCCCCCTTACAGCTCTGCATACAATCCCTCTGGAGACAAAGCCCCTTCCTCCCTTTTGCCTCTTCCTCCCATTAAACTCCCTGGCCAAACTCCTACAGGTGTTGATTCAGCAGCCTCCAAGTTGAATCTAGTTCTTTGCTCCTGACCTAGTGCTTAATGCCGATTTTGGTTCTTAAAATCCTCCCCCAAACTGCAAAAAGCAGCCTAATTTGGGGAGTGGGGGGTTTACTTTTTGATGCAATGCCTACATTAATACTTAACAGGTACCTTAAAGGCACCTCATTTTGCTGATGAAAGTCCTCCTTAGAAGCAAGTCCTGCCAAATTCAATAGGACTTACTCCTGTATAATTGTACTTAAAACTGCAGCTTTAAAAAGCATGCGCAATGCTTAATTTTTGATCTTCATTTCTACATGTGTTGACTTGCCACAGTTATATTACAAGGGATAAATTGAGCACTCAAATGCTATTTATTTCTATGCATGTGTACATATGACTTCTTTATACCTATATTGAAACAATTATTAATGTGGTGACATCACCCTATGTGTCTATCCTCAGCTGCCAGCATGCCTTTTGCAAAATTCTTTCTTACCTGCAAATATACATGTTTAGTAGATAGCCATTATTAATGGGCAGAAGACTTGTTTAACTACAGAGTCCTTGGTGTTCTCTGAGCTTGGTTGTTTGCTTGCAGACATTTCATTACCCAACTAAGTAACATCATCAGTGCTAGTGAGTGTGGGGTTTGCTGCCTGTTTATATACAGTAGCTTGCCCTGCCGGTGTTGGTGGGGGTGTGGTTTTCTCCTAGGAAGGAGCCAATGGCAAACCAGGAGACAGAGTTCTAGTCCCGCCTTGGGCATGAAAGCCGGCTGGGTGACCTTGGGCCAGTCACTCTCTCTCAGCCCAACTCACCTCACAGGGTTGTTGTTGTGGGGAAAATAGGAGGAGGAAGGAGTATTAGGTATGTTCGTCACCTTGAGTTATTTATAAAAATAATAAAGGCGGGATAAAAAATCTAAAAAAAATGTCTGCAAGCAAACAACCAAGCTCAGAGAGCACCAAGGACTCCACAGTTCAACCCTGAGCTACATATATTCTCATCTATTGTTTAATTGCATCAGACAGATTTATACCCATCAGTTTTGAATGCATATGTAGCTGAAAACATCAATTGCAAGACAACTTTTCTTCATATAAACTGATACGGAAACTATCAGGAGTTGCAATGTCTTTGTTTTAGTAGCATGACCAGATATATAAAAACCACATTTCAGAGTTTGGAACTTATAGACAGCAGGCCTGAAGAGATCTCATAAGGGGCTACCTGCTACAACCACCAAGAAGTTTTTAGTCCGATGATTAAAACGCCTTAGTTCAGGAGCCAATACAGAAAATTAACCATAGGTTCAGGCAGGATACGTAAAAAGCTCTTTTTTGATAACATTTCAGGTGACAGGTTTCTTCTGGATAGCTAAGGGTTGTTAATTGGATTTTTTAAATATTAAAACATTATATTTTAAATGGACTTTTAATGATTTATGGAACTGACATTTAAATATAAGAAAAAGAAAATGTAAGAAAAATTAGCTCATATAACACAAATTAGCTAATTCTAGAAAAACAAGATAAAGTGTTTATATACCAAAAATTAATAGTGATGTGTATCAATAATTTTAAAAAATTATACCTTCAAAAGGGCAAATTGAAAGAGTAGCAATCAACTCTGAAATGAAAGCATTCCCCAGGGAAAGGCCTAATCCTGCTTGGCTGACAATCATGCTTCTCCGAATGGGTGCTTCACTCAGTCCTTTTATGCAGAGCTAACTCATAACAAGACAGTCCTCAGACAACTAGATTCTAAACCATTAAGGCTAAATCAACACCATGACCTGCGTCTAGAAGATAATAGGCAACAGTGCAGATCTCTCAGTATCATAATGATCATAATCATTATGATACACCAGTTAGCAACCTAAATACTGCATTTTGCATCAACTGTATCTTCCCAACACTCTTCAAAAGTAGAATACAGAATATTTTACAATAATCTAATGGATCACTGTTTGCAGAGCCTGAAATAAAGGCTCTGTCCCATTCATATACCCAACCGACCAAATGCAGGCAGTTATTTATGTTTTCATCTCTGAAAATGGCTCTGGCAAGCTCAGTTCCCAGCTCTTGCCCCTAACACATCAAAAACGTTGCAGATGGAACTGAGCCAAGCTGTCAAAACATAGACAATTTTGGAAAATTGTCCTTGTGAGGGAGATGGGCGGTAATATAAATATGATAAATAAATAAAATACATTTAAAAGCAGACTGAAAAGGAGGAATTATAGGGAAGGTCCTCATGTACTTTCACTGCATTAACTGTTAGACACATAGATAATGGATGCTATAAACTGTTTCTTGAATTACCAGTAATCAAGGTTCACAAAATAATAATCTTACATCTTTCTACTAGCAAAGGTATCTGCGTTACAGGAAAACTGCTTATACATATGTACAAGGACAAAACTCACCTTCAAGTGGGAAGCTGCAGTGTCCTGATCATAATGTCCCATCATATTAGGAAAAAATGTCATATTGTAAGTCATTCCAGAACATCTTGGGATAATAATAGGTTCGCATGTGAACAAACTGTGTCCATAAGTCAAGTTTAAGGTTAAACTCCAGATCAGAAGGAAAACAAGGGTCCCCATCTTTCCAAATATTTCCACTTCTGTGCACTGTAATGATCTGCTTCTCCAAAAGGATTTTTTCTTTCTTTCAGAGAGGAAGTAAAAAGTCTCTGCTTACTCTCTCAAGCAGAATACTGACATTCAGAGATTACATTTCTTGCTTCTCTTCATATTTGCATCCGCATGCTTTAAAGATTACATTTTCCCCCCAAGGCAAACTGCAAAGTAACCAAAAGAAGTTAATTGACAGCTGCTTTAACTGCATCAGGAGTCTTGTAAACATTAAACAGAAATGAAAATTGTACTTTAGAATTGTAACAAGAAGCCTCTTCCATATTTCTGCCAGACAAAAGAATGCTGGATTTGTTCTCTTCAAGAGCAGCAAGGTAGCTCAGCTAAAAACCAGTTACTACCACAGAAAACACAAGCCTCTGCATGTTTACTCAACAGCATTCCACTGCATGCAGCGAGATACTCCCGAAGTGTTAGAAATGCAGCCAGGCGGAGAAACTATTTGTTCCCAATAGCTACGCAGGCAGGCTCAAGCTGTCGGGAAGCGTTATCCAAACTTGAAAATCAAACCGACTGTCAAATGTAAATCACTTGCAACTTCCACATATAGGACGCAGCATATACTTACGAGATATTTATCTATTGTCGACACACGCTCGTTTTTTCGCAGCCCTCCGCACAGCTTGTCCGGGATTGCGTAAAAAACGGTTGCTACCAAAACTAGACCTCGCTACAAGGCTTCCCAAAGCTCTCTGCCTCACACGCACGCGCGCAAAAAAGTGTGCGTGGAGAGGGGAGGGTCCCCCCAGCAGATAAAGTGAACGGAGAATTCCAAGGTGAAAGATCAGGTTGGGGAGGCACTTGCTCGCTTCCTGGCGCCCCTTGGGCCACCTGCTAGTCGAGCGCTGGAGTTCCCACGAGCTTTTCACGCCACTTACCGGACCCCAAACACGGGTCGCCCCCTGGAAAGAAAGCCCGGCTTTTTGCCCAAAGCAGCGAACTCTTCAAAGCGCACAAGCCGGGAGTTCCCGAAGCGCGGCGGTACCTTGCATAGGTCCAAACGCGAAAAAGTAGGGCGAATTTTCCAAAACCCCCCTGCGCTCTCCGCCCCCCCCCCAAACAGCCACGCGCTTAGTCCGCAGAACACGGAGAACGCCCCGCGACTTGATTTCCAGGCAAAGGAGCAGCGAATCGCTCCAAGCACAGACGCGAAGCCCGAGATTTAAAGGCTTTTCCAAAGGACAACCGTCGCTGGAAGAAAGAGGGAGGAAAAGGCAGAGCCGAGCCAGCCAACTCGGGCTCCGCCTCCCTTTTTCTCCCCCTCGGCGAAAAGTGCCAGCGCTGTCCGAAGAGGCTGGGCAAAACGCCCGCGGAGGCTCGGCAGGAGGTGAAGCCGCGCGCCCCGCCTCACCTGCGCCAGTCGAGGGGCGGGCGCCGCACCTGGCCGGGCTCGGGGCGAGCAGAGCAGAGGATAGCCAGGCCTCCCGCTCCCTCCGCCGGCAGGATGTGGCTTCTTCTCGCCACCTGCCGAAAGGAAAGTGAAGAGAATCGCGAGTCGCGCGATATTTGAACGGCTGGCGGAAGGGGGGCGCTGAGTCACACCTCCCCCCAGCAGCACCTGGACCTCCTCCCGCTTCCCTTTCCCAGAGACGTTCAGGGGCGCATCCTTTCCTCCCGCGTGGGCCTTCTGTGCGTGTGGCTGGAAAGATGAGCGTGCTTGTGTATGTGTGTCGAAACCTCGATTTTAGACCGAGGGAGAAAGATCGTATTGTCCTTTGCTTTAAAAGAAACTAAAACAACTTTTCTCCAGCAAAAAGTTAGTTCAGAAAGGTGAGGCCTAAATTCGGAGCTTTTCTTCCTGCGGTGCTCCTTTTCTTTGCTTGAATGGTGTTTCTCTTCTCTCTTTTATGTACAATTGTGCGACATCCCGAATGATTGTGATCCAGCGGGAATTTTGTTAGATGACAAAATTGGAAAAATACAGAAAAAAAATGATTGGGCCTCAAGAATGAACGAGAATGGTAACTATTTGGTGGACATCAACTTAGATTTGTTGTTTTGAAAACAAGATTCAAGCATAAATCTGTTCATATGTAGAAATAGAAAAGGAACAGATCAATAACTGATCTGATTGTCTATGATAAAAGATTAAGAGAATCTTGGGTGGATAATAAGAAAAATGCTCATGAAGAAAAGAAAGAAGTTTTCCTAGCTTTTTTCCCATTGTAGGAAATAATGATATATTGTGTTAAGTCTGGAACATTTAAAATGTACAGGTAGTCCTCACTTAATGACTGTTTAGTGACCGTCTGGAGTGAAAAAAATGACTTATGACCATTCCTAGCACTTATGACCGTCAGAGTCCCCACGGTCACGTGATTGTGATTAGGGTGCTTGGCAACCTTCACACATTTATGATGGTTGCAGCATCCCACAGTCACGTGATCACCATTTTCGACCTTCCCAGCGAGCTTCTGATAAGCAAAATCAATAGGGAACCGTGTGATTTGCTTAATGACCACGTGGTTTGTTTAATGACCATATGATTCGCTTAATGACCACAGTGATTCGCTTAACGGCCGCCACAAAATGGTCATAAAATTGGGTCGATTCACTTAATGACCACATCACTTAGTGACCTAAATTCCGGTCCCAATTGTGGTTGTTAAGTGAGGACTACTTGTATGTAGAATGGACGGAGTGAATCAATTTTGTCACTGCCCAGCATTGGTCTAGAGTTGGGCTGTGCCAACATCAAACAAATAAAGATTGATGTGTTGCTGCCAGATCTGAGCAATTTGCCAGAGTTTCCTGTTCCCAGAGTAAATATTGACAGAGGAAAAACAATTGGAAAAATTAATTTTAAGTATTTTAAAAGTCAAAATACATGTCCATGGATTTTGGATAAGAGTAGGCAAAATGTATTGTCGAAGGCTTTCACGGCCGGAGTTCGATGGCTGTTGTGGGTCTTCCGGGCTGTGTGGCCGTGTTCTAGAAGTTGTGGTTCCTAACGTTTCGCCAGCATCTGTGGCCAGCATCTTCAGAGGGCAGGAGCACAGATAGAAGCAAAATCATTTTGCTTCTATCTGTGCTCCTGCCCTCTGAAGATGCTGGCCACAGATGCTGGCGAAACGTTAGGAACCACAACTTCCAGAACACGGCCACACAGCCCGGAAGACCCACAACAGTAGGCAAAATATTTCAAATTTGAACCGTTATAAATTTACTGTTCTCTGTTATAAAGCCATTTAGAAAGGCTTTGTTATTAAAACCTGAAAATAACCAACATTTAAACATTTAAACCTCTCAAAAAGAAAAGTCAGCCAAAACATGTTGTTGCTGTCATCATTATCTCTGTGCAGCTGAACTGCAATTCAAAACTCCTCTGTGGCTGGGCCAGTTCCGACATAGACTCGCCATGTAGCCTTAGGCCAGCCTCACAAACGCTGCGCTGTGCCTTTATGAAATGTGGATAGTCCTAATATGATTTCAAATCCTTGCAAGCATTCATTAGTGTCAGTAAATTGTGTTGAGAGGCGCTCCAGCCCATAATTACAAGCTGGGAATGAAAGCACTGAGACATACTACATAGGCGTGTCACTGAAGTCAAGCTCAACTCAAGGAAGACTTTGCTTTTTTGCTTTCCAACCAACCAGAATACAGAATGTGGAAACAAATCATCTACAGAGGCTTGCCACCAGGCCGCTCTTCAGCAGGATAACTCTCCAAAAACTGAATAGAAAAGGACCAAATTTGGTGTTGGCGGAGAGACTGGTGAAAGAAAAATCAGGCACTATAAAAGTTTGATGTTTTGTTTTTCAGCTTGACAAAAGAAATTAAAAAAAAAACTTCCTGAAAATAAAACAATCAATACAACTTAATTTGGGGAATTGTCACCACAGATGTTGGCATAAACATACGATCTTTGTTTTTCAACACAGAACAATTATGCTTTCCAGCTGTTTCTTAACTTCTCAGGATCTAAACATATTATTTAAAAGGTTGCATTTACATAAAGGCAAGGCCACTAAACTTTCCCATTTTCCTACAAGCCAGTAGCATTCCAAATGAGTTTGGAGAAAGCCATGTTTTCTATTTATAATCTCTCATTGGATCAGAGTGTTGCTGAAGCAGAAGTAATAAGAAGCTGTGGGAAACCAGTCTTGCTTTAGTGGGGCTGACTAAAATCCCACACTAATTGAATTGCAGAAGAATAAAATTTACTGTGGACCTCCAGCTGTTCTCCTAGGCCAGCAGCAGGCAGATAATTAATTCTGACTCTGGGAAGGAAATTTGTCTGAATGTGTGACTGAACAAACTAATTATTTTAAATTGTGTGAAAAAGCACAAATCTGTGGTCTCCAAAATTCCTTTTTTTTGCAGTGTAGTATGAATATTGAGTTGTGTTGTCCTAAGGCAGAGCTTTCCAAACTTTTCATATTGGTGACACACTTTTTAGACATGCATCATTTCGTGACACTCTCTTACAGCAGGGCATCATTTCGCAACACACTCTTACAGCAGGGCACAAGGCAGGCACTAGGACCTGTGCGGAATCACAGCTGGTTTGGAGGCAGCAAGGCACAAGGCAGGCACTAGGACCTGCATGGAAGCCAGGAGGCAGCCGCTGCCATGACACACCCAGACACTGCAGCGACACACTAACGTGTCCCAACACACAGTTTGGAAATCTCTGTCCTAAGGTTTGATTATCTGCGTCTTCCCTGGCCGACATATTGCGGTTTGTGGAACTAAACTAAATGGCATCAAGATAATACTTGGTGTGCTTGCCTACTCTAAACAAGAATGGCCCTTTCTATTACTAATATGAGACAATCATTATATTCTTTCCTTATTTTGGAACCCAGTTTCTATTATTTTACCAAACTCTGTTCTGGATTAATTCTTCATCTGCAACATCTAATAATACTGAGTTTATACATTGGTTTGTTTAAACTTCTGCTTAGCACATTATGCACACTCAGCAATTGTATTTTATAAACCTAACCTGTGGTGTTTGAATGAATAAACCAAGGCTTCGCATGAAGTGTGATCCCACTTACTGTTTCCACTCCAAGTTCTTTCTAAAATAGAGAGTACTTTGAAGAGATGACTGTATTTAACTTTCAAACTCTGGAATTTTACACAGATCTTTCACAGTCTTACAAATATGAACTTGCATTGGTCAGTTAAATGCTGATATAAAAAGAATATTATTTACAATCAAGGATCAATTATTGAATGGAGGTGTGCAGGCCAGGGAACTTAAATGATCAGTTTCAAAGTGACTGCAGCAGTTCACAGTCTTCCTGGATGCTACTTAAAGACTGCTATTATCACTTAACAGGTATTAAAATTACTCAGTTTTTAAATATTTTGTGACTCGCATAACATACAACTTTTACTTTCTTAGCATTTTTCTCAACCAAATGTCCTTCAAATATATTTGAATACACACCTCCTTGTTCCCAGCTAGTAAGGCTAAGGAGCAAGGCTAACATAGATGATGGGAGTTTGTATTCCAATATATCCAGAATGTTGTTTGAATGCCTGACCATCGTCTTCCAAAGCAGCTACTTTACTCCCAACTTAAGAATGGAAAACAGAATATTGGTGGACAGCAAAAGAGATTCAAAGATACTCACAAAGCTAATTTTAAAAAATTTAATATCAGCATTGAGAACTGGGAAGCCCTAACTCATGAGTGTTTCAATTGGAGGTCAGCCTTTATTAAAGGCGCTATGGACTTTGAAGAAGCACAAGTACAGGGCGAAAGGGAGAAATGAGCTAAGAGGAAGGCACGTCAAGCAAACCCTCATCGTGACCGTCTTCCACCTGGGAACCTATGCCCTCATCGTGGGAGGTTGTGCGAATCCAGAATTGGTCTTTACAGCCACTTACGGATCCACTGTTAAGATTTTACCCCTGGAAGACAATCTTACTCGGCTACGAGTGATCGCCAAGAAGAATATCCAGAGTTGGAGAAGGCCGAATCAAAGTGATACAACTCTTATATTAAATAAAACAATGATTTGATCATTTCTTCAGCCATCCTAATACAGCTACTGTATGTAAGATCAAGAATCTGGTAGCAACTAAAATGCATAAACCTTTGTGAACTGCAGCTCACTTTGTGAGATGTATAGAGTGGCTAGCCCAATGTTTCTCAACCTTGGCAACTTTAAGATGTGTGGACTTCAACTCCCAGAATCCCCCAGCCAGCATGCTGGGGAGTTCTGGGAGTTGAAGTCTACATCTGCCTCACTTCAGCTTTTCTACCGTAGGTTTTATGTATAGATTTTCCATGTGCTCATAAACCTTAATCGTGCAGGAATTTTGATCAACAGAGAATCTGCATCCATATACCCAGGCATACATGCATACAGAGATAGATGAGAGAGACAGAGAGAGACTTAGATTCCCCAATGGAAAAAGAGCAGACATACAGTATGACCATTGAGTATGCCAATATTGTGGTTATGAGGTGAGCAAGTGCCATCACTCTCTCTTATGTCCAATTAACTTTGGAGGCCTCCACAGAGGGAGGTACACCATTTGTTGTGGAATTCAATGTCTGCTAAACATGTCATTGAAATTAATGAGACTTAAGAGGTTTACCTGTGGACAGATTACAATCTAGGTTAGCAGACCGAGGGCAATCTATAGAAAACCAAGCACTGTGTGTACTTACTCGGAAGCAACTCCTGAGATTTATTCCTATGGAAATGAAAATAGGAGTGCAAGGTTAAGTTACCAACATTGAGGGCAAGTCCTATTGAAGCCGGTCAGGACTCCATTCTAATTATGTATATTACACACACACACACACACCATTTGAATTAAAGCTTGAGTGTACACAGTTAAGTAATACAGGGCAGAATGATTCAAAGGTTATTTTCACTTATTATGCAATCCTGCCACTGCTATAATTAAGACTAAAATCTGAATATAGATTTCAAACACTGGATTTCTGTATCAAGCAATTTCTTTTAATAGTGCACATTTTTCTAGTTACATTTTCAAATTGTGTCTTCTATGATATTTAAGGTTCACATTCAATATATTGATAATTGTTCACCTTTGACCCTCTTCAGTATTCTATTCACTTAATTTGTTTACTGGTTTAAATTTTATTAATTTATAGATTAGCAACCCATCAAAAAGACTTCTGCTTGGAAAACTTAGCTCTGTCTTAAAACAGCTCTGCTGCTCCATTAAAGTTAGAGACTCCAATATATACAAATCTTCTCCTTTGAAAAGGCACAAACAAGAGATAATCTTGTATCTCCTTTATCTTCCTTTAAACAGCAACAGAGAGGCATCTTTTCACGTGTACCTTTCTTGAATCTAAATCTGCTCCTTCCTCCCCCATTTGAAGCTGTTATTAAGTCTAGAGCGCACAAGAAAGTGTTTTTACCATGAGGTCAGGATTTAAAACACTTGGGAAGTGTGTATCATGTAAATATGAAGAATGGTCACTCAAGAAAAAATTATGCACTTCCCCTGCACTGTCACATGTAATTTCAACCTAAAACTTACTTCTTCCTGCTACGACCATCAAAAAGACCTTTTAACATTATTTTCTTCAGCATTTTGTACATCAGTTGCCCTTGGCCCTTCCAAGTGAAATCAAAGATGTTTGATCTTTCTGTGTTGCTGTCATCTTTTGTTAATTGTTGTTTTTAATCTGTTTTAAATCTTATATGGCACCCAGAGTTCTTTTTGAATTGGGCAGCCTTCTAAATACAGTAAATAAATAAACAATGCATTTGGCATAGTTGTACTATTATGTACAGTAGCAGCTTGATTTTCATCAGGAATAAATGAGTGGCCAATGTGGAATTCACACTTCAGTCAGACTTTGTATTATCAAAGTATCAAAGCTGAGCTTTGATCACACAGTCAGATGAAATCTTCCTCATTATCAGTGTAGAGACCCACCTCCTTGCTGAATCATAGAAAAATTGTTAGAAAGAAAATCAGAAAGTGTCTGCCCTGTTTGCAGATACAGGTTGTATCTACGATGAATACAATTCACTTGCTGCAATTCTTCCCTTTCATCTCAATAAATCTTGCTAGGGAACTTTGTGAGAATTTTTCTTGGAAAAGAATCACTTTTGGTTTTAGGCAGCTGCCAGAGAGACTGACAGGCTAGTCGAATTAGGCCTGTTGTGAGGCAGTATTGTATTAGCAGAGTGGATTGACTTCATAAAAGAAAGAGCAAGTACCATCAACTGCTATAACATAGCAACCCAGTGCAAACTTCCTATATGGCCAAAAGGGATACTGCATTCTTAAATGTTTTACACCTACCACACAATTATCTACAATGACACAAACCTTGGCCATGTACTATTTTATGTAGCAGCAAGTTATCTGTAATTGTGGAACTCTCTTGTGGTATCTCCGAACATTAATGACAGAGTCACCAGCGTGCCATTCTGCACACAGCCATTGCTAGGATCACATTTTGGATTCAGATGACACACCTTTCATAGTGAAATTGAATTAATCTAGGTGATAACTGTGCACCATCAGAAGAGCTGAATATCCAGGTTGGGAACAGATCATCCTGGAGAAAATCTGTCTTTGTGGTCTCTAAGAGTTGACACTGACTTGATGGCACATAGTCAGTCAGTCAGTCAGTCAATCACCACCTGGTTGTATGAACGAACAGCTTTCATGCATCTAAAAGTTTATGTTGCATGTAACCATAATTTCTGAGAAGCTTTTCCAGTGTCTGAAGCATTTTGACTTACATTTTTCTTTATAGGAAATTAACTTAAGTGGCAAAGTAAAAAACAAACCGGTGCCTCCTCCTTGCTAGCCCAGCTCACTCAGGTACAGAACAAGAAAAAGTGTTCAAGGTGCCAATGTTGGCAGAACTGCAGAGCTAATAAAGTCCACCATTTTTCCAAAGGCACTCCGCATCAGCTGGCCACCACATTCAGCATAACATCGCAACTCTTCTGATCCTCACGTTATAACGGTCAGGTAAAGTGCAGCAAGATATTCATTCACCTTCTTCAGTGCTCTCTTAATTGATACCATTCTTTGCAACTCTTCTGTTGCTATTTATTTGTTTGTATTTGTCTGTTTTGGCAGTGTTACTACTAACTTCTTTTGTGGCTTTTGTCTTCTCCCATTTAGCCTGTTTGAAAAGGAGTTTAGAAAATATAATTTACGCTTAGAATATATTCTGTAGAAGTAAATCTCTTAAACAGGGAAACAAGACTGGAGAACAGTTAAAAAACAAGAGACCAATTAAATAGTATTCTAACAGCACAAGAACTTGATCAATCCATACTGTAGGTTCTAGTCTTAAAATAGTTATCATAACCTATTAATATAATTATTTTAACTCAAACTTGGCAAAAATCAAAGCTAAAGCAAAAGGAAAATTCTCCCAGTGGGCATGGGAGAATGAAAATAATGAAAGATCTGGAGCTTCTTAGTTCAGAACAGAATCAAAGAATGTAAGACTTACCAGGGACCTTGAAATCACCTAGTCTAGCCCAATACAGTACTACTACATCATCCCTGACAGATGACCATCTGGCCTTTCTTTAACCATCTCCAGTGAAGGCTGGTCGCTTCCTCCTAAGGCAGTTTGGTCCATTGTTGAACAATGATTACTGTTAGAAAATGTTGCTTGATGCCTAAGTGAGATCTACTTCCTTGTTATTTAAACCCATTATTTCTTGCCCTGCCTTCTTGAACAGCTCTGAAGAATTCCTCAGTTTTCTATATGACAACCCTTCAGACAGTGGAAGACAAGTATCATGTCTTCCCCCAGTTTTCTCTTCTCCAGACTAAACAAACTCAATGGCTTCAACCATTTTCCATACGTTTTGCTTTCCAGCCTTCTTAACTCTTGGTTGCTCTCTAGATAAATATCTACACAAGATTGTAAAAGGGCAATCAATACTTATATAGGGAAATAGTTTATGGGGAGAATATTGCAGGAATGGAAACAACATACTCCCCCACCTCTTCTTTCTATATAATGTCAAAGGTACGTATATACTGCATAATACCATTCTTCTTAGAGAATGGAATGGTTCAGCATCTCATCACATTTAGAATCCCACTATATCCTAGATCTGCCTGAAAACATTGTGTGTTAGGAAACTTTGTCATTTAGTGCTCTAAAGACAAAAATCATAGTTTTTATAGGAATTAATACTAAGTGAATCTGGCTATTCCAACTTCCCTCTAGTGGTGGGGAAAAATAACCCTCACTTTGCCTCCTTCAACCTGAGAAGATCTGAACATAAAGGATAATTGTGCCAGTGGAAAGGGAAAAAATGCCTAGCTGAATACCTTTTTCCTCTTAACCGCAGAAACACTGTAGAGCAGAGCTTTCCAAACTGTGTGTCGGGACATGTTAGTGTGTCGGCTGCAGTGTCTGGGTGTGTCACGGCGGTGGCTGCCTCCGAGCCCTGCCAGGATTCCATGCAGGTCCTAGTGCCTGCCTTGTGCCCTGTTGCCTCCAAACCTGCTGTGATTCTGCGCAGGTCCTAGTGCCTGCCTTGTGCCCTGCTGTAAGAGTGTGTCGCGAAATGATGCATGTCTAAAAAGTGTGTCACCAACATGAAAAGTTTGGAAAGCTCTGCCGTAGAGCCTGAGAAAGTCAGATAGTTGGACTTCCAGTGGGAAATGGCGGACTGGCCAGCTGTGCCCACGAGCTCCGCAGGCAGAACTGGCATCGTGGCAGTTTTTTTGGGCTCAGGCTGGTTTCTCCTGAAGCCCAGGATCACTTTTCTGGAGTAAGGAAAATGATTGGAATCATCCCATCTGTCCTCTGGATGGCAAAGTGTAGCCAGGAGATTGTAAACAGCGTCTCCGATCGACCAGTAAGAGTTCGCCGAGAGGCTGGGACATCACCATTTCCGAGCCGTGCTGCATTAAGGGACATTAAGTCCAGCCACCCCATTTCTAAAGCACCCAATTTGTATTTTTTTAAAAGTATTTCTACCCTAAGAGAGGCTTCCTACATTAAGGAGAAAAGATCTCTCTTGGTGCTCATTGTTATTTTTGTGATAAATTATTTTAAAATTCTTTTTAAGCTTTGGATTTTGCTTTCCATCCAATTCTGAGGAGGACTGAGAGTATATTATCGTCTCCCTGTTATTATTATTTTCTAATTTTGAAGATTTTAGTATTTTTCCTACACATTGAATCTGCCGTTCTGAAACTTTCACTTTCCTGCCGCTAGTTTCTCTGGGGAACTGTCTGTTATCTTAACTCAGTTCCGAAATTTTCCATTACCTTTCACTTCTGCTGGTTAAGTGTCTAGGGGGCGCCATAACGTACTGCTTCAAAAATGGAGGATTTTAACCAGGCTTTTTCTGAATTTCATCGAGACATGAAAGCAGGTATCAAGCAGATCCTTTCTGATACCTGCCAAGTTATTGTGCGGGATGTTCGGAACATTGTGGAAAATATGTGGTTTGAAATGTACCATCTGGTTGAGGATACTGTGGATAAACCTGAAGAATTTAACAGCGATGGAAATGTAACTCCCAAGAGTGAGATTCGGGCTTCTTTTGAAATCCTGGATGAAATTGGCAATGAAATTGGCAATGCTGAATGGAAGAATTTAAATGGAGAAATTGAGCTGCAAGACATGAGTGAATTTGACTTTCTGATGGAATGCTATGGAAAAGAAGGGGTTATTATGTATGGGAGGTTTTCTGAAGAGAAGTCTGTGTGTAAGGGGAGCAGTTGGGCTGTTTGATTTCTTTAAGAAAATAGCTCTGCCTATTATGGGGACATGTAAATGTTCTGGTCTATTTTGAAGTGGGTTAAGGGACTAAAAATATTTATCTGGATGGTCTTTTGGCTTTGGATGACTTATCATTAATGATTGGGATTTTGATTATTAAAGTTTTTTCTTACTCATATTTTTTATATTCATGTTTTTTGTATTATTAATTATAATGGTAGACAATTTACATGCTTTTTTATTTTTATTATAGTGTGAGTGTATAGACTAGTAGTAGGAAGGGAATAATTAAGTAATTGTTATTTTAGGGGGGATGCTGATTAGGTGATTTATATATATATATATATTTTCTTTTAATATGAGGGAGCGAGCAATGGTATTTAGTGAGTTTTATAATCTGTTAAGGGGTGGATTTGTAGAAATAATGTGACTTTGGTTTAATATAGAATAAGAGATTGATTATGGGAAATTGCTGTATACCCTTGATGTTTAAAGTCTGAAGTCACTTCTTTTTGTAATCTATCTAAAAAAATTTCTCTTGTGTTTTCACACTTTTTAGTTTTTTTCCCTTTTCTGTAGTTTTTTGTTTTTCTGTATCTTTTATCTTTATCTGAAATTTAATAAATAAAAAAAAGGAAGTCATATAGTTAATTGCATTTGATTAAAGGCCCTTCTGCAGGATTGTTTTGCACCATCTGAGGATTGGCTCTGGTCTCATGCCATCACCCGTTTTAGGGAGCTGAGTCTATTTATTGTTTGCTCTGCTCAAGTTTATTGGCAACTGCAATAAAGCTGGTGGTTTTTTTTGTAAACGACTGTAGCTCTGAAGACCTTGTCGGTGGACTATTTTCACATGGGCAGACATTTTTGCTTCATTCTGCCTCCCAGCTCCTGGCCAGCCATCATTCTCTTCTCATCCTCTACTCCCTGCACTTAAAAGGTTCAGGATCTTGCTCCTGGGCCTTGTGTTTTCCCATCTGCGTTGAACTTGCCCCCCCACTCCCTCAATCCAGTTGCTATAACAACATGAAACCACACTAGAAAGTATCTAATGGCAAAATGGTTTTACCTTTAGCATTCACAAGGGTTTTTAAATGCAGCAGTGGAATAGCAGTGATGTGGCCAGGAAGCCTTTGGATTTTCTTCATATTCTGTACAATTAATATTTCACCACATAACCAGAATGTAATTCTACACTCACCTCTGAGGCTCTAAAGCTATTTTGTTGCTTCTGGGCTGCATTTCCAATGGTGTGAGGTGCTAGTTTTGTACATTGGGTAGCACATGGAGCTCTTTTTTCGGGGAGAGCCATGCCAGTTGAAATCGAGGACTTTGCCATGCAGGTCTGGGTGGATTTGCTATCCTCCAAAATTCCTGAAAACACAAAATTGCATAGTGAAAGCCAAAATATTTATTACGACCTTACATATTTCTCAGCCGAAAAGGAGATTGACAAAACTATTCTGTTTCATAGAATGATTTTTTTTTTGGTCCAGGATAATATTAACATAAGATTCATGGACATTACATTTACATATTCTTGTGTCTCCCCTCCCCTCCATGTGCAGACATCAAGCTCTTACATAGATATTTGCATATTGAGTCTTAGCCAACGATAAGAAATGATGTAGCCACCTGGGATCCTGAAAGTCTAAGGTGCTTGTAAAAAACTTGTGATCCCAAGATGGTTTGCTCATCCACACAGCAACAAAATATGCTTCCCCTTGTCCTTGAAACAGAAGGATAGAATGCTGGTAGAAAACCACTGCCCACAGGTACCTTTTACAAGGCCAGAGCAGTGAGGGCAGCTGTCTTGCTCCCTGCACATGGTTCAATGCAGGGTAGTTTCTAGGCAGAAAAGCCACTTTGAAAATCTCAGAGTACACACTGAGGCCATTCTGTACTCCTTGAAAATGGGAACAACTGTTGCAAACGGCAGTGGCCCTTTCAATGTGCAATACATGCAGCGCATGCTCCAACGCTGTTGAAGGGCTTGGAAAGAATACAGGCAAAACAATGCCCTTATTTAAATGAAAAGACAATGCAATGATTAGTAAAAATGAAAAGTCAAGACAAAAGACTAACTTGTCCCTGGGCATGACAAGAAAGAGGGGATCCTTTTGTAGTGTGCCAGGTTTATTTATCTGCTTGGCCAACAGAAAGGCAAGGTCAGCAACTTGCAGTCAAGTAGGTATTGATTAAATGGCTTTGACATTAACATGGACAAAACCATGTGGAAACTGGAGAAGAAATGGGCAGACGTACAGTAGTTGCAATAATGTTTTCTTATGAAATACTTGACCAGGAGGGCAGAGAACAATGAAAAACAGTCCAGGGACAGCCAGAATAGAGA
Organism: Charina bottae; assembly: GCA_023362775.1. Taxonomy (NCBI): domain Eukaryota; kingdom Metazoa; phylum Chordata; class Lepidosauria; order Squamata; family Charinaidae; genus Charina; species Charina bottae. The sequence goes on from JALMGJ010000003.1 coordinate 145,727,434, forward strand.
GATACCCAGGAGGTAAATAAAGCCATCATGCTTGAGAGTTTCAAGGAAAATCAAAAGATAGTGAAAACCAGAGTTTCTGGATCAATATCTGCTAGAGTTACATACACAAGAAACTGATTCCATTTCATGGCAAGAACACATCATTGATTTGTTTTTGCACAGAACCTGAGTTCAAGCTCACTTTGCCATCAGTTTGAAAGGAATGAGATCCTCATAGAAGACTTAGCCCTGAAAGAAACAAGATCTGGGTGCAATGGAAGATGGATATTGGTCCTACTGGCCAACTACAGCAAAGTTCAAACTACGGTGGTGAGTTTAATCAAGAGGTAATTGGCCAACTCTCTGTAGATGTTGTAGTCACTGGGTTGACAGGAAAGGTGTACAGGAGTGGTCCCATCCAGGCAAAAAGAAATGCATTTCCCAGGTACCACACTCTAATTCCTGCCAATCACAAGTCCTGACAGGTCCTGTCCTGGATCAAAGCATCCCTGAACTAGGAGCCTCCAACAGCATAAAATGAGGAGCCTGTCAGGACTGCCTCCAAAGAATCCTCTGATGAGGAGGAGGAGTTGGTGCCTCTTCACAGCCAAATCACAGCCAAGTCTCACAGGAGATATGAAGAGTTGGTGGCAAACTCTTCTCCAGAAGTAGCAATAACTGGAGATGAGGTGATGCTAGAACTCACATCTCTGGTCCTAGAGACAACTCAGGCTGCAGGAGCTGGCTAAGAGCTAGCAGGAGCACTTAGGAATGCTCTGGCTGATTAATTAAGTAGCACCCAAAGAGAGATGCCCTGCCTAAGCAAACGGAGGCAAGCATACTATCCACCCTCACTGTTTGCAATTGAGAACCTTGCTCAGCAGATCTTGAATTTTCATCACGATTCCTGAACTATGTGCCTTCAATTTCTGTTCCATCCTAGCATCGCCTCTTCTCCCCTGCCACTGGACCTTGATCACTACCCTGAGAATTTTGAATTGACCAGGCTAAGGACACCAGCTATGCTTCTAGTAAGCTGCTTTTGTTCCCTGCCTCTTCCTTTGGGTTCCTCTCAACTCCAGACCAACCTCATCATCAGAGGGGTTTATAGCTCTTGTGACTATAAAACAGAAAGAGGATTTCATGGCCAGATACTTCAACACTTTAGCAAGAAAGACAAAAATGAAATGCTATGGAAAGACTCAGAGAAACATACTACCACAGTGGCAGTTAGAAAAATGTTCTGGGGGTTAGTGAGAGCCATTTCTAGGGCCTGCATGGCGCTCGAAGGACAGGGCTCCTCACAGTACTCAAAGGCAGTGTTTCTCAACCTTGGCGAGTTTAAGATGGGTGGACTTCAACTCCCAGAATTCCCCAGACAGCTCTGCTGTCTGGGGAATTCTGGGAGTTGAGGTCTACCCATCTTAAACTCACCAAGGTTGAGAAGTACTGCTCTAAGGTCTAGAAAGTTATGGGTCGAGCTCCGTACATATCTGAGAATCACAGTGACCACAATGAAAAATTTAGAGCAATTTTGAGAGCAGTTCACGCTTCGTTCTGTGATCAAGGAAATAGGATTGCTACAGAAATATTATTTATGATTGTATGAGGGTGCCCGCAAACCATTACGTTGATTTTTTGTCTGGTTGCTCAATTTGATACAGATTTTCACTTGAACAGCAGGGCAGTCTTAGGCACTAAATTGTTAAGAGAAATATTAACTCAGGATAATAAATGCAGAGAGAAGTCTTTTATGAAAAATTATATAGCCCTGTTATGTTACTGGAACCATTAAAATGATTATGTGTGTGTTATTATCTCTATGTATCCATTCCTTAAATTAAAGCGACTGTGTCTGAGCCACAAAATTCCGAATGCCACCACATTGCCACAAGGAAATATGAAACACCCTAACTCTCTGCTGTCATCTAATGGTCATCTGGATTACATGGAAGGATTCCCATTTTCTCAAGAGAGCAGATTTGCAGCCTGGGACTAAACGACTGAACAACAACAAAGTGGTCATAAAGGGTCAAATGACCCTTTATGCATGAGAAGCCCTTATATACACAATTCATCTTGCGGCAATTGCATTATTTTCTCTCTTTTCTTTGTTTTTTGTTATTTTAAATATCTTTTCTTTTTCTCTTTTTTCTGCTTTATTAAATAAAGCAAAAAAGGGGACAAATGCTAGCTGTGGAGAGGAATTTCTAATAAGAAGGCTAGACAAAGAAATGTTACATGATATATCAATAGGATGTTATTGAAGATCATTCAGTGGCCTGTTAGAACCAGTGAATGGAGCAGAGCTTAACGTAGTATAAGCTCGTGCATAGAAAAAGAATATTGTTTAAAAACAGAGCCAGTGAGCATGTTAGAGAGATCCAGGTTCTTAATCTTACACTTTTAGCCCACCCAAGCATAAAGAAACACATGCTTAGACATAGTAGGTTCAAAAAGTAAGTACAAAAGAATCCTTACGTTTATTGGTCCAGTTACATCCATTTTGTTGAGAAATGATTCTTCTTTGGTTCCCTAGACCCCTGGCCCTAAGTTGCTGCCAGGGCTGCATAGAGAAAAGGGGCTTGAGGCCTAGGCATGGCCTCTCGATCGAAGGAGCTCAGGCACATGCATCCTACTCCTCCAGTGATGAAATCAGAGTGCTGACTATGAAGGGAGGAGGAGGAAGTGGGAGTGGCAACAAAACAACTTCCTCAAAGAAATGGAGAATTGCATCCTGGGATGAACTCATCTACATGCAAATGAGGCATGTTGATTTGCTGAATTTCCAACAGTTATGACACAGCAGCATGCAAAACCAGTATACAGAGCCAGTTTGGTCTAGTGGTTAAGGCAATGGGCTAGAAACCAGGAGGCTGTGAGTTCTATTCCCGCCTTAGGCATGAAAGCCGGCTGGGTGACCTTGGGCCAGTCACTCTCTCTCAGCCCAACTCACCTCACAGGGTGGTTGTTGTGGGGAAAACAGGAGGAAGGAGTATTAGGTATGTTCACCACCTTGAGTTATTTATAAAAATAATAAAAGTGGGATAAAAATTAAACATAAAAATAAAAATAAAAAATACAGTATGTGTTTCCACTCCTGTCCTGCATAAACCTTCTGAAGTAATTAAACAAACAGGTCCCTTAGCTCTCATGTTTTTTGGAAGAAAACAGGAAGAAAGAATACAAAATAATGACTTCCTTCAGGGGTGTTTTTATTATTTATAATTTGTCTCCAAACAGAGGGAAACAAAGTTTACAATGCTAGGCTTTGGGAGAGTTGGGGGAACGGTTAAAAACATGGCTGTTCAAGCAACATCTTTTAGATGATGGGAGTATTGCAAGGCACATGTAGATGCTGCCTAAAGAGAGAGGCTCATCTGTGGCTGAGCTTAGCTGGCTGTGCTGCCCCCGAGAACAGCTTAACAGCTACAGTTGTGGAACCCTCTCTCTGTCTCAAGCACATTCGTGTGGAAGTGGCCGGGTTGGCTCAGCTGACTTAGAAGTGGTTTCTGGACAGTAATTGATCACTTAATAATAGGCTGACCATACGTACCGTTTTAAATGGGACAGTACCGTTTTTTCACATTTCCCGACCGTCCCGTCGTTTTAATATAAATGTCAATTTTGTCCTGTTTTTTTTTTAAATTAGCAAAATGTCAGGCTTGGCAAGATTGATTCAGCCAAGATGCAACTATTGTTTAAAAAGTGCTTGATTGAGGTGCCTGATGTTGGGTGAGACTAGAGAGGGGCAAGGAAGGAGGAAAGAGAGAGACAGAGAGAGACAAGGAGAGAGATCTTTGCCACCGCCTCTGCTCTGCTCTTAGCTGGTCACTCTCTGCTCTCTGTTTTATTAAAATGTGTTCAGGATGTGATCCCGCCCCCTTTTTTCAAGAGTGAAACTGATTATTTCTCCAGCTCGGCAAGAGAGAGTCTTTCGTTTGGGATTGTGGGAGAGAGAGAAAGAGGGAGAAAAAAAAGCAGGAGGAGGAGGAGGGAAGGCAGAAGGAAGAGAAGCCTCGCTGGGCGTGGAGTTTTTGAATCCTCCCTTCCCTGCCTCTCTTCTCTCCCCCCTCCCCTCCTTCCTGCGATCCGTGATGTCACAAAGCCCGTGAGCTGTGCTTTCCCCATTTGCCTCCTGTCAAATACAGTCCCCCTCTACGTCTACCTAAATTTTTGTATGAGTTCTGTCACTGAAGAATAATTATTAGCTCAATATGTTCATGTAATAAAACTTTTTCATTTTAATGAAAACAAAAATATTTTTATATATACAGTAATCTGTTTAAGGACCAGCAAATTAATCTTAAAAACCCTTTAAAACTTTTTTTATTATCTTACTTTTTCATGAATACGGAATATTACATAAGTTTAACCCCATCCCATTTTTGCCATCCCGATGTCCCGTTTTTGTCTCAAGGAAATATGGTCAGCCTACTTAATAAAGCTGTAAACAGCCGGGGCCTAGTAGGAGAGAGATCATAATTTCCCCTATGTGAAGTACTTCCCAAATTACATTCATAACAAAAAATAATTAACTAGCCCCCACAATCATTTGCCATGGTGGCACTTCAATTATAAATAGCTTCCCCAAAGAGGCTACAAAACAGATCAAAGTTTATATTTACAAAGCATATTCAGCAATTAAGGGAGGAAATGGCTACCTTTGTAGAGTTTGCCTGTGGCCAATAGAACCCAAGGTACAACCCAGTTACTTGCCGTAAGTCAACAGAAATACACTTTAGGCAGGAATACAGATAAAGAATCATATGCTACAAAGCAAATATGCTGGAGGCAATACGCTAGAAGCAACAAAGCGCTTAGTACAAACTAGAACTAGCAGGTACTCCAGAACAAAAACATAGCAAATCAAAAGCAAAGGAGACATGACTGCTAGCACTGCTTGGGAGATGACAGGGCTAAAATGCGTTATTACAATGGAGGGGGATAAATCAGCTTGTTATCATGTGGTTTTATTGCAGCGGAAAGATGCACTCTACAATCTTATGTCATTTACCTAACCTAATTTATAGCCTTGTTCTAATCTAAACCCAACAGGAAGCCTCATGGCAAATTATCAGCACCCACCACAGGCCATTTGTTAATGGTACCCATTTCATTTTCCATCTGAAATAGCTTAGAAAATGAAAACCACCTGAATAATTTGCTCCTCAAGTGAAAACTTCTCAAAAACATAGGGGAGCAGCCTTTGAAATGACTCCCGGGGGACAGCAGAGAGGAAAGATCCAATTTACAATAAATAATGCCCAGGTCATGAGAGAGAGAGAGAAAAAATAAATCAAGATGGATTAGAATCAGGGAACTGCACTCTTCATGGAATTCAAAACATATTTAGAATTGTACAAAAATACTCTAGGTGCCATCAAAAATTAATTACAGTAAGCAGCACTGCCAGTAGCAAATACTTAGTGTGCTTTTCCTTTTCTGCATATGCTTAGGCAATTCTCATGTCTTTTACATGTGTGGTCTTGACTCCAGCCCTCCCTCAGCTGACTTTTCTCCCCAACTGCATCCTAGTGCGAACCTGCGTTGCTATGTCCAGCCAGTTCCCCTTTTCTGTGATTTCTCCCCTCTTGTTTGGCGGATATGTTGCATAATGAGGACGGACCTAGTATTCTTCTATCTTCTTCTTTTTTAGAATGCACTGAGTGGCCTAGAGTCACCGTGCAGAAAAAAGGATAGTGGCAGGTGGAGGTCAGAGTTTCACTAGGTATTCCAACTAGAACGGAGGAATGGGGGCTGGGCTCTGCTATCATTGGATGGATATAAAGCTGGTTGAATAATCATACCCAACAAGGATATGTCAATAGCTCTGTGTCAGGCTGGGAGGAAGTGTCACACGGCATGCCACAGGGCTCCATTTTAGGCCCTGCGCTGCTCAACATACTTATAAAGGACTTTGATGAAGGGTTAGAAAACATTATCAAATTTGCAGATGACACAAGGATAGGGGGACAGTATATTGACAAGCTGGGATAATGGGCAGAAACCAATAAGATGAATTTCAACCAAGATAAATGTACACCTACCTTTGGATAGGAAAAAAAAATCAAAGGCATGAGTACAGGATGGGGGGAACCATGCTGGGTACCTGTAAAAAGGATCTGAGTATCTTGGCAGATGACAAACTGTTAGCCAACAGTAATGCAACAGCAAAAAAGGAAAATGCAATCTTAGGCTGCATCAACAGAAGTGTCAAGATCAAGAAAAAGTCATTGTTCCTTTCTACCCTGCATCTAAAATATTGCTCAGACCTCACCTATAACATTGTGTCCACTTCTGTGCACCAAATTTTAGGAAGGATGTTGATAAACTGGAGGGTGTCCAGAGAAGAACAACCTGGAAGGAAAAATTCATGAGGAATAGTTGAAGGTGTTGGATATATTTAACCCGGAGAAGACTGTGGGGAGACATGATACCTCTCTTCAAGAAGATAGGGCAGAATTCTTCAGAGATGTTCCAGAAAAGAAACAAATGGTTTAAATTACAAGGAAGTAAATTTCAGTTGGATATCAGGAAAACATTTCCAATTTGGGAGCTGTTCTCCCAAGAAACTTCCTTGCGAGGGGGCGGATTCTCCTTGGCTGGAGGAGTTTAAACAGAGGCTGGGTGGCTGTCCACTGGGGATGGTGTAGCAGTAAATTCCTGCACTACGCACAGGAGTTGACTGTGGGTAACAAAGCTGGGCTCCCAAAGCTATGTGATGCTCAGTACATTCTGTTATTCACCGGTTCAAATTGCTTTGGGTGATTTTGAGATGGAGAACAAGATCAGTGGAGTATCTAAGATAGAAAGCAAGCCAATAATATATATTTTCAATTATCATCCTATATACTTTTAAATATGTGCATTACTCACAGCAAAGCGGTAATATTTCTAGATATCTCAGCATATTGCTATCAACCAGAGGAAAAGCAATGCTAGTCATAATCAGGATGATTTCAGTATGAATGTTTGTAGCCTTGTATTATACTGATTTCATCTACCCCTTTTGTGCATTTTTCATTTGCTTTTATCAGGCTATGTTAAAGATAACCATCAGTTCAAGTCCTGTGTACAGAACAAAAGCTGTTGATAAAGGTAAATGTATTGCTGGCAATGCTTGTTTTGTTTCTTGGTTCTATAGTGTCTGGAGAAATTAAAGGCAATATTACTTTTTGCAGGTGATGACAGCAGCTACAAAATAGACAATAAATGTTATTGATTGTTCAGGATATTCAGACAGTCCTTTATATTCTGCCCTCTGGAACAAGAAAAGTGTTTTTCCAAGCCAGGCAAAACACTACTTTAGTCTAGACTGACAACCAGGGAACAGTGAAGAAAGAACATTATTTGGTATATACAGCAATACTGTGTGCCATTATGACAAACTCACAAAAGACTAATATTCCACAAAAAGGAAAAAAAAATTCCAGGCTATACTGCTATTCTCTGTTCCCACACACACACACACACACACACACACACACCACAAATCTGAAGGGGCTACTTGTAAATGAATTTCAATTCTACTTTTATTATTTGTATTAAATTTCTAAACATCCATTTAGATATACATGCACGAGGATCAATATGCAGATCTCTGGTGGACTATACAGACAGATTCTCCTTTGAAAGGATCGTATAAAAATGTTTCCTATGAATCTGCCCCTTTTCTTATTGGGGCAGATTTATATTTCTTTCCCGCCTATCTGCAGCAAAGGGAAAAATACAATCCTATCTCTGGTGTTAAAAGTTAAAGCAAGAAAACAGGATACTTCAAACCAAACAAGCCTTACAAAGATTGTTTAGTGGGCTAAGCTAAATAAATAAAGCATTCTTCAGGCACGTCGAAAGATAATATAAAACATTCTTCCGACGTGTCAGATCCGATGGCAGCTCAGCAGTAACCCTCAAGGCATAGCAAGAAACAGCAACCAGGGGACTATGGGCTCATTTGGGAGGCAAGCAACTCTTTGGGGCCAGGCTACCGGTTGCATATCACTGAAATATAAGGGTGGGAAATTGTCCTTGCACTGAGAAAGTTTTAATAATATTTAATAGTTTGTGGTGGATTTCAGATGGAGGCTCCTACCAGTAGCATCAGGTAGTACAGCTCTGCTGATCATGAAACCATCAGGGTCAAGTTTGCATACTTTGAACTCAGTTTAGCATTTTCTCTTAGCTACAACTCCTCAAAGCACTAACATTTCCTTTACAGAGTCCCAGTTATTTAGACAACCACCAGCACTCATTTGAAAGTGGACTGGGAATAATTGCTGGTTAGGTTAGTGGAGGAGGAGAGCTGATATGATCTTGCATGCAGCTTGCATCTTCAGGGCTTCAAACAGATTAACGACTTTATTCCCAATTCTCAAGGTTCTCGTTGGCAGGGATAGAGACATATAAACATAAATGTTAGATATATAGACTTCCGGTGGGAACATGGCGGACTGAACAGCTGTGCCCACGAGCTCCTTGGGCAGAACTGGCATCGCGGCAGTTTTTTCGGGCTCAGGCTGGTTTCTCCTGAAGCCCAGGAGCGTTTTTCTGGATCAAGGAAAATGCTCGGAATTGACCCATTCGTCCTCCGGATGGCGAATTGCAGCCAGGAGATCATAAACAGCGTTTGCGATCAACAGGTAAGATTTCGCCGGGAGGCTGGGACGTCACCATTTCCAAGCCGTGCTGCAGCCTTAAAGGGACATTAAGTCCAGCCACCCCATTTCTAAAGCACCCAATTTTTTTTTTTTTAAGTATTTGTACCCTAAGAGAGGCTTTCTACATTAAGGAGAAACGATCTCTCTTGGTGTTTATCGTTATTTTTGTGGGGTTTTTAAAAAAAATCTTTTTAAGCTTTGGATTTTGCTTTCCATCCAATATTAAGGAGGGTTGAGAGTATATTATCATCTCCCTGTTATTAGTTTTGTGCTAATTTTGAAGATTTTAGCATTTTTCCTACACGTTGAATCTGCCATTCTGAACTTTTACTTTCCTGCCGCTACTTTCTCTGGGGAACTGTCTGTTATATCTTAATTCAGTTCGGAAATTTTCCATTACCTTTTACTGTTGCTGGTTAAGTATCCACGGGTGCCATAATTTACTGCATGAGACATGGATGATCTTAACCAGGCACTCTCTGACTTCCATTGAGATATTAAAGCAGATATGAAGCAGATTTTTTCTGATTCCTGTCAAGTCATTATGCAAGACATTCAGAGCATTGTGGAAAATATGTGTCTAAAATGTGCCATCTGGTTCAGGATACCGTCGACAAAATTGAAGAATTTAACAGGGATGGAAATGTCTCTTCTAAGAGCGAGATGGGGGCTTCTGTTGAAATGCCGGATGAAATTGACAATGCTGAATTGAAGAAGTTTAAGGGAGAAATTGAGTTGCAAGACATGAGTGAATTTGACTTTCTGATGGAATGCTGTGGAAAAGAAGGGGTTATTATGTATGGGAGGTTTTTTGAAGAGAAGTCTGTGTTTGTGAGGGGAGCAGTTGGGCTGTTTGATTTCTTTAAGGAAATAGCTCTGTGTTTATTGGGATATGTAAATGCTTTGGTCTATTTTGAAGTGGATTAAGGGGCTAAAATATTTATCTGGATGGTCTTTTGGTTTTGGATGATTTTATTTATCGTTAATGATTGGGATTAAGATTATTAAGGTTTTAAAAAATATTAATTCATGTTTCTTGTATTATTAATTATAATGGCAGACAATTTACATGCTTTTTTATTTCTGATTTTTATTACAGTAGACAGGAATGTATAGAATAGTAGGAAGGGAATAATTAAGTAATTGTTATGGGGGGAAGTTGATTAGGTGATTTATGCTTTTTTTCCCTCTTAATATAAGGGGAGGGAGCAATGGTATTTAGTGATTTTTATAATGTGCTAAGGGGTTGACTTGTAGAAATAATGTGATTTTGGATTAATATAGAGTACGGGATTGATTATGGAAAATTGCTGTATATCCTTGATGTTTAAAGTCGGAAGTCACTTCTTTTTGTAAACTATTTAAAAAAAATTTCTCTTGTGTTTTCACACTTCTTTAGTTCTTTTTCTTTTTTTTTGTAGTTTTTTGTTTTCTGTATCTTTTATCTTTTTCTGAAATTTAATAAAAAAATTTTAAAAAATAAATGTTAGATATATATACTGTTCCCAAGCCATATATATATATATATATATATATATATATATATATACACACACACACACACACACACACACATATACATACATACATACATACATACATATATATATATATATATATATTTGATTTGATTGATTTGAGATTTGATTTGATTTGATTTGATTTGATTTGATTTGATTTGATTTGATTTGATTTGATTTGATTTGTCACCGCCCATCTCCTCCCACCATTTATATTGTAAGGCAAGCTGTGGTTGCATTTACACCACATGCTGATTTGCAATCTAGTCAACCACATTTTAGCCTAGAATTAAATCCAACTGGCAAACTTGCAGTGAGCTTATAGTTGTAGCACAAGAAGCCAGAACACTGCACTGAGTAGATTAGGGCTAAGTTAAACCCTGGCGAGCTTGCACGGTCGAGGTGGTCTGCCAAAAGTTTTCGCCCTTCTTCCAGGACCAGAGGTACCTGCGGGCATGAGAGAGCTCGGAAACCAACGTGCCCCAGGGAGGGAAACTGCGATTTCTCGTCTAAATTGCCACAAATAGGCGGCAGAGCCGGGCCTTTTCTTAAGGAAGCAGCTAGAACGTACCGGGGCCACGCCGACATTTCCCCGGGGAGACGCAAAGCAGGGCGGCTGTTTTCGCGACGCGCTCCCCGCTCCTTCCAGCTAGGAACCAGTTCCCCGGCCTGCCTGGGAGAAGACTCCGGCTCCGGGGCTCGGCCGAGGAGGGGAGACGCGCCGCCGGCCGGGAAAGGGGGCCGAGCATTTCGCTCCGCTTCGCAGCCAGCCGCGGCGGAAGGGCGGCCCTCCACCCCGCGCCTCCCCGACTCACCGGGGCTCCTCGGGCCGGCCTCGGCGTCGCCGCTCTCCGGGCCGGCGGCGGGCAGCGGCTGCTGCTGGGGCTCGGCGTCCGTGTTGGTCAGCCAGGTGGACTCGGTCTCCCGCGTCCAGCTCTCGTAATAGCGCGGCTCGATGGCATCGGCGCGGCTCCCGCCGCAGCCCATCCCGGCACCGGCAGCTCAGCGCCGGCCCCGCGGTCAGCGCAGCAGCCGCAGCAGCTCCCTTTCTCCGCTGCCCGCCGGCCCCGGCCAGGCTCGGCAAAGGGCGCTCGCCCCCGCCTCCTTCCGCCTTGCCGCCGGTGCCCCTCCGGCTCCAGGGGCCCGTCCGGGTCTTCTGACGGCTGCCTGCCTTGTCCCCGCCTCGCTCCCTCCCTCTTCAGCCTCCCCTCCGCTTACGGACTTCTCTCGTTTCGCCTTCGCCTTCCCCTTCCCTGCTCTCTGGCGAAGGATGGAGAATCGCCGCCCTAGCGAAGGATGGAGGAACCCCCGCTCCGCCGGGGGAAGGGCTCCTGATCTTACGCGGAATGCAAATTTCCCTTCTCCTTCTCCTTCCCCCCCCTAATATTCAACAGTTTTATGTTAACACACCGAGTTTCTTGACTTTGCCTCGAATTAGAGAATTAAAATGAACCGTTCCTGCAAGTTGGCAGGGGGAGGGAAGAAATCTGAAAGACCATGGCCAGTTGTCCAGCCTTTCTACATTCATTCAAATCCTGAAAGAATAATTTTTATTCAAGAGGGGCTTCAGTAACGTACTTCCTTATACCTGGGATTTTAAAACTATGATTAATTGAACGATGGTTTATTGGATTAGCCCAGTTGCCTGAACTACAAACTAGCCAACTAGATTTTAACCTAGCAAGCTGTTGCTTAAACCCAGCCTAGTATCCTTCTCAATGCCCACCTTAAACTTGACCCGTAACATTCTTCCCACTTATTTGCTCTAGTGGTTTCAGTGCAGCTGCAAATGGGCACAAAATGTGGTTGCTAAAGAAGACCCCAGTCTTGTATAGGATGCAGTAAGATTAATGTCTCATTTAGGATGGAAGTTGTGCACTCCAAGTCTACTTAGAATTGAATGCATCCTATTGAATCAGTGAACCATGCCCTAATCCCATCATTTTTTTAAATCCGTTCAGTCGTGTCCGATTCTCGGAGACTGCCTGGACAAGTCCCTGCGGTTTTCTTGGCAAGGTTTTTCAGAAGTGGTTTGCCCTTGCCCTCTTCCTAGGGCTGAGAGAGAGCGACTGGCCCAAAGTCACCCAGCTGGTTTCGTGCTCAAGGCTGGACTAGAACTCACGGTCTCCTGCTTCCTAGCCTGATGCGCTAACCACTACACCAAACTGGCTCTCAATCCCATCATATCAAAGCCTTATTATCACTTTGTATATGTTCCAATCTAATCCCAGTTGCAAAACTCTGCATGTGATTTAACACTTATTCCTTTCTTTCTGTCACATTAGTGATAGGCACAGATTTGAATGACTCATGTGAGACAGAGTCAAGGCACTGTGAACATCTGCAGTGAGGTGAAATGTTTAGAACACCAATTGCTTGCCATCTAATTTGTGTTTATTCTTCCATGTTATTTTTGTAGCTAACATAATTTGGTTCTTTTTGTGAAAGGGAAGACCTTGTGTTCTCCTTGCAAGGCGACAGGCTCAGACATTCACAGACTGAGCAGACATCTCCAATTCATATCTTCGGGAAGGGGAGATGTTCTCTATCACTTACAGAAAAGGGATTATTCCAGCCCCTACCTTAACCCGATAAGCAAAATTTTTAAAAGCAAGCTAGAAGGGGCTAGCAAAGGTAGGACCTTTCATCTTACCAACAGCTGGATTTTCCAGGAATCTAGTGGGAAATTAGGTAATGTGAAGCAGGTATTTCCCAATCTGTTTTGGAAAATTGCTATTCCTTATGATAGGTAACAGTCTAGCCAGGAAGCTATGCTAGGTTTAATTTCTGTTTTATTATGCTTGAATCTTATGTTTTATTTTAACGTACCCCTAAGGCAGAGCTTTCCAAACTGTGTGTCGCGATACAAAAGTGTGTCGCCACACACAGTCTGGTGTGTCGCCACACAACCCGGAAGCGCTGATCATCATCAGCGCTTCCGGGTTTTCCCGCGGCGACACACCAACGGCGGTGTGCAAAAACTGAAAGCGGCAGCAGCGCTTCCGGGTTTTTGCGCGCTGCCGCAATGGCGGCACTTCCGGGTTTTCCCGCGGCAACACACCAACGGCGGTTGGTGTGTCGCCGTGGGAAAACTTTGGAAAGCCCTGCACTAAGGAATTTATGTGAATCTTCAGCCTTTCCATTCTTCAGTCTGGGCATGAAGATATTTATTGTTATCTCTGATATATCTCCGATCTGTAATAAATTAGAAATCTTTCCTACTCTATAGATCAGGGCTTTCCAAAGTTTTCCCACGTGTTGCCGTGGGAAAACCCGGAAGTGCTGATGATGATCAGCGCTTCCGGGTTGTGTGGCGACACACCAGACTGTGTGTGGCAACACACTTTTGTGTCGGGACACACAGTTTGGAAAGCTCTGCTATAGATTCTGGCAGGACGCTTATTTGCAGCAGACCAGCACCACTGTATGGTCTGCTGGGAGCATTACATCTTACGTACCAAGAGAACCTAAGACAGATAATCATACCACAAACCAGAAGGACATGGAAACAGAACCAACTGAAAGCAGAGGACAGAGCAGCCCTCAAAAACCTAAAGAGAGACCAGACTATCATCCTCCTCCCAGCAGACAAAGGCCGCACCACCGTCATTATGGACAGATTGCAATATATACAAAAGGCCAAATAATTACTTGAGGACAAAGAAACCTACACCCCAGTAAACACCAATCCTATACAGAAACTGGACAACCAGGTCAAAAGAATCCTCAACGACCTAACCAAGAAAGGTCAAATCACAAAAGAAGAACAGAGGCGGATGAAAAGCAGTGGACCCATCATCCCACGCTTCTACGGACAACCCAAAATACACAAGCCCGACATGCCGCTCCGTCCAATTGCATCATTACCAGGGACCCCCACATACAACATAGCTAAAGAACTTGCAATAAAACTTGGGCATCTCACAGAGGAGAGCGAATACTCTATCAACTCTCCGCTACAGTGCCTCCAGAAAATCAAAGACCTAAAAATAGATGAAGATGAAATTATGGTGTCATTTGATGTCACTGCAGTCTTTACATCCATAGACCAAGCACTCACGATTGAATCCATGGCAGCAGTTCTACGTAACACACCAGACCTAACTAGATACACCAAGATCAAAATACCCAGAATCATGGACCTCATCGATCTCTGCCTCACTACCTACTTTCAGTTCAATGGACAAATATACCAACAAATCAAAGGAACACCCATGGGATCACCAATCTCAGGACTCATAGCAGAGATTGTAATGCAGCGTCTAGAAAGGATAGCATTCCCACCTATACAACCCAAAGTATGGATCCGGTATGTAGATGACACCTTCGTCATAATAAAAAAGGAACAACTGGAGGAAATACATGAAACCATCAACAACATCTTCAAAGGAATAGAATTCACAAGGGAAGAAGAAAACAACAACACACTACCCTTCTTGGACATCCTCATCAGTAGAGGAAATGATGGCAAGCTAGACACAAGTCTACCGGAAATCTACCCACATTAACCAAGTGCTCCACTACCAAAGCAATAACCCAACATCCCACAAGAGGAGCTGTGTAAGAACACTATTCAGCACAAACGCACTGCAGCAACCCAGAACACCAGAAAAAGGAAACAGACCACTTATATAGCATCTTCCAGAGAGCCAGTTTGGTCTAGTGGTTAAGGCAACGGGCTAGAAACCAGGAGACTGAGTTATAGTCCCACCTTAGGCATGAAAGCTGGCTGGGTGACCTTGGGCCAGTATTTTTGGAGGACATGCTGAATTTATATAGGATGCAAGCAACACTAGAAGAGATGTAAAATATTGGACATCAGCATACCTACCCTAATTCAGTGGAAAATCAAATGATGGTTTCATGCTACTCTATAACTTAAATAAGGGGCTCACCCATCCTGACTAATAAAAAAGTCTCCAGGCCAATGCTTGAAAATATTGCTGAAAGGCTGAGGTAGTTACTTTCTGCATGATACTGCTGAGAGCCAGTTTGGTCTAGTGGTTAAGGTGCTGAGCTGGAAACCAGGAGTCTGTGAGTTCTAGTCCCACCTTAGGCATGAAAGCTGGCTGGGTGACCTTGGGCCAGTCACTCTCTCTCAGCCCAACTCACCTCACAGGGTTGTTGTGGGGAAAAATAGGAGGAGGAAGGAGTATTAGGTATATTTGCCGCCTTGAGTTCTTTATAAAAATAATAAAGGCGGGATAGAAAATAAAATAAAATAAAATAAAATAAAATAATAAAATAAAATAAAATAAAATAAAATAAAATAAAATAAAATAAAATAAAATAAAATAAAATAAATAAAGATACCCACGCAACTTTATCAAAAAGTGCCTGACCACTCAACCCACCACAGCAAAACCAACAGAAGCTATGAAAAGGATTATACTGCCATACATCAGAAACATCTCAGAAACTACTAATAGACTGTTACATCCACACGGCATCACTGTAGCACACAAACCAACCAAAACCCTTCAGAACATTGTAAGTAAACCAAAAGACCCAGTAGCCCAAGAAGAAAAAACAGGAGATATCTACAACATACAGTGTAAGGACTGTAGCAGCCACTATGTAGGACAGACCGGCAGAAGACTAGCAGAACACATCCACGAACACCAAGTAGCAGTCAGAAGACATGATGAAAACTCCTTAATCTCACAACACATGGATAGACTCAACTATACTTTCAACTGGGAAACTGAGCATCTTAAACCAAGCCAAATCCAAAAATGCTTGATAATTCCTGGAAGCTTGGCACTCAGACAAAGCAGCCATCAACAGACACATAGAGGTAAACAACATGTGCATACCATTCATAAGAGACAATAGAAAAGCCAGAAGACCAGAACACCTCCTTGCCAGCAATCAACACCCAGATATGCTAAGATTAACACCAGGATTAGCACCAGAGGAACAATCAAACAGCACAATATACCCTAATCAAGGAACTATTAACTCAGTCAATCAATCAAGCAGCAAACAACAGCCCAATCAAGGAATTACCAAGGGGAGAACAACACCCCCACCAACACAAGCATGACAAGCCAGGGTATATAAACAGAGAGCAAATCCCACTCCCTTTTCGCACTGAAGATGTTGCCTAGCCTGGCAATGAAACGTCTGCAAGAAAACAACAAGGGGCAGAGAGCACTAAGGACTCCGCATTACATCTTCTTTTGTAAATTTTCTTTTTTTTCATAATGCGGTTGTTTTCCTGTAATCTGAACAACTCTGTAATGTCTCTTTCATTATTGAATATTTGCATGTTGGGTATTTAAACAATAGATTATTCTTTCCTTTGAAAAAGTAAAGGTTAATTTCGTTTATCTGTTGTGAGATTGGTCTATCTTCTAAGGGAGAAAGGAAGATGAGCTGAATCCTCTAGCCCAGCGTTTTTCAACCTCAGCAACTTTAGGATGGGTGGACTTCAACTCCATGGCTGGTTGGGGAATTCTGGGAGTTGAAGTCCACCCATCTTAAAGTTGCTGAGGTTGAGAAACACTGCTCTAGCTACATGGTTTGATGCTATATAGCCACAAGATGGCACTATAACAGCTAATTCATTTTTTACCTTTTTATCAATGGCAGCACAAGATGTGGAAGCCCCAGCTCTCACACAGACCAGTACTGTGGAGGAGGTATTGGCCCTAACCACTGTTGTATAATGGTTAAAGTGTTGGCCTAGAACTGGGAGAACCCAGGTTCAAGTCCACCCTCAGCCCTTGAGTGGGTTTGAACCAGTCATTCTTCTCAGGCCTATCCACCTGACAGAACATTATGGGGGGAAATTGGAGAAGAAAATGGCGTATGTCTGTGGCTTGAATCATGTCAACTGGATTTCTATTTTCTCAGTAGAAACGTTTCACTCCTTATCCAAGGAGCTTCTTCAGTCTGAGCAAAGTTAGTAAGGGAATCCCCCTTACCCCCATGACCATAATTTATGCCAACTTGGAAAATCCTTCCTTGAATAGAGGTGGGGGCCTCAGGCACAATCTTTCCCCCATCTTCCTCCCTGCATTGTCTTCTGTGCCTAGGAAGATTAAGACCATTTCACAAGCTCAACAGCAGCATGGTGATCTTAACGATCCTCCTTTAGATGATAAAAGGACTTAAAATAACATCTCAATATAACCATGACCTAGCCCCAGGTGTAAGGTCACACAGCTACCTAGAAACATATTTAGGATTCCCTTACTAACTTTGCTCAGACTGAAGAAGCTCCTTGGATAAGGAGCGAAACGTTTCTACTGAGAAAATAGAAATCCAGTTGACATGATTCAAGCCACAGACTGTTCCACCTGGATGACTGAGAACCTTCATCGACAAAATGGCGTATGATTTGATTTCTGTAGCTTTTTAAGTAATACTTTTGTTTGTTATTGTTGTTGTTTATTCGTTCAGTCGCTTCCGATGCTTTGTGACTTCATGGACCAGCCCACACCAGAGCTTCCTGTCAGCCGTCGCCACCCCCAGCTTCTTTTATTTTCTATCTGCTATTTTAGCTGTCAGGGGTTTCAGATCTTACGTTACTGATCTTTTTTTACTGATCATACTTCATGTGCATTGCCAAGGCTCCTTGGAAAAACAAATGGAGTTGGTAAACTATTTTTGAAAAAATAATGACATATTTTATGTGACAGAAGAAAAGCAAGTATAATTACCATATTTTTGCAAATATACCTAGGCAAGTTAAAAAAACTGAGTAAAGCCATGTTGGATGGCACTACAAGCTCCCCCAAATTGTTTGAACGGTGTTATTGTCAATGTTGGCTTCATTTCAAACCATAAGAACATAAGAAGAGCACTTGTAGATCAGACCAGACTGGCTTCCCATCCTGTGGTGAACCAGATGCCCATGGGATGTCTCCAAGTAGCACATGAATACAGTAACAGCTTCTCATTCTGTCCTGCAGCAGATGTGCTCCTCTCGGATGCTGGCATTAGTAGACATCTGGTGTGGATAACAGCCATTGATCACTTCTCCGTAACTTTATGTCATCCCCTTTTCAACCTGTCCAGCTTGATGGTGACCACTGCACCTTGTGGTAGGAAATTCTATGGTTCATCTGTAAACACTGCAAAGAAGTACTTTCTTTTATCTGTCCTGAATTTCCTGCCATTCATCTCAACTGGATAATGTGAGTTCTCCTTTTCAACTTTCTTCACACTAGGCAACATTGCTGTCTTTTACCTTTTAATCTAAACTAGGAAGCCCCAAACATTGTAACCTCACCTCATGGCCAAGCTCCTTGATCATCTGAATGCTCTTTTCTGTATTTTTCCAGTTCAACAGTAACCTTTTCTTTTTCAGATTTGTATAAAGGCATTATGTTAAGGTGTGCTTTACTTTAGGTTCTTTTTCTAAGAATTTCCAAAGTAAATCTGCCATGACTTAAGTAGTAAAAAGGTAAAGGTTCCCCAACACAGTCGTGTCCGACTCTAGGGGCCGGTGCTCATCTCCGTTTGTTAGCCGAAGAGCCAGCGTTGTCCAAAGACGCTTCCGCGATCATGTGGCCGCATGACGTGCGCAGAACGCTGTTACCATCCCACTGAAGTGGTACCTATTTATAGTACTGATCCCAATATAGATCTGGGGAATCCCATTGTTTCAAAGGTTGTCATTGTGTTCCTACTTTGGGTTTTCTATTAACAGTTACTAATATAGAAGAAAACAAGAAAGACAGGAAGAATGAGGAAAATAAATCTGCCCTCTGCCAGGCCGACACACCTCTGTGTGTCATTTGTTTGCAGAGCTGCACAGAAAACCATTTTGTCTATAAATGCTAGATTTAACCTGACTTCAAAAAACAGCTAGTTGTAACTCTGCATTCATCTCACAGCCCCCATCTTCGGTAATTTTGAACTGCAGATCTTATGGCTACAAAGATAAATTTTCCTTCAAGTTACACTTGATTTTTTGGTGACCACATGTCCGTGTCCATATTGGGTTTTTTTTTTATTGCAAGAATATAAAAATAGTTTATCATCTTCCAAAATGATAATGATGCTGACTTTCTAGTCTGTTCTATATAGCTTCTCAATTTAATCTACTGTGGCTGAAACATATGGCCTAAGTTTTGATTTCTATCCCCCCCCCCTTTTTTTTAACATCTTGCACATTTTTGGTTAATTCTAGAAATTTTTTAACCAGCCACGTGATGGATATAGAGTTATACCTCTTAGATGAAAAGGGAGAGCAAGCTTTAAGGTATACATACTGTACTACATTTTTCTCAAATATAGAGGGTTAGGTTGCATTAATGACATTTCCAAAGCTTGCTGAGAAGGAACAAGAAAATATTTGTATGTCCTTTTCTGGAAATACATATTCTGGCCCTTAAAAGTCAAAACTGTTTCCATCCAATGTGATACTCAATGGAGAATGGGAGAAATTGCCTAGGCTGTCTTATATTTATTGAAGTTGGAAAGTTGTTTTCGGTCGCAAAGTAAATTCAAGCCAATTCTGCAGGAATATATAGAGATGGAAGGAAATGCAGTCTCATCACACATAACGCCCCCCCCCCCTCCGCTTAAGGGCAGTTGGTCTTGAGGCCTCTAAAATGAGGCCTAGACCAATAAAAGTCACAATGCTCTCTCGTATGAGAGCATATGGGAAAAAGGAAGGACACCTGCATAGGTTCTGTAAGACCTCCCTTCCTGCAAACTGCCAACAGCCAGGCCAAAACAGCTCTAAAGCTAAAGGTACTGCACAGTCATCAAGTGCAAGACCTGTAAGTTCAAATCCCATTAAAGGGTTGAGCATAAAACATTGAGCATGGAGGAAACCTACCACTGAAGAATCCTAATCAGGACAAAACTGATCATGCAGTGCCTCCGACTGGTCAGTAGCTAATATAACATCTAAAATCACTGGTTAACTCATTTATTCATTGTTCAGGGAGACTAGGTGCACTGTTTTGTGTGAATCCAACCATAACATTTTCAGGATCTGCTTTTTTTTTTTAAAAAAATGTAAATTATTAAAAGCTTACACTAAAGACAAGTACAAAGCAGTAGCTCAGGAGGTAATAGATCTCCTACCTCAGATTCAAACTTACAGATAAATTGATTGTGCTGACTTTCTGTAAAAAGATAAGAGCATAGCTTTCCAAACTGTGTGTCGTGACACTTTAGTGTGTCGCAACACACAGTTTAGTGTGTGGCGAAGCGGTGGCGCGGGGGTGTGTGTGGGGGCGTGCGCAGCGGTGGTGTGTACGGCGGCGGCAGCTGCAACAATGGCGGCAGCGCGCCATCAGCGCTTCCGCGTTTTAGCGAGGCCGCCGCCGCACGCCCCCCTGCACTGCTGCCGTGCGTGCCCCCGACGCTGCCACTGTTGGTGTGTCGCCAACGGCAGCAGTTTGGAAAGCACTGAGATAGAGGCTTATTTGAATAGGTTTAAATGCAAGCTAAGTTCAAATATTGTGCTAACCTATGATTTGTTAGAACAAGTGGCTGAGTTCATATATTATACTAAGCAATTAAACTCAGCTAACAAACCACAGATTAGCGTATCTGAACTTTTCCTTTGGATTCATACAACATACTAAGGTTAATATGATGTGTGAATTCAACCAGTATGTTACAAAAGGTCTTTCAGTTCCAGTATGCTGGCAAGTTTTATTCTGGAATGAACACAATTATTATTCTGGCCTTCTGGAAGAACCTGAAGACTTGGCTCTGCCGTCTCGCTTGGGATGGGGAGTAATTATTCTTGGGGGTGGCTGGCACCCTAGAGCTCTCCTCACGGAATTAGATCTTTACGGCCACTTGGTTTTTATACTTATTTATATTTATATTTGGTAAATTGTATATGTACAGCATATTTTAGATGTTTTTATATTTATCCTTTTAACATGGTTCGTATTGTAAACCACCCAGAATTCCCCTTTTCTGGGGGAGATGGGCAGTGGCAAAATTTGAATTATAAATAAAATAAATAAATAAATAAATAAATAAATAAATAAATTATTCCTCATTGATGGAGCAACACAATCATGTTCTGGGAAAGGGGAAATGAAGATTGTATCATCGTGTTTCAATATTGATGGAAAAACCTATTCACAGTGACATTTCGGTGAGTCAGTTTAGGGAGGGGGAGATTATTTTACGGAAAGAATCCTTCATTTTGTCTGTTCCACACAATTACCTTGGAACACACAGCCACTGCCTGGCAACTGGTGAGTCAGGGTTGTGTACACAAATAAAATGAGTTATATTTCTAAACACTGACAAATGTTATTTCCCTTGCAAGCAACCTTTGTTTCCAACGTCCTAACATTTCCTCCTCCTTTCCAAACACCTTACCAGGGGGAAGCATTCTGAAATGTAGAATTTCCACTGCTCTCGATTCTAGAAAACTTATCCCATCTCATCCCTTTTTTGAAGGGAGTGGAAACGAAGCCTTCCGAGGCAAGATTGAGCGAGCAGGGTAACTTTAGACTTCAGGGAAGGGATACCATTTTTCAAAACTTGGAAAGGAAGTCATATGATCAAGATGTGTTCTCCACTGTCCCACAAGATCATAGACCTAAGTTGAGGGGAGAAAAAGAATTCCCAGCTGTAGGGGTATTTGACAATTGCACCAATTTCTGAGGCTCTCTTTTACTCAATGTATTCATGCAGAGGCTAGGCAGCCATTGGTCAAGAATGCTTTGATTTGGATTCTGGCACTAAGCGAGGGAGGTTCTTCTTCCATTTCTGTGATCCTATGACCCACTGACCGTTGGGGAGCAAGAGGAATAATCCATCTAGCTTTTTTTGAACCTTGCTAACTTGGGATTCCCTGCTTGTTGATATACCACCTACAAGGGGACACCATTTTCGTAGAACCATTCTGGGTGGATTTTACTGCTAAGCTGGTGTTTCTAATGGAAACACAGCACATCAAATACATCTCACTCTTTTTATGTTGTATTGTTTCTCTCTTTTAAGCAGAAATATGTTCTGTTATCTGCTATTTTCTTGGTTATTATTTCCCTGAATATTTTACCCATGGTCATTATCTGCCTTGAGATACCAGCAAGAATGCAAATTCTAAGTGCTGAAAATAAATGTGAAAAATGGACACTGAGCACGGATGGCAAAGATAATCCCCGTTTTAGTTCAGATCAATGTATTCAAATTAGACATTGTAGACTCTGCAATGACTGTTACTCAAGGAGAACATTCTTCCCTGACAGCCCATGGAAACTAAGCTGTGCAGAAGATGTTGTTGCTTGGCAACAGAAAATAATTCTAAAGAGCAACCTTTGTTAAAGTGGCAGCTTTTGAAAAATAAAGAGGAACGTGGGACAGGTAGAGAACAAGGGAGGAGAAACAACAACTGAAAGAGGAAAAGGGAAATTGCTTTCCTCCAAGTCAGAAAACTCTAGAATCAGTTGATGTGCTCTTGCCACTAAATATATTTCCGTTTACCTCAGTCCCTCATGAGAAATATATGAAAATAATCAGTGGAAAGGATGATTTCTGTTAAGAATTCTTTTTACAATCTTAATTTACAATAAAGAGAATGCTATCAGGCATAGTCTGGATTTAGAGACATTACTGTATTGCAATTGCACTTGAAGCAGAATATTAGTGAAGTAATAATGCAACAGGGGGCGCGATGGCTCAGTGGTTAAGACGCTAGGCTTGTCAATTGGAAGGTCGCAAGTTCGGAGGTTCGAGACCCTAGCCCCATGTGACGGAGTGAGCTCCTGCACTTGCCCCAGCTCTTGCCAACCAGCAATGCGAAAGCATGCAAATGCAAGTAGATGAATAGGTACCACTTCGGTGGGTAACAGCGTTCCACGCACGTCATGCCGGCCACATGACCGTGGAAGCGTCTTCGGACAGCGCTGGCTCTTCGGCTAACAAACGGAGATGAGCACCGGCCCCTAGAGTCGGATATGACTGTGCGGGGGAACCTTTACCTTTAATAATGCAACTGACAGAAATAACTTCTTGTACTATTTTATTACTTCTGGTTGGATGCAATGGAAACATTGCATTGTATATAGACTAAAATTAAGTGTACCTCAGATAGATAGGAAACCAAACTGTAAAACAGATTCACTTGCAACTCAAAATACCACTTTAACAAAGTGATATTTGTCACTGCTATCCAACTGTTCAGGTTACACTGAATTATTGCCAAACTTCACAAAAATAAAGAACCCCCCCCAACAATCTGGTAAGAAGTATCTTATGTCTGAGAGATAAGCAAAAGTGAACCATGCATTCATGTAAGCACATTTATAAGCATCTGTTATACATGAATTTGAGTAAACTCCGGGAGACAGTGGAGGACAGGAAGGCCTGGCATGCTATGGTCCATGAGGTCACGAAGAGTCGGACACGACTAAAAGACTGAACAACAAAAATACATGCTGAGGAAAAAGCTGTACAAATGGGACATAACTGACCCTGCTGTGCTGGGATTCTCATACAATCAGCTGCTAAGATTGGCAGATAAACATTCCAAAATAAATAATAATCAACAGTTCCAGAACAGAAGTCACAGAATTGATCGGCAGTGTCTTAAAATTGTGAACAGTAAGAATAGGTACTCAGATTGCTAAGGGGGAATATAGCTCTGGTCCATGTGGAATATTATATTCAGATGGGACGCTTAAGGCCAACCAATCCCTGCACTATAATGCTCAACTGCATACATATCAGCAATGAGGATATAGTTATTGTTCCACCAAATCCATCACTTCGATTTTTCTGTACACGAGGTCCAAGTTTCAGGTCTTTCAGCCTCTTCTACTGTGACAACATGCAGCAACCAGTCTTCCAGGGCAAAGTTTCCTTGCAATTCTACTATTTGTTTGATACTGGCAGAACAAGGCTGAGAGCAGCTTTCTAACCATTTTAAATTTGGAAGGCATTTACACATTATAATCAATTCCTTCAATAGGGCCGATTGCAGTTTGAAATAAGGTTGTTCATCATCATCCTTGGCTTCAAACGTGGGTTACCATCTACCTGTACCATCTTCTCTTTTTTTAATTTTTCTTCTCAACATCCGTGATTTAGGATTTATTTTGTGCAGCACGTGTTTATTTCCTACACTTTAAGCATCAGCCAATTTATTTTGCTTTCTCTGTGGGGTTAATGAGGCCATTAATCCTTCTCTATTTTTTAAAAATGTACTTCACAACAAAAGCTTCTTTTAAGGGAGTAATCTTCACTATGTAATCTTTGACATCAAACTTTGCAAAATTTGTATCTTAATTATTGAATGCGTTTATGGCAATGGTCAGAGTATATTCAGATATTTTGTCTTTTAACAATGCTTTCTGGAAGTTCAGACCTGTCATTCTACATCATGTTTCAAAAGCATTTTATCATTCTCTTAAATGCTACTTTTACCTGAGTAATGTACTCATATTAGCCTTTGACCTACAATTTCTATTTTAGCAAAAGGCAGAAAAAGAATGGTATAAAAACAAGAGGTAAATTCTAGCATTGTGTTTTTCATCTAACAAAAAACTGAAATAGCATTTATCATAAAAATGTGTATTTTAAAATGGTGCAGGGGTGCCCCCTAGTGCTCCAGAAACATAGTACACTAATTGTACAGCAACCCCCATGACCAGAGTATCTGAATACTGTATAAATTTGACCAATATCATCAGTCAATATGGCCTATTGCATGGTAGCTCTTCATGACTCCCATTTTTTTAAAGCTATTGTGTGCATGCATGCAAATAAATAAATAAATGTATGTATGTATGTATGTATGTATGTCACATCATAGGAAGTCAGCCATTGCAGCTTGTAAATCATGACTTATACCTTAGCACAAACAGCAAATTTAATATTTAATAAACCATACTGAAACAAACTATGCCTTAGCACAATGTATAAACCAAGTTTATGGGGAAAAAGTGGGGCCATAAGTTTAAATATGACCACCATAAATGTGACTACTTGTGACTCATATCCCTTGAAACTATCCCTACACGTTTTTATAGTGGCATATAAGAACAAAGCAAAAAGGCAAGACAATGGTACAGGTGTTTTTATTTTCTTGGGTGAATGCAGTGCTTAATATCTTGTAAACTTAAAACATTCAGAAAGCATCGACTGAATATCAGTCTGCACATATTTTACATCACAATTCAATTACAATGTTAATAGCATATCTATGAAACACAGTGAACAATGGCATAAGTGTTTCCCCACTATCTTGTTTTGTAAACAAGGTCTTGATGAGGCATGGCATGAAAGCGGAATGACCTTCTGTTTTTTACTCTTTAAATAAAGGACTATTTATAAATACACTCTGATTTTCTCAATATACAATTACGGACCTGATCTATTAAAAACAATAATTACATTTCTCTTTAAAAAGAAAATGTCAAGAGATGGACCACTAAGGGGATTATTCTCCTATGCAAAGGGAGAAAGAAGCAAGCACAGGTTTAGGACAGATTTAGGAGCAACATTCTTCAACCTTTTTTTGCTTGTACATCAACACTATGAGAGGATCATTAGATTCAGAAATAATCTACTTGAATTCAAGCAAGTTGCAGTCTATCTTGTAGTACACATAAGGATAGTACTCTTGCTGACTGAGATTCAAACCTGGAATATCCATAGTTGCCTGAAAAAATTTAAAAAGTATATTAATTATAGGGTTAATCTAGCCATAAAATTAATGGTTGCACCTTTGTAATATCAGACTTGCAAAATTGATGTCAGCCCGTCCACGTAAACCAGACAGGAAACACTACTAGATGAACTAATTCTACTTTATTGTAAGGCTGCATTAACAGAATCTTGCAAGTCTGAAAGGACAAACCTCCCGCCCCCCTTATTTATTGCTTGAGTTTTTTTTTGAGTCTTTCCTAAGTTTCTTCTTCAGACCGTTACCCTCCCTCGGACTCCCTTTCCTTTTATCTGATCGTTCCCTAGGCGGCATCTCTGCCCTCTGTTCCCAAGGTCACCCTCACATGCCATTGCATCGAGCGATCTGACCCCTGGCAAAGGATTGATGATGTCCTTCATCTTCAGATCACGTCACAATTGCCCCAGGTCAGCAACCAGATCTAAGGTGTGACCCCCCAATGTGAGTCAGGCTCTTGATAATTTGGGATAAATCTATAGCGGCCATGAATTCCTGAGCCACTCCACATAGCATCACCAGTTATATGATACGTAACTTTTTCTTCCTGTTCAGATATGGAAAAACAGTGTGCACCAATCACAGATACAATCCAGGCTCTCTCATCTTATATAAATTCTATCTCTGTTAATAAGCAATTCCAACAGAGAATAGAGTGTATTATTTCCCATTACCAATAGTTTGTTAACTCATGCCTAATGGGAAATTAACTTCACCACGTTTTTCACTGCACGTGTGCTGACACCGAAGCTAATACTTCAGTCCTGTGTATGTGCCTTGTGATAGGAGCCTGAATGTCAAGAACTCTGCTCTACTAGATCAATACTTAAGAGAACCTTACAAGTCATGCATTTCAGCGCTAGCTTTTCCTACTGGAAGCTGGGGCTGAGGCTAGACGGGCCTCTATCTTAAATGCTTTAATCTGGATTGCTGCACTGGGCAGGGAATTGGATTCTATGATTCCCTCCAACTGTATGCATCAATACAATCAGAAAGATCTACTCAATGTCATGGCAAAACCTATAGGTAACCTCATTAGGATATAAATTACTTACATCAATGATTGCTGCAGCACTACTATCAAGGTGTTTGTACAAATCATAGAGGACCTCTCTCAATTTCTTCATTGTTCTCTTGTTGGGTTGAAGGAGCATAGCCTGGAAGTTAACTGGCAAACCATACCTAAAGATATGACAAAGCAATTTTTTTAAAGCTTCTGAGTAGTACTGACTCACTGTTCTTTCTCAAACGCTAATTAACTGGCGGGGGGAGGAGAGAAGAACATTCATCACTCACCCCATTATATCTGACACAATATTTTTTCAGTGTTGGGCTCAAATTTCTCTGCATCTTTCTTTCAATTTAAGGCATATTTTCAACACTTTTTACTTCGAAGCACTATATCATATATATCATGCTGTATTATCACCAGACTATTGAAGCCACAATAAGCAATTTCCATTTCCTTAAATTATCTCCTTTCACTTTGTCCTCCCTACATGTTAGGATTGGAATGCTAAGAATTCCCAGCACTTGGCTACAGGGATAAGCATTCTGGGATGGGAGCCCCAGTGTATTTGAAGGTAGCAGGTTGGGGAGAGTGCTAGACTGATTCTTGTCGGGTGGAAAAAGATAATTGGAAATTACATGACAGTCATATGCAACTCACAAAGGGAGTCATGAATAACTGTTTTTCCTCTGCAGCTACTACGGAATTTGACATGTATTTATCTGAGAATACACACAGAAATGTAAGCTCATTATAGCCCTGGAAGCATTTACTGTGTGTTCCATTGCCCTCCTTAATTTTATTTTTAGGGAATTTTAATAAGAAAGAATGGGAAGCTACCACGCTGTAAACAAAGCACCAGCCTCCAGTATATGCTGTAATTCCAGCAATATCTTTGGGCCCCATATAAATTTGAAGCACTGATGGTTGGCAGCAGTCCAGGGCTTTACTTGCCTTCTGGTATATGAATGTTTTGTGTTTGGACACACCCACCCAACCACTTGAGAGTGTCTACAACATGTTCTCAAAATTCCAAATGTACCCAATGACACAAAAACTTGAGGGTGCATGAACAATGTTGTGCAAAGTCACTGGTTCCACATATAGTCCACTTACTCCACGGTTACATACTTGCTTTTGCATTACAGGTAGTCATTGCTTACTGACTGCTCGTTCAGTGACCGTTCAAAGTTACGGTGGCGCTGAAAAAGGAGATTTACAACCAGTCCTCAAACCTGCGGCCGTCGCAGCCTCCCCACCGTCATGTGATCGCAATTTGGGCACTTGGCAACCGGCATGCATTTACGACAGTTGCAGTGTCCCGCAGTCACCTGATCACCATTTGTGACTTTCACAGTTGGCTTCCAACAGGCAAAGTCAATGGGTAAGCCAGCAGGAACTCGTGGTCATGTGATGTTATGCTTAATGGCTGCAGGTGATTTGCTTCATGACTGTAGCCAGAACTGACGTAAGTCAGACGCAGTCATGTGATGTTTCACTTTACGACCATGTCGCTTAGTGATGAAGTTCCCAGTCCCAATTGGGGTCGGTGACAACTACCTATATTGACAAAATAATTCCCTAGGGATTTCTTTGGGTACGACAAAGTCAAGGTTAATGTGGATTTTAAAGATCATTATGTTAGAGATGCCATATTGAGAATATGGAATAGATACAAACCCTGGTTGTGTCTGAAAACACCTTTGTGGCTCTCAGCACAAGAAGCATTTTAGAGACGAGAAATAACAGGCAAACACAAATGGCTAACTTATCATGAGATACTAGAATTTTGTCAAGGGGAATATAAAATAAAATTAAGAGAAGAACTGGTGGCAGAGGGATACAGTTGTCAATGGTTTTCTTATCTACAGTTATTAGAAAGATTTAAAGTAGACAAAGAGTTTATGGTTTTGAACATTGTAAGACTGGGTTTGAAATAGAATTTTGTACAAATGATGAACACGTAATTGCTAAAATGTATAAACTTTTATTGCAATTGGAACCGGAAGAACAAGTGAAAGAATGTATGATGAAGTGGGCTAAAAATTTTGGTCATAATATACAGATGGAACAATGGGAAAATATGTGGTTGAAAGGATTGAAATTTACACTATGTTATAATCTTAAAGATAATTTTTATAAAACAATGTACCATAGGTATATGTCACCAGAGAAATTGTCTAGAATGTATAAAGGCACTTCAAATTTATGTTGAAAATGTGAACAACAAGTAGGGACATTTTATCATGCTTGGTGGATGTGTAAAAAAGCTAGAAAATTTTGGATTCAAATACACACACTGATTCAGAGGATTTTAAAGATTAATATACAATTGAGACCAGAACTGTTTCTTTTGGGCTTGATGGACCAACAGCTCGAAAGAAAATATGGGACTTTGTTTTTTTATGTGATAACTGCAGCGAGATTATTGTATGCACAAAGATGAAAAGATCTGGCATTATCCACAATGAAGGAATGGTTGGTGAAGATGATGGAACTTGCTGAGATGGCTACATTGACTTCTTTGTTCAGAGAAAAGACAATATCTACGTTTATTGTTGACCGGAAACCCCTGATGAATTTTTGCGTAAAACAGAAAAAAATTAACTTATAATGTATGGTTTTGATGACTAGAGCGGATAGATTATAGAAAGAAGAGATTTGTAACCATAGAGTAAGAGATAATTTTTTAATTGTACTTATAATTGCTGTAAAGAAGATCAGAAGTCACTTTTCTTTTTTCTTTCTTTTCTAATTTCCTTTTCTTTTTCTTATTTTATATTAGTTTGTATTAGTTTTTATCTTCCTCTTAATTTTTTTAAAATAAAATTATTTTAAAAAACACACAAAAGAATTCCCTAGGGATTTCTTGGGTATGTTTCTGTCGTTTGTAACCCATAGTGGCTTTTCTGACTGTTAGTCCTTTTGCGTTGAATGACTTCAAGAAGAGGAGCTTTTGGAATTTTGGGCCCCGTGTTACCTTCTACCCATTTTTGTCTACTCAAGTGGAAACTGCAAGTGACTGACTCCAGCCTTTTTCCAGCTATGAAAGGACAACTTTTTTTTTTAAATAAGCAGGACTTTTCTTGGCGTCCTATCAGGTTCCATGGATCCTTTGAGAAAGAGTTTCAGTCATGTAACTGGTTAAGGACTACTTCAGACATAATGCTTTTAAACACTTTTGCTGCATAATGAAACCATGGACTATGAAGTTGGCTAGAAGAGATCAGCAACTGGATGATAGTTTGGATGACGTGCTAAACTGCAGTAATCTAAGCCTGAATCAGAAGTTACCAACTCTCCTCTCACAACTGCATTAGCCTAACATGAACTATATGAGCCGAGGTAGGGAGGGAGCCTATACTGTAATTTCATTCTTATATACATGTGTGTGATTTGCAAAGTTCTTCATTAAACAATTCATTTTATCTATGGAATTTGGTACTTTTAAAAGGAGTCCATCTACCAAGATTTACTAAACTGAGATACAAAATAGTTGTAATTCCTGAAGGAAGTGATAACTGCCTTTGGCAATGAAGGGAAATACCTTAGAACAGATTCAACGAAGACTCTTAGGGCTTTCACATGAATCCATGCAATGAAAGCTTCACTGAAATTCACTTTTAGCCACCGGACTAGAGGCCCCTGTGATTAAACAGAAAAAAGCAAGAAGCCACTGTCAGCATTAGAAGACTTTCTACTGTATCAAAATGTGTGTGTGTATGTAAAACTTTTTATTCTTCTTTCAAAGAATAGGCCAAAGCATATCAAGGTACTTGAACTTATTAAGCATAGTCATTGTATTTAATATTTTAAGCATTTATACTTCCATTTTATTACTCAATGCTCAATTAAATATTATTTAATAACAACATCAAGAACTGCAGTATCAGTTTTAGGAATAGTGAAACTGAACATCACAAAAAGTAGGAAGAAATAAACAAACAGCATTGCTATAAAAGAAAAAGCAAACAGTCTAATAATACATGAGAAAGCAAAGAGTCAGTCAGAGTAGAATTTAGAAGTGGTTAAATTTTCAGCTTTCATCACAAGATGCATCAATAGGTACCAGGTTAGCCTCACCAGGGAAGAGATTGCACAAGGGAGATGTCACAACCAAGATGCCCATTTCTTTAGTCACTACTTCTAAAGGCAGAAGGGCTCAAAGGGCCAATGGTCTTCATCCATTAGCAGGTTCATATGGAGATAGGCATCTATGGACCAAACTTTTTAAGGCTTTAAAATAGCTATACAATCCTTTAGGTTAATGTAAACAGAAGGCAACAGAATGAGTTTGTATTGGAATGAGACTGCCTTATTAACATAAGTTCTCTGGAATATAGGGCAAACCTCTTGTTTGACAAAAATACCCAACTTCATTCAGAATTACTGGACATTATGGAAATGGTTGTGATCACAAATGCTTTGGATACATACAGGAGAGTTCATTCTTACAGGTTAACTATATATCAAATGCCTCTTCCTTGGAAGCTAAAGAGGAGACTGATCAACCACATGCAGGCCGTAGCACTGTAGAGGCTCCAGAGACCTAGCGTGTCTGCACGTCAACTGGAAGACTGAATAATCTCACACAGAATCAGAATCTCGGCAATGCAGGATGCAAGTATCCCTGATAGCATATCACACATCCTCTGCTTAGATACAGTGTCTCACATGAAGAACTGTTCACCACCTATTTCAAACAACTCTTAATTATTAGGACATTTCTTGTAATGTTTGGCTGAAATCTTATTTACTTTCCTGCAGTTTCTTATCATTGGTTTTAGACCTAACCTTTGGAGCAAGAGAGAACAAGTCTATTTTCATCTCCTACATGACAGTCTTTCAAGTACTTAAAGATTATTATATGTCCTCTTTAATTTTTCCTTCTGCATAAATAAATCAACTGTTCCTCAAGGGACTTGACTTGCAGAATTCTCACCATCCTAGTCAGTATTTCATGGATATACTCGAGTTTGTCACTGACCCTTCTTAAACAGTGGGATTCAGAACTGAGGTAATTTCTCCATGCAAAATAGTTCAAACTATTTTTCATGGCCTGGATATTCTTCCTCTTAATACAGCCTATGACTATTAGCTTTTTCTTAAAAAAGCACATTGCTGAATCAAGTTCAACTTGGATCTACTAAGAGACTAATAATTTTCTTTCATACTTCTAAGCCAGGTCTTCCCTACCCTGTAACTTGTATTATTTATACCAAAATGCACAATTTTAAATTTATCTTTGTTAGTTTCACTGTGGTGATTTCAAATTCCCACAGTAATTTTGAATATTGCTTCTGCCTTCCATAGTTGTGAGGAAATGGATCTGGGGTTGCTGGCTGCATTTGGGAAAAACAGCTGCAGCCAGGCAGAAACGCTTTCCACCCCCCCTTCCCCAAGGCTTGGCTCAGCTCATGCCTTTTCCCAAAAAGAGATAAGAAGACAGCAAGCAGACAAGGACGTCTGGGAATTTACAACTATTACAGGCAGGCAAGAGGGCTATCGGTCAACTGCCAGGACCACAAGCTATGGTGAGCAGCATATCTTGGTGTGATTCCTGCCTGGAGCCTGGCTTGGGAGCTCAGCTGGAGTGCTCAAAAGCAACACTGCTTAAGAGCAGAGCTTGGAGCTTGGCCTGGGGCTCGGCAGCAACCACACTGAGGCAGCACCTAATCCCAACAAGTGCAAGAACTTCTGGAGGGAGGCAAAGGTTGTATGCCACTTTACAAACTTTAAGACTTTTGCTTGTTTTAAGGATTGAGCATTAAAGACTTATTTTCGTGGCTACA
This sequence comes from Charina bottae, assembly GCA_023362775.1. Taxonomy (NCBI): domain Eukaryota; kingdom Metazoa; phylum Chordata; class Lepidosauria; order Squamata; family Charinaidae; genus Charina; species Charina bottae. The sequence goes on from JALMGJ010000003.1 coordinate 145,760,013, forward strand.
TCAACTTGCAAGGCCTAGGAGAGTAAAGTCAGAGCAACAGCATTGTGTACAGTTATCTGCTATGCTGTGGTATGTCCAGTCCTTGGAAAACAAAGAACCCTCACAATGGTGATAGCTACCCTTGTCAAAACTTGTTTATCAGCAAAGGGCCAAAGTCAGAAATCTTATTATTCAGCAATCTAGCAACAGTACTGTCCAATCCATGGTTTAAGAAGTTGTCAACAAGGACCTGTTAGGAAATACCATAAAATGCTTTGCTAAAAAGTGCTATTCTTGTTATCTACTTGACTATAATTCAATTTAAAATTAGAAAGATGACTTGATTCTTGATAAACTCATGTTGCTTCTTAGTAATCAATGCGCTCTTTCCTAGACATTCACAGACTCATCATTTAATTATTGTAACCTGCCCAGAGTCCCTTGCATGGGAGATGGGCGGGGAATAAATTGAAATAATAAATAAACAAACAAACAAACAAACAATTCTAAAAATTCTCCACAAACTGCAAAAGATTATGGATAACAGTTCTGAAGCAATACCCACATGCCCCTTTAGCACTTGCGCATCTGCCATTTGATATCTGAACTCCCTTCCTTATCTGCCCTAGTGCCCTTGCATCATTCATTCTACCTTTTGCAGGTCAAATATAATTCCCTGATAGAAGAAACTGAATGAGAGGGGGATTGAGTACTACAGCTAAAACTATAGCTGCTTTGATATTTCTTGTTAAAGACTGTTTTGAACATTTAGTAGTTAGGGTAACAGAGCTTATTTCTTAAGCAGTCAGAGTACCTTGTTTATATGAACAGCCTAAAACAGAAATCAGCAATGAAAACAGTATTCTGAAAAATTACTTCAGTATTTAATGCAAAAGTATCACTGAACTTACAAACTGTTTCTTCTTATCAGTAGACAGCCTGTTCATTTCCTCTTTGTCTGCCTTCATCTCCTCTTCATTATACTGAAAGTCACGGACCATAAACCTGCATTGGGAGAGGAATACAATTTGCAGGTTGCTGCACAGCTATTCCTTAGCACGAAAACAAAACAGGGTTTCACTTACTTGTTTTCTCTTGCTTTATGCTTGAACTCATCCACTGCCTTCCTGAATAAGGTGACATTACAGAGATAACTATCCTGGTCCTCTGAAAGAACACTGCAAAGTAAAAGATGCCAGGGCCCATAAGACAAAAAGCTTTAATGAAACTACAAATTGGAATAAAAACTGTAGTTGTACTTCAAGACTGGTAAATCCGTTTAGTAACATGTGTAATATTGTAACATTTAGTTTACAATGGTAGATTTAAGGCAGTATGTTTTGATCAAAGAACAGTAACTGCAGCTCACCTATGCCATCCTTTTAGCAGGAGTAACACAGAGATCAGATTTTACATGAAGAGCCTGTTCTTCCTAACAAACAATGGCTACACAAAATGTGTTATTTCAGAAAATACTCAGTGCCAATCTAGGTTTCCAGCACAGAAGTGCTTTTGGTAGCCCCACTGATTTTACCAACTTATTGAACGAAAAGCACGAGTTGAAGCACAGATATTGCTTTGGGGGAATGGTTAGAGTAAGAGTTCTTCCTGGCCTGCCCTCCCAGAATTCTGGGCAATTCAATACTATTCCACTGATATAGTTTATCCAATAAAAACTGTTATCTAAGCCCTTTACAGCAATTGAGGTCATGACTAGGTTCATGGACTGCATTAAGATGTGACATGAGTTGCCTGTTTTGGGCTTAGTGTGATATGTGAACTCAGCCACTGTGGTTTTAGGGTTTGGAGTTAATATATACTTCAGATTATTATGTTTTATTCAACAAACCATAGTTTAGCACAATGTTTGGGGGTGCCTTGGTGGTAGAAGAGTTAAGTTCAACTCACAGACCAAGCTGCACATCAACAGAGAACTAAGGGCCCTGGTACAAGCTGTGATTTCTTTGCACTCAAGCATATTTGAGTACAGAGAACTTGCATGGGTTCTGCAGAGTATGGTTTGGGTAGAAAAACTCAATTCAAAATCAAATAACAGAGAGGAAAAATTTTAGGGAGAAGAAATTTGCTCTAAGAATCAAGCATATTAAAAGGATATGAAAAGTGAAACAAGATTACTTGCTGGATCGAGGGACTATCATATCTGTCAAAGTTTCATACTGCTTCATCCAATCATTGTAATTCATCCTGAAATAAAAACGTAATAATTTCCAGTCTTAACACAAATCTCAGGCATGTAGAACAGATTCAAGTCCTTTGCTCCAATGTTTATAACTCTTGGCATATACTAGCTAGTTTCCAAGAAGATAACTGCTTTTTCCATGTTGCAGACGGTATCTGTTTTCATTTCCAGCTATAAAACTTCACCAACTGTTCATCAAAGCTGCATGACTGTTGTTTTGGTGCATTCTCATGCTTTGGAAATGGCTTTGGTGTGCTAAAAGAGCTTGCAGGAATAGGAAGGACTTAAATTTCTTGTTTATACATGGACTGACTCTACATCGTTCCATGCACCCTGGTTTCTCCTGCCACAGATCCACATCAATTTAACATTCTCAATGAAAACCTTTCTTTTTTGACCATTAAGGAAAACATGTGAAAAGTTGCTGAAACAAGCTGAACTTCCACTAAGATTAAATTTACTTCCACATTTTTAAATTAAAAATGTACAAAATAATTATATCAACTGCTATCTGCAATATCTTATTTTGTTTCTGTGTAGGTTTCCTATTAGCTTTAAAATGTCTTTTTCTAAAGTAACGCTACTTTTAGCAGAAATTTCCAGGTTTTTTTAAATTAACATTCCAAAGAACCTTTAGCAGTCTTCTAACAATTCAGCTGGAACAGTACAATTTACCTTGATTACCGTGTTATTACAAAGAAAACAATCTGATTATTAGAGTTACTAATATTTTACTAAAATTTCAGGGGAAGATACTGAGGTAAAGATAATACAGTTCTAAGGAGCAAAATTTGGACTGATTTTGGTAAATTGTACAAGCTAGCGGTTAAATAAGTCAAGCAACTCAGTAAGAAGTTACTGTGAGGGAAATTACACTTGGAGATTTTACTTGACTTATTTAATCTTAAGGATATATATTTTATTATGGTAGTAACAACTTCAGTTTACATGGGACTATATGACTAATTCCGAAGTCCCTCTATACTGTACTCTGGTTTCTCTTAAGATTGTATAAATCCTTCCAAAGTCCATTTGTTGAAACTGGGACAATCTGCAATTGTTAGCAGATGTACCACATTCTCACATACTGTATGCCTGTCATTTATACAGTACATGTGACAACCATGCAAATCTTTCAATGAACAAAAAATGATTTCTCCTTCTTAGACTTTTCTTGCTGGTTCTCTTTTAGAAAGAAAAGATTGACTTACTTTGGTACAACCACTAACAATGTAATCAAGTACTCAGAATCAAGTACAAAGTCATCTTTCTTCACAATATCACCCAGACTTCTTGTTACCAAACTTCCCCTGTCAAAGAAGAAGATTAGGAAGTGAGTGTACATTATATATTGTATATTGTGCTGTTTGATTGTTCCTCTGGTGCTAATCCTGGTGTTAATCTTTGCATATCTGGGTGTTGATTGCTGGCAAGGAGGTGTTCTGGTCTTCTGGCTTTTCTATTGTCTCTTATGAACGGTATGTACATGTTGTTTACCTCTATGTGTCTGTTGATGGCTGCTTTGTCAGAGTGCCAAGCTTCCAGGAATTCTCTAGCGTTTTTGGATATACCCTAATCAAGGAACTATTAACTCAGTCAATCAACCAAGCAGCAAACAACAACCCAATCAAGGAAGTCCTAAGGAAAGAACAACACCTCCACCAACACAAGCATGACAAGCCATGGTATACAGTGGGGCAAAAAAGTATTTAGTCAGCCACCAATTGTGCAAGTTCTCCCACTTAAAAAGATGAGAGAGACCTGTAATTGACATCATAGGTAGACCTCAACTATGAGAGACAAAATGAGAAAACAAATCCAGACAATCACATTGTCTGATTCGGAAAGAATTTATTTGCAAATTATGGTGGAAAATAAGTATTTGGTCACCTACAAACAAGCAAGATTTCTGGCTCTCACAGACCTGTAACGTCTTCTTTAAGAGGCTCCTCTGTCCTCCACTCATTACCTGTAGTAATGGCACCTGTTTGAACTTGTTATCGGTATAAAAGACACCTGTCCACAACCTCAAACAGTCACACTCCAAACTCCACTATGGTGAAGACCAAAGAGCTGTCGAAGGACACCAGAAACAAAATTGTAGACCTGCACCAGCCTGGGAAGACTGAATCTGCAATAGGCAAGCAGCTTGATGTGAAGAAATCAACTGTGGGAGCAATAATTAGAAAATGGAAGACATACAAGACCACTGATAATCTCCCTCGATCTGGGGCTCCACGCAAGATCTCACCCCGTGGGGTCAAAATGATCACAAGAACAGTGAGCAAAAATCCCAGAACCACACGGGGGGACCTAGTGAATGACCTGCAGAGAGCTGGGACCAATGTAACAAAGGCTACCATCAGTAACACACTACACCGCCAGGGACTCAGATCCTGCAGTGCCAGACGTGTCCCCCTGCTTAAGCCAGTACATGTCCGGGCCCGTCTGAAGTTTGCTAGAGAGCATTTGGATGATCCAGAAGAGGATTGGGAGAATGTCATATGGTCAGATGAAACCAAAGTAGAACTGTTTGGTAGAAACACAACTCGTCGTGTTTGGAGGAGAGAGAATGCTGAGTTGCATCCAAAGAACACCATACCTACTGTGAAGCATGGGGGTGGCAACATCATGCTTTGGGGCTGTTTCTCTGCAAAGGGACCAGGACGACTGTTCCGTGTACAGGAAAGAATGAATGGGGCCATGTATTGTGAGATTTTGAGTGCAAACCTCCTTCCATCAGCAAGGGCATTGAAGATGAAACGTGGCTGGGTCTTTCAGCATGACAATGATCCCAAACACACCGCCCGGGCAACGAAGGAGTGGCTTCGTAAGAAGCATTTCAAGGTCCTGGAGTGGCCTAGCCAGTCTCCAGATCTCAACCCCATAGAAAACCTTTGGAGGGAGTTGAAAGTCCGTGTTGTCCAGCGACAGCCCCAAAACATCACTGCTCTAGAGGAGATCTGCATGGAGGAATGGGCCAACATACCAGCAACAGTGTGTGCCAACCTTGTGAAGACTTACAGAAAACGTTTGACCTCTGTCATTGCCAACAAAGGATATATAACAAAGTATTGAGATGAACTTTTGATATTGACCAAATACTTATTTTCCACCATAATTTGCAAATAAATTCTTTCTGAATCAGACAATGTGATTGTCTGGATTTGTTTTCTCATTTTGTCTCTCATAGTTGAGGTCTACCTATGATGTCAATTACAGGCCTCTCTCATCTTTTTAAGTGGGAGAACTTGCACAATTGGTGGCTGACTAAATACTTTTTTGCCCCACTGTATAAACAGAGAGCAAGTCCCACTCCCTTTTCGCACTGAAGATGTTGCCTAGTCGGGCAATGAAACATCTGCAAGAAAACAACAAGGTGCAGAGAGCACCAAGGACTCCATAGGCTATACAAGCCTGCATTCCTACTCAAGAGGTTGTGTATTAAAATTCAGAGCCAGGATAGCTTCTTCTACAGGTGCATTATTTCAAGAATTTGAATATATCAAATTCATCATCCAGCTCTGAGATAGTCTTACAGAACAAGGTAACTCACGCATTCTTCCTTTCCAAGTTCTGAAGGTTGCCTTTCAGGCTGTTGTATGCAGATGCTCTTGCCTTTAGATCATTATCAATCTGAGTCACTCCCTTTGAAAATAAAAAAATCAAGACCGGTGTCTTAGAAGTAGGGAGAGACTAATTAAACTTTTCTATAAAAGCTACAATTATTTATTTATTTATTTTATTTTATTTATTAGACTTTTATCACCGCGCCATCTCCCCCACAAGCAGACACATAAAAAGGAAAAGAATAACCACCCAGAGTTCTCCTTGTGGAGAAGATGGGCGGTAATATAAATCCAATAAATAAATAAATAAGCAAACAGAAGAAAATGAGACAACACACACATATATAGACTAAGCTTCATTAATTTTGGTTTTTAGAAATGAACTAGGACATATTATTCATTTGATTTTGAGCAGTCTGTAATTAAAAAAAGAAGTATTGTGCTCTAAAACATTGGTACTTTGTTTTTTTACTTTAATACAGTGCTTTCTGAAGTCCCGCCGTTGGCGACACACCAACGGCAGCGGCATGGGGGCGTGCGTGGGGGGCGGCATGCACAGCGGCTGCGCAGAGATGCGCGCAGCGGCAGCCTCATGTTTCGCGCTAAAACCTGGTAGCGCTGATGGTGCGCTGCTGCCGCGCGCACCATCACTGCGCGCGCCGTCACAGGGGCGGCGCGCCATCAGCACTTCCAGGTTTTGTCGTGACACACTAATGTGTCACGACACGGAGTTTGGAAAGCTATGCTTTAATATCTACAGAAAACTATTGTCAGAAGCAACAAACTAGTTGCAGTGCTTCCTTGCAACAATCTTACCCAAGCTGATGCTTTCTGCATCTATTGGATTAAACCTCTTATCAATGGCAACACACATTGTCAAAGTTTAAGCATACCTAGAGGGTACCACTTTGAAAAAAACTGCTGTACCTTGAAAAATTGTGTTTATTGGCAAACAACTTTGTTAGATGCAGGTTTAAGAAACAAGGACAAAATTATTTCAGTTAAAATTATGTTGGAAATCTTCATGTTGCAATTTCCACTGTTTTGACTAAATTCCATTCAAGAACTGCAGTATGAAGTTCAGGAATGGAGTCTTCTACAGAACTCTTGAATGTTTTTTTTTCTGCTTCCCAACCAATCTGGCGGTTCCAGGATTGACAAGGTGCAGAGGAGCTACATAATATTCTGGAATTCTCCAGAATGTTCCATTCCCCAAATCCCAAGATTTTGCACATGTCTAGTGGTCAGCACTGCACCTAACAGAAGAGAGAATAGGCAGCAAAAATGAGAAGATGACTGTATAATCATCTTAAGAAGCACAGTAATGCAAAATTATATATATTTAATTAGACAAAATTAACACATAATCTTCTTTAGGAAAACTGAACAAAATGATATGTATTGAATTTCACCCCAAAAACCTATGCATTTTTTTTCATTTTCAATAGTATTTACTGCCAGGTAAATCAGCAAACTTATATGCGGTGCTTATTTTTTAATAATCCTGAATATATAAAATATTTTCACTTCATGATATATAGGCTATGCAATGTGTGTGTGTATAAACACAATATGTATATATATACACACACACTGTATGTATGTATGTGTGTGTGTATATGTATATATAGTCAGTTTTTATTAATAATTAGCATACAAGTTCCATAGCTGTTTTATGTATATAATCTTACCTTGGCAATTATTTCTGAAATATTCTTCAGAGACTGTTTGATTGGATACTTGGCCATATCCCACTGGAATCTTGTTATGTAGGTGATCAAATCAACTGGGAAAAATGATTAAATATTGAGCTCAATAAACAAACCCATACACCAGACAAAAAGTCTGAGGATCTTAAACGCATTTAAGAAAAAAAATACTTAAAATAACGATGGAACAAAGTACAATGTAACCACCTTAAAAGGCACAAGACTTTTTTGCTCCACACAAGAACTTTTGCATACAATTAGGGTAGATTCAAAGTAACAGGGGAAAGAGTTCTTATTATGTCTGTGCAGAAAGAATGGAAGAATTTGCCCTCATATGGTTTTAGCTTTGTCTAATTCAGAGCTTTCCAAACTGTGTGTCAGGACACGTTAGTGTGTCCGCGGAAGTGTCTGGGTGTGTCGCGGCGGCTGCTGCTGCCTCCGAGCCCTGCCAGGATTCTGCGCAGGTCTTAGTGCCTGCATTGTGCCCTGCTGTAAGAGTGTGTCGCGAAATGATGCATGTCTAAAAAGTGTGTCACCAACATGAAAAGTTTGGAAAGCTCTGGTCTAATTAAAGGTAAAAGCCTTCTTTGGGTTTTGATTATCTAATTATCATAGATGATGTGCATATTGGCACTGTACCTTTTAGAAATTAGTTTGGTGAATTCTGAAGGTGTATCTTGAATTGCATCATAGAGTACATCTCTAGCCAAATATATTGGTGTTCAGGGATACTTTCTCTATGCTTACAAAGGAGTGTGAAGAAAAACTGAATCAGTATTAGATGCTTTAAATTACTTTCATATTAAATTACTTCCATATTATATATTTCTCTTTATGATACTGCAAATGCAAAGTTTTAATAAAGACTGTTTTATTATGTTTGTGTTGCTTTTATGCACAAAATATTTCTTCCAAAAATGATTTACTTTCCATATAAGAATTGGAGGACAGTCTTTTATATGCTCAACCCTCAATATTCAAATACATTCTAACAGCAAGTCAATATTTACCTCCATTGGCCAGAAGGTTTTCCTGAACTTTATCTCTACTGTCTTCCAACACATCAGCCATATATTGTGCCACCTTCTTGACAACACTGAAGACCAGAATGAGGAAGATTTAAGGTTTATATCTTAAAGAATATATAACTTTTTTACAGTTATTTCTTTGCGCTAGAAAAGGCAATCAGCCTCCAAGTTTAATTCCTGGCATCTCTGCCTGATATCCCGGAGAGCTGTTGCCAGTCAGTATGAAGACATACCGCTAGATGGCCTAGTAGTCTAACTTGGCAGAAGCTGCTTCTTACGTTCTTCTATAGTCCATAGTTTAAAATATGTCAAACAGTGTTTATTATTAAGAACTGTTGTTTGTCCCAAAAAATGTGCCTGTTCTTTCTTCAGGCTTGATATTATCCTTTTAAACAATATTTAATCAATTTATACATCCTGTAATCACTTCCTACAGTTGACTGAATCCTAAACGTATCAGGCTTAACAGTTTGTTAGTTGAAACTTCTAGTGTTACACACAGCCACAGCACAAACATTTCAGACTGTTAACAAAACTGCAAGTATTTAAAGCTGGCATGATAAACTGCCAACCTAGCAATTCGAAAGCATGCAAATGCAAGTAGATAAATAGGTACCACTTTGATGGGATGGTAACAGTGTTCCGCGCACGTCATGCCAGCCATATGACCACGCAAGCGTCTTTGGCTAACGTTGGCTCTTCGGCTAACAAATGGAGATGAGCACCGGCCCCTAGAGTCGGACACGACTGTGTGGGGGAACCTTTACCTTATACTGATAAACTAGAAAGTTTATCAATAACTTTCTGGATTCTCCAAATTAACATTGTGTTCATATAACCCTGCTCTCTTTCACTCCAAACAAACATCAGAAATTTTCATTTGAAACTTTTACCAATCCTAGTGTCAAAGTACAAATCATGACTTGCTATATTTGACCGTACAGTTTGGAGGAATATTTACTGTCACTAAGTGGTTAAGCTAAAACAATAGCAATTAGCAGTTCAGACTCAGTTTAACACAGAATAACCATATAGAAGATATGTAAGTTCAGATATATGACAGATATTAGCAAGAAGTAGTGATTACCCTTCCACAAATGCATCCAGTTTAGCCAGCTCATCAGACAAGCCAACTAAGACATCAAGAGTGCCAACCTAAAGAGGGTAAGAATTATTTCAGAAAAATTGCAAAAACATAAAATTGAGACACGAAACTGAGCCTAAAAGAGTTCTATGCATTTTTATCACAAGCATGTTCTTATTCAGTACAATGGGATTTACTTTCAAAAATGCACAGAAGACTGCAACCTACAGATTTTTTTTATTATGCACAATCCAATGTAAAAACAATTATTTCATCGAAAGCTTTCAGCAAATTTAAGGCTATTTCATACATTATAATAATGCTACTTCATGTATTAGTAAAATCCAGAGTTCATTACTGCAAACCATATGGGAGAAGCACAAAGTGTATGAACAAAAGGTCAGTGATTCCATTCCTAGCTCTGGAAGCAAGGCTGTGAGAAACACTTGTCTGAAATAGTTAGACATTATTGAATTGCATAGAAATATATGCATCTAAGAGCGTAGAACTATTTTCTTTTATTGTATAGTACACGTTATGCAATGTAAACATAGCGTATGTATGCAATTAAATAGGGAATAAAAGTTGAATTGCTAACCTTGTCAGAGCATTTAGCTTTGATTACATGTATGGGATATTATACATACTGTATGATAGTAGTCAGAGAGATAAATTAAGATTATTTTTTTAGAAAATTAAAGAACTCTTTACTGGATATTGAATTTGTGCATTGCTCTGGATTCAAGCCTCTCTACAGAAGCCACACAATCTTGGAAACAGATGTAGTTGCTATAATGAATAACAGACGGTGCTACATCTACAATTTTTATATCTGGAAGCAGCACTTCTCCCAATCAAATACAAAGCATTGCACAGCCCTACAAGATAATTCTAGTGCCTACTTGCACTTTATGAGTTAAATAGTGATTTACAATTACTATCTTTAGTATAAATTACAGTAGCTGCATAATATACTTTATCAAAATGAATGTGACCTATCCGTCCTATTATCTGCAATCCCCCTTAAGATGCAATACAAAGTTAAACACCAAAGAAAAATTTCTGAACAGACAAAAAGTTCAGCTATACCTTTAAATCTGGAATATTAAACTTTGCATTGATGGACAAGTTGTTATTTTTTATAGTTGCAGCACATAGCTTCTCCCACGTCTGCTGACATGTTTTCTCTCCAGGAGCAGAAATCAGCCAGAACTCTGTCATTTTTGTCACGTTACTGTGATTATTTTGGAAGACAGGATGAAATGGGGGGGGGGGGTTGTTTAAGGAAAAAATAAAATATTTAGCTAAACAACAATATTCATTTTGACACATAACTTAAAATTCTCTATTGTCTTTAAATGGCAGGAATTCTCAAGGAAATACTGTGCAATTTTTCACATTTGCTAAAAATGCTATCATTCTGAAATTAATGCAGATCATCACATTCTGAGCCACCAGCAAATACCAATTTTTTCAGACCCAGATTTCTTTTCTGTATACTTTTATTCAGCCCATGGAAGGGTTGACTTCCTCTTGTTTCTATATCAATGAAATATATACTGCTTAATTTATCAGAATTAAACTGGGTTAACGTTGCCATTACTTAAGGAACTGTAATTCTAAAAAAGGGGAAGAATAGGAATCACTGCCAGAGAACCCTAAATTGCCCAGCCCTTGATTCTTTGAAAAGAGGAAGCTATAACAGAGAGTCATTATTATTCTAGCACAGATACAATTCCTTCTTTCAATCTTAATTCCAGGGATTTAGAGCCATAAAATAACCTGAGGAACTTGGCAAGAGGGTTGGGAGGGAGTCTGCATATAAATACTGGAATCTATATTCCAATTAATCCTCCAAAATGATTTTCTAATCTAGTTAATATTAATCATTGCTTTCCTGATTAAAATATCATTACAGCTTATAGAAATCAGAATGCCCAAGGAAGAATAAAGGATTTACCTTACAGTACCCATGTACACTGCCTTGAGTTTCCAGAACTCAATAAATACAGTAACTAAGTAAATTAATTAAACCAACAAAATGAGAGGAATAATTTATACAAATATGTGTGTGTGTATACCCTACTTCACAAAACCCAAGGCAGAATCGTATCAGTTTGCAGTATATTTCAGATTGCCCGAACTATGACAGAACCAAGCCATTCTGTCTTAAGCTAATCTCTAGTCAGGGATGGAACTAGGGTCTGTGTCACCCAGGGCAAACATGGATTCTGTGCCCCCCCCGGGTTATTTTGTCATTTTGGCACACACCCCCAGCACACATGCCCCGCTTGCCCCCCCCCCACCCAGTTGCGGCCCTGCCTCTAGTACCAGCCTGACCTTGTGCAGGTTCAGAAGAAAAACAGGCTCAGGCCTGGTTAGAACTTGGATGAGGGACTACCAGCAAATCCCAGGCTGTGGACAACACTGGGAAGCCCCCCTCCCTGCATATTTCCATACTGTTGTTAAATAAAGTGCATGGTTCCAGGTAGTCAACCAGGAACTGAGTTCATCTTGAGGGCACCTTTAACGCCCTGAGAGATCCTTGTATACTTCAGGCAATTAAAGATGACTTTAGGGGCAAGAGAGTTTTAGCCAGAATTCACTCGGAACAGTACACCATGCGCAATCTACAGCTGTTACACGTAGGGAAGCCATGGGTAACGTGTCCGGGACCTTCTGTACCTGACGCAACCCACCCTCGACGTAAACGCGATCTATCAAGGCTCATCTTTTCCTTAGCTGCTTCCAACCCTGGCTGAGCCGGACTTAGCCCGTGAAGCGTGGGCACATGTCAAGAGCCGCGAGAATGGAGAAGCTCAATGGTCTTCCCGTCTACAGCCTCTCCTGACCCAGCCCCTCTCCAAGTACCAACGGTCTGCTGGCGGAGAATGATGGGAGCTGTAGTCCAACCTATCCCACGGCCTCTGGTCTGGGCCAAGGCCCGGCCAGGCAGCTTTGCCTTCACAACGGGCCGTGCCCGCGGTCCATTTTCCAGCCTGAGGAAGAGAAGCCTCCAGCTCGCTTCCTGGTGCACGAGGTGACCGAGGCTGAGGGCTTCCCTCCACGCAGCGACCCACTTCCTCGGCCAAGCGGTCGCAATTGGAGCCAACCAAGCACATCTACCTACCACCCGACGCGCAGCTGGCGGGAGAAGCCGCAGCCGGCCCGAATCTCAGCGAAGGCGGAACAAGCGCGAGGAGACCGGCGAGCTCTGCGGAGCCGAAAACACACGTGACGAGCGTCACGAGGCGGCGCTGGAGGAGCTGGGCAGGCGCAGTGGAGCGGGCGCCACGTGATAGAACCGCGCTAGGCGCCCGCGGTGGAGCTTTGCCCCGGAGTCATTCCGCCTTGGAGGAGGTTGGGGTAATGTGGCTCCTTGTTTTAAGTGTCTCCGGGGCGGGGAACCCGGTTCATTTTTCCTCATCTCAATATGCCAGTCAATAAATAAAAGGAATAAATAAGGAGAAAGAAAAGGTTGGGTTGTTTGCTAGTGGGAGATCACTTATTTATTGTTTTTAAAGAACTATGATTAACAAACAATATCAGGTAACTATATTAACATAAATCCAAAATGTATAGAGAAAAAAAGATACAGAAAATACAAAGCAAAAATTACTACAATGTAAATAAAGAGACACATACTGTACAAATTTACCATATATGTAAAGTGTACCATGTTATAGACCATATTACTGTATTATAGTAATCGAGTATAATAATACATAAAGATATATAAAATATTAATAAAATATAATAAATAGATAAATAGTAATAGAGAGCTAGTTTGGTGTAGTGGTTAAGACACTGGGCTAGAAACTGGGAGACCTGAATTCTAGTCCTGCCTTAGGCACAAAGCCTCAGCCCTAGGAAGAAGTCAATGGCAAAACCACTTCTGAAACCTTGCCAATAAAACTGCAGGGACTTGTTCAGGCAGTCTCTGAGAATCGGACACAATTGAACAGATTAAAAAAAACTAGTCCATATTGCCATATTATATTAAGTAATATAATAAGTATTATAGTAAGTATTATAGTAAGTGATGCAGTCAATGCCCTTTCTCAGTGCCTGGGGGCTGTGGGGGTCTGGATGGGGAACAACAGGCTTCAGCTGAACCCTGGTAAGACAGAGTGGCTGTGGATTGATGGCCTCTCGGGTTCCAGGAAGTTGTCATCTTTGGTCCTGGATGGGGTAGCACTGCCCCATTCAAAACCAGTGCGGAACTTGGGGGTCCTCCTGGACTCACGTCTCCTGCTTGAAGAGCAGGTGGCAGCCGTGGCCAGGAGGGCCTTTGCGCAACTTCGGGTTGTGCGCCAGTTGCGCCCATTCCTGGATCGAGATGCCCTCCGAACAGTCACTCATGCCCTTGTCATCTCCCATATAGTCTACTGCAATGCGCTCTACGTGGGGCTACCCTTGAAGAGTATCCAGAAGCTTCAGCTGGTCCAGAATGCGGCCGCGCGGACAGTTATGAGTGCTGTAAGATCGGACATATGTAACACCTCTGCTGCGCGAGCTGCATTGGGTACCAGTTTGCTTCCGGGTCCAATTCAAGGTGTTGGTTATCACTTTTAAAGCCCTACATGGCATGGGACCAGGTTACCTGAGGGACCGTCTCATCCCTGGAACATCGACCCGCCCCACTCGGTCATGCAGAGAGGGCATGCTAAGGATCCCATCTGCAAAAGAGTTCCATCTAGCGGGGTCCAGGAGGCGTGCCTTCTCTGCAGCAGCACCCGCCCTTTGGAATACCTTGGCCCTGGAGCTGAGGCGAGTTTCTTCGCTCCCGACCTTCCGGAAAGACTTGAAGACCTGGTTCTGCCGCCTGGCTTGGGACGGGAATGCCAATAGTTCCTCTTGGGAGTGGCTGGTGCCCTGAAACCCGCCTTATTATTAACATCTTTTTGTTTGGATTTTATATGTAAATTATTGTTGCTGTAATTTTATATTTTTAACTTATTGTTGTGAACTGCCCAGAGTCCCCAGGTATGGAGGAGATGGGCGGCGATACAAATTTAAATAATAAATAAATAAATATTATAGCAACCATAAAATCCATCCAAATTTGATAAAACGGTGGCAGTTGAAGAGGTCTTGTTAATCCACATCTCAATTGTTACGTTACCTAGAGTTTTCTGACGTTGGAAGTTCAGTTATTGAGATTGTAAGAAGGACGTCTGCACAGTGGCCAGCCAGGCATGTCTGGGAAGCTTGCAACATATGGCCAGAAGAGTATAGCTGCCTTTTGTTGTGACTCCTTAGTAGCTAGTGGTGAAACCGTGCTGGCTTCCATTCTGGAGGTAGAAGACACTCCTCAATGCTTTTAGCCAAATGACTCTTCTAGTCCCCCTTTAAAAGTCTGGCAGTTGATGATCATTAGGGCAGAGGTGCCCAGGATGATAAACAGGCACCTGCAAAGGAACAGTTTCTCCTGCCTATTGCTGCCTAGGGGTGAGGTTGATGTAAAAGGAAAAAAGCCTGCAATTATGAGATGATGGTTGCAATCTTATGCTTGCTTACTTGGGAGCAAGCCTCATTTTAAATGACATAAAATAAATGCATAAAATTGGGATGCTAAAATGTGCAAATTTATCTGGGATTGTTCCAGACTTACTGACTTTGAGGATGTGAGTAGGGTTCTTGACAGTTTTTCTGTGGGTTGGACCCTTGTCTCTTATGAACCATTTGCCTGACTAGATCAGGAAGGGAGTGGGCTTGAAAGTGGCAGTGATGTGCCTTCTCTTAAAGAAGCCCTCCCTACACCCCATAGTGCCAGAGAACTTCCACCCAGTTTCCAACTTTCCATTTTTAGCAAAGTTCTTGGAGAAGATGTAGAGCAGAGCTTTCCAAACTGTGTGTGGCGACACAAAAGTGTGTCGCCACACACAGTCTGGTGTGTCGCCACACAACCCGGAAGCGCTGATCATCATCAGCGCTTCCGGGTTTTCCCGCGGCGACACACCAATGGCGGCGCGCAAAAACTGAAAGCGGCAGCAGCGCTTCCGGGTTTTTGCGCGCTGCCACAATGGCGGCACTTCCAGATTTTCCCGCGGCGACACACCAACAGCGGTTGGTGTGTCGCCGCGGGAAAACTTTGTAAAGCCCTGATGTAGAGCTTCAGTTGCAAAGGATCCTGGATGCAGCTGATTTTCTAGATCCCTCTCAGTCAGGATTCAGACATGGGTGTGGGACAGAAATGGCATTGATTGTTCTTGTGGATTACCTCAGTAAGAACTTAGATTATGGGACAGTAGCCTTCCTTGTATTGTGAGAAAACAAAGCTGTTTTTGATACCATCAACCATAATGTTCTTCCAGACTGACTGCAAGGATTGGGAGTTTGAAACACTGTATGGTAGTAGTTTTGTTCCTTCCTGAGTGGCAGTACCTGTTGTTAATGGGATGAATAGTTGAGCCCATGGCCTTTCTTATCTGTGGCAACAACAGCTCAGATCTCTCCCCATACTATTTAACATCTATATCAGAGCTTTCCAAACTTTTCATGTTGGTGACACACTTTTTAGACATGCATCATTTCGCGACACACTCTTATAGCAGGGCACAAGGCAGGCACTAGGACCTGCGCGGAATCACAGCTGGTTTGGAGGCAGCAAGGCACAAGGCAGGCACTAGGACCTGTGTGGAAGCCAGGAGGCAGCAGCAGCCACGACACACCCAGACACTGCAGCCGACACACTAACGTGTCCCGACACACAGTTTGGAAAGCTCTGATCTATATGAAGCCAAGGGGGAGGTCATCAGTCAGCTTGGGGTTAGGTATCCGTAGGAGCAAAATAAATGCTGTGAAGAACTGTACCCAACATCTGGAGGGTGTTGTTTCAAGGTCTGTTCTAATAATAATGAGTCAGAGGTTCATTTATTAGCTAACAACTTCCACATCCAGCCTCCTGCTCTAACTACTTGTTGAATAGCAACAAAATGAAAACTACTTCCCGGGCCAAAGGGCATACTTCCCAGCAGAGGGCGTGCTTCCCCAATCTCAGTCCTTCCTCTGTTACCAACTTTGTCCTCCTGACTCTACCACTTAGTTCCACCTATTGATACATCTTTCCTCTTTTTTAAAAAACAAACAAACAACAGACAAACCTCCTCCTTCTCACCCCCACCGCTTTTGTCTTTTTTTGTTTGTTTGTTTTGGTCTTTGTACTAGACGACCTGCCCGAGTTCTGAATTCATTTGTTGTGGTGGTCATCGTTTCTCCTGGGTGTGATGACGCATCGCTCGGTCCCTCAGTCCCATTTGTATACGATTCCAAATTGTCTCTCCCCTGGGACCCAGACGGTGGAGTGTCCGCTGCTTCCGCCAGTTGCTGTTGGTCCTGGTTTTGTAACTCTGACTGTTGGTTGCTTCTGCGCAGGTGTCGTCGATTTCTCCTGAGTACCTGACCTTCAGGGGTCACCACCTCAAAGGAACGCGTGTTCACCTGTTTCTGGGCCTCAGCTTTCCTCCATTCCTTGTTCTCCTGTCCATTGGGCTGTATCCATACTTGCTCTCTACTGTGTAGGTTAGGTAGATCTCTAGCCATTCTGTTGTAGTAATGAGCCTGTCTTATTTTTTTGTTCTGCGATAAGCTCCGTGCGACTATTGCGACCTACCGGCTGGAGCAAGGTTCCCCTAATGGGAAGTAATGTCTTAGTTCTCCGACCCATGAGACTCTGTACGGGGCTTCCATCCAAACCCTGTGACGGCGTATTCTGTGGTCTAGGACTGCTAGATATGGGTCTGCTCCCACTTTCTTGGCTTTGACTAAAAGACACCTCGTAGTCTTGACAGCTTTCCCATTGCTCTGAGGATAGGCAGGGAATGATGTTTGGTGGTCAAATTCCCACTGTGACCTGAATGCCCTAGATTCCTCGGAAGTAAATTGCGGACCATAATCTGAGAATACCACATCGGGTATGCCATATCTGGCAAAGTGGCCCTTTGTTGTTGTTGTTCAGTCGTTTAGTCGTGTCCGACTCTTCGTGACCTCATGGACCATAGCACGCCAGGCCTTCCTGTCCTCCAGTGTCTCTCGGAGTTTACTCAAATTCATGTTCATTACATCGGTGATGCTATCTAACCATCTCATCCTCTGCCGTCCCCTTCTCCTTTTGCCTTCAGTCTTTCCCAGCATCAGGGTCTTTTCCAGTGAGTCCTCTCTTCGCATTAGGTGGCCAAAGTATTTGAGTTTCAGCTTCAGCATCTGTCCTTCCAATGAGCAGTCAGGGTTGATTTCCTTTAGGATTGACTGGTTTGACCTCCTTGCAGTCCAAGGGACTCTCAAGAGTCTTCTCCAGCACCACAGCTCGAAAGCATCAATTCTTCGGCACTCAGCCTTCCTTATGGTCCAACTCTCACAGCCATACATTACTACTGGAAAAACCATAGCTTTAACCATACGGACCTTTGTCGGCAAGGTGATGTCTCTGCTTTTTAATATGCTGTCTAGGTTTGCCATAGCTTTCCTCCCAAGGAGCAAGCGTCTTTTAATTTCATGGCTGCAGTCACCGTCTGCGGTGATCTTGGAGCCCAAGAAAATAAAATCTGTCACTGCTTCCATTTATTCCCCTTCTATTTGCCAGGAAGTGATGGGATCAGATGGCATGATCTGGGTTTTTTTAATGTTGAGTTTCAAGCCAGCTTTTGCACTCTCCTCTTTCACCCTCATCAAGAGGCTCTTTAGTTCCTCTTCACTTTCTGCCATTAGGGTG
The DNA here is from genome assembly GCA_023362775.1 of Charina bottae. NCBI lineage: Eukaryota > Metazoa > Chordata > Lepidosauria > Squamata > Charinaidae > Charina > Charina bottae. Next base: position 145,778,295 of record JALMGJ010000003.1, read on the forward strand.
GTATCGTCTGCATATCTGAGGTTGTTGATATTTCTCCCGGCAATCTTAACTCCGGCTTGTGATTCATCCAGCCCGGCCTTTCTCATGATGTACTCTGCATATAAGTTAAATAAGCAGGGTGATAATATACAGCAGCCTTGTCGTACTCCTTTCCCGATTTTGAACCAGTCGGTTGTTCCATGTCCGGTTCTAACTGTTGCTTCTTGACCCATATACAGGTTTCTCAGGAGACAGGTAAGGTGGTCTGGTACTCCCATCTCTTTAAGAATTTGCCAGTTTGTTGTGATGCACACAATCAAAGGCTTTAGCGTAGTCAATGAAGCAGAAGTAGATGTTTTTCTGGAACTCTCTTGCTTTTTCCATGATCCAGCGAATGTTGGCAATCTGATCTCTAGTTCCTCTGTCTCTTCGAAACCCAGCTTGCACTTCTGGTAGTTCTCGGTTCACATACTGCTGAAGCCTAGCTTGTAGGATTTTGAGCATAACCTTGCTAGCATGTGAAATGAGCGCAATTGTACGGTAGTTTGAGCATTCTTTGGCATTGCCCTTCTTTGGAATTGGAACGTAAACTGACCTTTTCCAATCCTGTGGCCACTGTTGAGTTTTCCAAATTTGTTGGCATATTGAGTGCAGCACTTTAACAGCATCATCTTTTAGGATTTTAAATAGCTCAGCTGGGATACTGTCTTCTCCGCTAGCTTTGTTGTTAGTAATGCTTCCTAAGGCCCACTTGACTTCACTCTCCAGGATGTCCGGCTCAAGCTCAGTGACCACACCATCGTATTTATCAGGGATATTAAGATCTTTCTTGTATAGTTCTTCTGTGTATTCTTGCCACCTCTTCTTAATCTCTTCTGCTTCTGTTAGGTCCCTGCCTTTTTTGTCCTTTATCATGCCCATCTTTGCACAAAACGTTCCCTTGATATCTCTGATTTTCTTGAAGAGATCTCTAGTCTTCCCCATTCTATTGTTGTCCTCGATTTCTTTGCATTGTTCATTTAAGAAGGTCTTCTTATCTCTCCTTGCTATTCTCTGGAAATCTGCATTCAGTTGTTTATATCTTTCCCTTTCTTCCTTGCCTTTTGCTTCCTTTCCTCAGCTATTTGTAAAGCCTCATCAGTCAGCCACTTTGCTTTCTTGCATTTCTTTTTCTTTGGGATGGTTTTAGTTGCTGCCTCCTGTACAATGTTACGAAGTGGCCCTTTAGCTTTCTGATAATTGTCAGAGACCTGGTGTCTGGCACAGGGTCTATCTCCCAGAAGTTGGGTTAATAGTCCACTCTTATGAGGTAGTCCTTCTCCTGCAGCTTGAATAGGTCTACCCCTACTTTTTCCCACGGTCGACTCGGTATCTCATGTGGGTGCAGCGTTTCCTTTTGTTGTCTGTCTCCTAGGGAGTCGCATATCTCACATTGCGCCATGTAGGCTTTTACCTGATCATTCATGCCAGGCCAGTATACACATTCTCGTGCCCTCCTTAGGCAACTCTCTATTCCCATGTGTGATGAATGTATTCTCTTCATAATGTCCATGCACATAGCCGCTGGGATGATAGCTCGGTTCCCTCTAAAGAGAATGCCATCCTGTACACTGAGCTCCTCCTCATGGAGAAATATGGGGTAGCTTCCACTGGCAGCTGATGCTTGTTCTCCGGCCAGCCGGCAAGGACAATTTGTTTAACTGTCTGCAGCTCTGCGTCCCGGGCTGTGCATTCCTGTATTGCTTGTAGGCGTGGCCATGAAATGGGTAAATACTGCAGCATATTTATTGATTCTATGTCCCTTTCTACCGAGCCCTCTTCACTAGGCTCCGGTAAATATGCTCTGCTCGAGGTATCTGCCACTACGAGTTGGGAACCTGGAAAATATTGGATGCGCACATCATAATTTTGAAGTCTCACTAGCATTCTCTGGAGTCTTTTCGGAGCACTCAGCAAGGGTTTTCGCACAATGGTTTCCAGTGGCTTGTGATCCGATTGGACATGCACTGTCTGTCCAAAAGTAAGCTGATGAAAGCGCTCCACCCCAAAAAGCACCGCCAACAGTTCTTTTTCGATTTGGGCATACCCTTTCCCAGCTTCTGACAATGCTCTACTGGTGAAAGCAATTGGTTGGTGGTTCTGTAGTAGGGCTTCTCCTAGCCCTTTTTCTGAGGCGTCACACTGTAAAACCAACGGCTCACCTGGGCTGTAGTATTTTAGCACAGGTGTCTTAGTTATTTTGTCCTTTATTTTATCGAATGCCTGCTGATGACTCTCGGACCATTCCCATCCTGTTTCCTTGTGTGTCAGCTGCCTGAGTAACTCAGTCTTTAGCTAACCCTTTGCAAAACTTTGCTAGGTAGTTTACCATCCCTAAAAATCTTTGAACTCCCTTTCAGGTCCTCAGGCCTTGGCAACTCTCGGATGGCCTTAACCTTCTCTGGATCCACTTTCAATCCCTCTGCCATCAACAGGTGGCCTATGTAGGGTACTTCTTTCAGTCTTAACTGGGCTTTCTCTGGGTTTAATTTGATATTTCTGTCCCTACAGCGCTCCAAGAAACGGCATAACTTTTCATCATGATCTCTTGCAGCTTCCGTTTCCATATCTCCCTCTCCCACAATCAGGATATCATCTGCAATTATTTTCAAACCCGGGATGTTCTCCAACGCTTGGGTTAGTCTGCGCTGAAACACTTCTGGGGCCGGGCTGGTGCCCATTGGCATCCGTAGCCATCGATATCTGCCAAAAGGAGTTGCAAAGGTGGTCATGTAGCTGGATTTCTGATCCAGTTGTATGTGCCAGAATCCATTCTTTACATCAAATACTGAAAAGACTTTGGCACGTGAGAGATCGCATAGTACATCCTCAATAGTGGGCAAAGGATAATGACTGTGTTTTAATGCCTTGTTTAGCGGTTTTGGGTCAATATAAATGCGCAACTTTCCAGACCGCTTCCGGACAACGACCAAACTGCTGATCCAGTCTGTGCTGGTCTCTACCGGTGCGATTATGCCTTTCGCCTGAAGACTTGCCAGTTCCTTCTTCAGCGGTTCTGCTAGTGCTCTAGGTACTCTCCTAGTGGGGTTCTTTACTGGCTCTATGTTGGGGTCTAGCTCCAGTCTCAGTGTTCCTGTCAACTGTCCTTCCCCTTCGAAAACATCTCTATACCCCTTTAGTATAGTTTCCATAGTCCAGGCTCTGGGCCGGTTTTCGTCCATGGTTTCCACTGCCTGCAGGATGTTGTCATGGCGCACCTGAATCAGCTGCATGGCCTGAACTGCTTTGCTTCCCAGCAGTGGTCTGTGGGCTTCTCCCCGGATGATGATGAATTCCAGGCGATGAGTGATTGGCCACATGGTTCCATGTCTGTCTCACGATCCACCATGGCTAGTGGCAACACATTGCAGGTGGCTCCACAGTCCAGTTGGAAACGCACAGGGTGTTTGCCTAACAGCATCGTGGCAAACAAGGCGGTGGGGTATGTTTCTTTTGTCCCAATATTCCCCACCATGTGGACATCATGTTCCACGGGTCCTAAACTGAGGGTTAAGACATCCTCATAGTCCTCTGACTCAACCCCATCATCCTGTATTGTTCTCACCGCCAGTCTACACGGTCTCTTCGCCACTTTGCACTGGCTTTGGAAATGATTATATTTGCCACACCCCTTGCATTTCTGTCCATATGCTGGGCATCGTTCTTTTTTCTTTTCATGGCGTTTTCCACAGTATATGCATTGGATCCTTGGTAATTGGCCCTGATGTTGACTGTCCTGCTCCTTGTGGGGGCCGGACTGGTGGTAGACCACATGCACTTGCGCCTCCTGTGTGCCTTCTAGTGTCCTGAGCCTGTCCTTTGCTGCTTCTGCTGCTCTCCCCAGTTCCAAACACCGAGCCAGTGTCAGATCAGGCTCCTGCAACAGTCTTTCCCGGAGATGCGAATCCGTAGTTCCACAGACAATCCTGTCTCTGACAAGGGAGTCTCTGATCGCCCCAAAATTACAGGTTGCCGACAGAGTCCTTAGTGCAGTAACATAGGCATCTAACCTTTCTTCAGGACCCTGCTGTCTCATAAAGAACCGGTAGCATTCCATCGTTTCATTTTGTTTGGGTACGCAGTAGTCCTCCAGACCCTGTAAGAGCTGCTGCAATGTCCTAGTGGGACGCAACCCGAGCGAGCTGCAGATTTCCCACCCTTTTTTGCCAATCAAATAACGTAAGAGTTTTACCTCCCTCTCGTCTTTGTCTGTAAAGGCAAGGTCCCGGTATAGTGCAAGCTCCTCTTTCCAATGCTGCCACGCCTGAGCAAGGTTGGGAGCATTGAAATCCAGTGGCGCAGGGGGCTTCAAGCCACGCTCCATGCTTCCTGAAGTTCTTCGTTTGCTGCTGTGCTAATCCTCCAAAGTGGGTTCAGTTGTGAACTTCTGACACCATGTTTCAAGGTCTCTTCTAATAATAATGAGTCAGAGGTTCATTTATACTGAATGTCTTTATTAGCGAACAACTTCCACATCCGGCCTCCTGCTCTAACTACTTGTTGAATAGCAACAGAATGAAAACTACTTCCCGGGCCAAAGGCCGTACTTCCCAGCAGAGGGCGTGCTTCCCCAATCTCAGTCCTTCCTCTGTTACCAACTTTGTCCTCCTGACCACTTAGTTCCACCTATTGATACAGGTGTAAGAGTCTAGTTGAGAGTCTACCAGCAGTGCAAAGTGACTGTTTAGTCAGAATCCAGTTGATGGTTGGATTGTTCCCCTGCTGGCTCTGGCAAGATAGTACTTTTTCCAAAACAACTTGAGGGTATTCCTGGATTCATGACTCCACCTAGATCCATAAGTGAAAGCTGTGGCCACCACTGTCTTTGCCCAGCTGTGGCTGGTGCACTAGTTACAGCCCTATTTGGAGCAGGAATCTCTGGCAACAGTCAACCACACCAACATTATCACATAGAGTCACTATGTGAGATGGGTGGCTATATAAATGTGATTAAATAAACAAATAAATAAATAATCTCTAGATTGGATTACTGCAATGCACTCTACTTAGGACTGCCATTGAAGACTACCCAGAAACATCAATTGGTATAAGAGCTGATTCTCACATTGATAAGGAGGCTAGTAGCTACTTGATAAACAATCTCCAGTTGCAGGCTGGCCCACCTTCTTAAAAGAGACAGGCCTTTCCCCTGTACATTGAAAAAGCACAAGAAAAAGAACAATCTAACTGCATTAATTTGCTTATGGGTAGGTTGGTGCTGGAGAAGACTCTTAAGAGTCCCTTGGACTGCAAGGAGGTCAAATCAGTCAATCCTAAAGGAAATCAACCCTGACTGCTCATTGGAAGGACAGATACTGAAGCTGAAGCTCAAATACTTTGGCCACCTAATGCGAAGAGAGGACTCACTGGAAAAGACCCTGATGCTGGGAAAGACTGAAGGCAAAAGGAGAAGGGGACGGCAGAGGATGAGATGATTAGATAGCATCACCGATGTAATGAACATGAATTTGAGTAAACTCCGAGAGACAGTGGAGGACAGGAAGGCCTGGCGTGCTATGGTCCATGAGGTCACGAAGAGTCGGACACGACTAAACGACTGGACAACAACAACAACAACAACAAGGTTTCTCAAAGCAAAGTACTAGTTAGAATTCTTGTATTGGTATTTTATCCTTTTTTTTCCTAATAATTCTTACTAACCTGAGCTCAAAGAGACTTGTTCCTTGGATTAATCATTTCCAGTCTTGTTTGCTGCTGGAGACATCTGACAATTGATACAGAATGCAGAACTTATGTGAGATGGTTCAGCAGTATAACATCAATATTGTGGATGCTGCACAATAGGTTTTGGAGTACAAATCAAAGTCTTGGTTTTACCCAACAAAGCCCTACAGGGTATGGGCCCAGAATAACTAGGGGACTATCTCCTTCAAGTTGATCCTGGTGATTCTGTTCAGTTCATTAATATTGAAATTGTGTATATGTGTGTGCGTGTGTATTTGTGCCTTCGAGTCAGTTTTCTCTTAGCGACTTCCTGGACAAGTCCCTGCAGATTTCTTGGCAAGATTTCAGAAGTCATTTGCCATTGCTTCCTTCTTAGGGCTAAGAGAGGGTGACTGGCCCAAGGTCACCCAGCTGGCTTTGTGCCTAAGACAGGACTAGCACTCACAGTCTTCTGGTTTCTAGCCTGATGCCTTAACCACTACACCAAACTGGCTCTCAAATGTCATTGCTTAAGACTGACAAAATCATATTGAATGTATCTGATCCTTTTTGCATTTATTTTTTCACAGTTGCCAAGTTTTCTACAGAAATAGATGGAAGTGTATGAACAGTGTCCTTTTCCTTTATGTTCTTGGAGCATAATTTAAGAAATCTTAACCCAGTCAATAAAAATATTTTTAATTAACCTATGGGGAAAAATATCTGTTCTCCAGAAGAGCTTTTTATTTGCTTATTCAGTTGCTTTTGACTCCTCATGACCTGATGGATGTACTGTAGTTTCACTAAGATTGTACTGGTGTACAATTATATGTAATTTATTGACTTGTTTGAATGCAACAATAAATATGGTGTTTTCACCTTGGACATGAATTTCTTAATATTGCATCCTTCTGTTTATTTCTGAGTACTGAAAAGATGGATCTCCCCTCTCCTACTCAATCAGAGAAAACATGTTTGGGCTGGAAGTACAGGAAGAAGTGATCTAAAAATTGTGCTAGATTTCAACCAAATTACATTTCAAGGGTAATTAAAAGCTCCCGAAGAGCTATTTGAATAATTAGCAAGCATTAAGAAAAAGGTCTTTCACATCAAAGCACCAGGAAGATGTTTTCAGACACACTTGATGCCAACATCTCCTGACCCCAACCCCCACACCCATAAAAATTAAACTCCCTGATTGAAGTGTGCAATCTTTGTAGTCCAAAGTTGGAGAGCAGTTGTGTAACTGCCATTGTTGCTTCCCATCTATGGTCATGTTAATAATGGGAAGTATGTACATAGTTCAGATTGCAGCAAAGGCAAATAATGTGTTTATGAACCTTCTCTAGCTTTAGCTTTGGAACAACCTAAGTTTGGTAACCAGTAAGACTGGTTTTGATAGGTAACTAATCATGCAGCATTACTTAATTTTTAAAAAAAGTTTTGATGAATGAATTTGTGCAAGAGGATACAGCTTCTAAAATTCCACTTTCAATCCTAATGAAGTCCATTCTTAAAGTATACTACTAATGCAGACATAGCAGCTGTGGGATCAAGCTCCCTTTTCAACTGTGGCCAAATGGTTTCAAACAACATAAGCAGACTAACATTTCAAAGCAGCACATGCTTGGAAGGACATTCTCTTCTACCTAGCTAATTCCTAAAATATGATCTGAAACCAGTGGCTAGTCAGATGGAGTCTTAAGTTTGCTGTGAGAGATGAAACTGCTAATGCAAAAATTCTCAGGCAATAGGGATTAGGGCTGCAATTCAACACATATTTTTGTGAAGTCAATCTTAGTTGCTTCTGCATATACATCTATAGGATTGTGCTGCAAATAACTTGCTGGGAAGCAGGTTCCCTAGAATTCAGCAGGCTTTACTTGGGAAATAGATGAACAACACATGTCAGGAACAAATGTTTCTGCAGGAACAAATCCACAAAGACTGAGAAAGCTCCATCCAAATATTATTGGCGTCACAGAAATAAACTTTCATACAAATCTTAGTATCTAGTAAAATGAACAAACTTCCATTGGAATTGGATTTAAAATGCTATAGGATAAATGTAATGTTATGTTTTGGGTTCATCTATTTCAAAATCCTTTTCCATTATCTACTGATCCATACCTTATTGTGTAATAATTTGTTACATGTTTTTTTTACTCCCTTAAATTTCTTTGTATGTTGCACAGGCAGCTTCAAAACCATCATTTCCGTTAATGATCCTGCACACTAATGTGGTGTAGTGGTTATGGAAGTAGACTAGGATGGGATGGACTCAGTCTACCTCAATCCTCCTTCAGATACTTGAAAAGTGCTATCATATCCCCACTTAAATTACTTGTCCCAAGGTTAAACTTACCCAGTACTTAATGTGGGATATTATCAATGCAGGATATAGTACAAATCTTACTTCCTGTGATTTGGAAACTATATTTCTCTTTATGCAGCCTAAAACTGCATTAGCCTTTTTAGTAGCTATTTCATACTGCTGACCCATATTCAGCCTGTGGCCAATTATTCTGCACTCTTTCCAAACATGCTATTACCAAACCAGCTATTCCCCTTCTTTCTTTCTGGTTTGGAGGCTGTAGTGCCTCAGGTAGAAAGTCTGTGCAGAGAGTGGTAAGGGCAGCAGAAAAGATAATTGGGATATCTCTGCCTCTCATCCAAGATTTAGCACATGCACGCTGTTTGTCCAGAGCTCAAAAGATCATCAGTGACGCCTCCCATCCTCATCATGGTTTGTTTTCTTTGTTACCCTCTGGGAAGAGGTTCTGCTGTATCCGATGTAGAACAGCCAGATTGGGAAACAGCTTTGTCCCCCAGGCTATTGGATTCTTGAATGCTAAATAGGTTCTTTTAGGTGAAATATGTTGGATATGTAAAGAATGTATATTTTATAGTAATTATGGATTTTTATTAGTATTTAATGTTTGACTGAAATTGTGAGTTAAAGAATGTATATTTTATAAGAATGTATATTTTATAAGAATGGGTATTTTATAGTAATTATGGTTTTTTATTATTATCATTAGTATTTTATTGCTTGAGTGAAATTGTGAGCCAACTGCAACGAAATTTCATTCTATTGTGCACTTGTATAGTGTATAGTGGGATGACAATAAAGTTATTATTCTATTCTATTCTATTCTATTCTATTCTATTCTATTCTATTCTATTCTATTCTATTCTGTTCTGTTCTGTTCTATTCTATTCTATTCTAATTTACTTGTGCATTTGATTCCCTTTTTCCCTAAATGAAGGACTTTGTTTTTGTCTCTTTTAAATTTTATTCTGCTATTTTCAGCCTATTTGGAGATTATTATGAATTTTTTCCTGTCTTTTAGAGTACTAGGTATCCTACCTGACTTTGCATCTTCTGCAAATCTGAGGTGTTCCCTCATTGCTGTTTATTTAAAAAATGTTACTTGTTTTCAAGTAATTACCCACCAGTGGCTAACAGTGAGGTTGTGCAAGTAAAAAGCAGTTACTTAATTTGATGTGCAGAAGGCAAGAATTTATCACAGTTTCCAGCTGTTAGACAAACGTCTATTTAAATCACAGCATTTCATATCGTACAATTAAGTGACATCATGAAACACCCTAAATTTCCTATAGTTTTTCAGGTTCACATACTTTGCTAATTCCCTTTGAGTTACTGTATGTTCATGTGCACCTTTTTTGTAGGTTTGGGTTGCTTTGTGTTAGCTATTTCCTGGAACTGATAAAATCTGCTTATTTATTTATTGAACTGTTTACAAAGTTGTCCAATAACAGAAGTTTGCTAGGTGATTTATAAAACAGGAGTCTGATGACCAATTAGTGCTGTGAACTTTTATCTTGGGCTCCTCCTGTGTGGATCTGTGTGTGTGCATGCGTATGTGAATATGTGTGTCTTTGAAGTATCTTCAGTTTCCAATGAACAATTCTGAGGAAACTAAAACCTAAGGAAGCTGGAGAGATTAATCCATGGAAAGGACAGAGTGCTAAGTAGTGAGGGCCACATTAAACATACACATAAGCACATATTTGCATTGTTCATGCAGGTTTTCAAAAATGCTGCTGGAATCCTGAGAAACAGTCCTTCTCTGAAGCTGGAACGTGCACTGAAAGGAGTTCCCCTATTTGAAACGTTTAGTTTGGTCCTCCTTTCTTTCTATCTCTGTATGTGCACATTACTATACTTATTGGCTGTATTTGCACAACATCCTAACCCATGATTAAACTATTGTATACCGAATTAACCAGTTGCCTAAATTTGAACCATAAAATTGGCTGGATTTACCTAACATAATGAACAAACCACATTTTAGCCTAACACGGGGCATGAACCAGCTACTCCTTCTCTCTTAAGTTGAAGACAGGACTAGTTTTAGTATGAAATTTGTTTAAGGACCAGTTTCCAGAAAAGAGGAGCCATTTTCCTACCTCCAGACCTCCATTTTTATGGATACTTTTGCAGTGTGCCATTTGCAGTCTATTTCCACACCCCAGTCCCTCACAAAGTAGTTTGAAATGAACCTTTGATCATTGTCAGTCCTGCTGGCCTGATGATAGGGAATGTCATGAACTAATCACTCCAGATGACTAATAGTAGTAATAGTAGTAACAGTACAACTAGTAGTATACTCTTCTCCAAATCTAGTATGAGAGATAAACCAAGATTCAGCAGTTTTCAGGATGGACATGTCAGGTATGTTAACCCAAAATTGTTTAGTTTTGTGAAGATGAGCACCGGCCCCTAGAGTCGGACACGACTGCACAAATGTGTGGGGGGAACCTTTACTTTTTTCTATACATATACATATATATATATATATAGGCTCTGGAAGCCAATGTAAATAAAATAAATAGGCTAATCAAAATGTCCAATCAGTTGGCATGCCACTAAATGCAAACATTAATGTAAAAACATTACAGCAGAATCCTAAGTATGTTAAGTCAGAAGACAGACAATATTCTTTTAGTTATTTTAAATTACACACACTATGGAGAAAACAAAATGCAAAAATTAGTAAATTTGTCAGTTTTAACAACCAAATAATATAAAAATATTATATAAAATATAACAATTAATCATGAACATAGTAACAAGGAACAAAAGTAGAAAGCACAACAGCATTGCAAACAACTTGGGAGGGAAATAAAAAGAAATGTATTTTTTGGTGCAGACAATTAGTGTAATTGATTAAGTATGCATTTATCTGCACAATTAACTCTGCACAGGACTATCATTGTATAAAAAATATTTTTTATAAAAGCACAGACTTCCTCAAATGTTGTTTGTTATATAACTCAAAACAATTATCAATTTGTCTTAGTTTATAGCATGTTAGAGAAGAATCAGAAAAAATTAGTTAACTTAGTGTGAAAGATATGTTTGTAATAAATAAATTAGCAGGTCAGCTAAATAAATAGTAGAATTAATGTTATTTCATTTACCCTTGTTCTTCCTAAGCCAACTTCTTATCTAAGGAAGGCCTTTACTGCCTTCTGGGTCCAAACAATTATCTACAGTGGTTATAGGAAGAGTTGTTCCAAGGGCATTTATGAGACAAAACTCTGCACTTGCAGGATTCAGGCTATAGCAGAGCTCCCACATTACATGTTGTTTTTGTTTCCTGGTGTGAAGACTAAACAATAGTCGCTTCTGTTTCATTCTGACCCAAATTTCTCAAAACTATGAAATGCTTCTTCATTATCACTTTCCTCTAGTGGTACAGGTGGACTGGACTTTGAGGGCAAAGTCCAAAGCCCAAATGATAATCCAGAGACTGGCAGATGATACAATAGCATAAACAGGTCCCGCATCACAATTTGTGGGGTAACATTGGCATCTGGGACTCCATGGGACTTATGGTGCTCACTGCACTGTCTTACTATTTTTTTCATTGTGTAATTATAGATATCTGTAATACCATTTCTCTTGTTCAGGGTGCAATCTAGAAAAGCAGGTTTGATATCAATGACCACCAAAGCAAGAAGGCTGCAACTAAACACATACCTAGTTCTGTATAATATCTCTACAGTATTTTTATGATAGCAAATCTAGTACAGCACAGCACTGACCCAGAAAGCGATTGGTTCAAATGAAAGTAAAAGGTACTGTGTTTCAGCTATAATCCCTGATTCTTGTGTAATAATGTATGGGGATTTACTTATTTGCTTATTTATTTATGTTTTTATGCTGTCTTTCAGTAAAGTACTCTCCCAGTATCTAACAAAATGAAAAAAGCATCCTCAAAAAATAGCAATGCTGCATACAGTAGATGCAAATATAACTTTTCACAGTAAAACAACAGAAAACTAGCTTTTCCCAGATTGATTGATTATGTGCCTTCAAGTTGGTGTCAAATCTTAGTTACCCTCTCCCCCAAAGACTCAGTTTTGCAGTTTGGGCCTGGTCTTGGATTTGAGCCTGAGTGGATGCCCAAGGCCAGATCAACCCAAGTCTTAATCTTGTCAGTGTGTTAATGTCTTGTTCTTTGAACACACAATACAGCACATGCACTAATCTAGACCAGGGGTTTTCAATGTTAGCCAAAAAAAAAAATTCCCAGAACTCTTGATCAAGAAACAAAGCTCCAGTGATAGAAAATTGGCAGTGTTCAAGTTAATTCTTTTAGAGGGTTTTTGCCTTTAGTCTCTCGTGGTATCCTATCAAGGCCTCAGTTTGAAAAACCCTGATCTAGACTGTATTTCCTTAAAACTCTATTTTCCTCGACAGCTTTTATGTTTTAGCTAGGTTGCCAGCCACTGCAAATTCCATGTACTGGTGGGAAGGAATTCCATACATACATAACAAATAAAGTTAGAAGGAACATTTAGGAGTAAAAATCATGGTTTTTCCCCCTTTCAGTTTTTTCTGTGTTCTGTTTGTTTTTTTCCTGAGAGATTTTTTTGGGGGGTGAGGAAGAATTATGAATTTCTTCTAGAATGAATAACATGTTTGAAATAAGGTACTGAAGCCTTCCCCTCCACAAATTGCCTGAAAAAAAACACCTGTGGCTCAGGGTGGGTTTTTTTTTGTTCAACATCAGGGCCCCTATCATGAGGATGAGCAATAGTGGTAAAAACAAATTGCACTGCTGTCTATGGAGCTACTCTCATGAGAAGAAAGTGTCTTCTTTGGTTGTCAGCTGTTCTGTTTTCTTGTTAACTTTACTGGGGGTGTCAGCTTCATGTCCCCCTATTTGTAGCTCAAAGATGCCTCGTTAATAATTCTTTAAGGACATGAACTCATTATGCAGTCTTGTCTGAGCCCTAGCCCTGAGGCTACCTAACTTTCTATTTACGTGATCTGATTTTAAAGTGGTGTTTTCCATCTTCTCCCAAGCCTCACTATACAGATGATCTGTGGTACAACTGTGGTGATGATGTGGCCCTGGCCCCACTTGGTAGCTTTTGGCATGTCTCTTTCACTCGTCATGAGTAACTTCCCTCATGTACTGTTTTGGTTTGGGAAGCAGGAGAAATCAGATACCAGTCAGGCATTCTGCAGGCTCCTTAAGTGCACAGGTAGAGTGGTCTTATGCAAGACCTCTACATATCTATAACCAAAATGCCCTAACAGGAAGTTTGCACAGGAGAGCAGCTCTGACTGAAGTGGGAGAAACCTTCTCAATTCAGCCATTCTGCTGTCAAGTTGCCATCAGTTATGTCTATGAAGGTTCTCAGTCATCCAGGTGGAATTGTCTGTAGCTTGAATCATGTGCTCTGAACTCTACATTGGAGAAACCAAACAACCTATGTACAGGAGGATGGCACAACACAGGAGAAATAACACCACAGGACCAGAGTCAGCAGTTTATCTTCATCTAAAAGAAAAAGGACACTCATTTGAGGACATTAATGTTCACATTTTAGACAGAGAAGATAGGTGGTTTGAGAGAGGGGTCAAGGAATCCATTTATGCCAACTTGGAAAATCCTTCCTTGAATAGAGGTGGGGGCCTCAGGCACAAACTCTCCCCCATCTTCCTCCCCGTGTTGTCTTCTGTGCCTAGGAAGATTAAGACCATTTCAGAAGCTCAACAGCAGCATGGTGTTTTTAACGACCCTCCATTAGATGATAAAAGGACTTAAAAATTACATCTCAATATAACCATGACCTAGCCCCAGGTGTAAGGTCACACAGCTACCTAGGAACATATTTAGGATTCCCTTACCAACTTTGCTCAGACTGAAGAAGCCCCTTGGATAAGGAGCGAAACGTTTCCATTAAGAAAATAGAAATCCAGTTGACATGATTCAAGCTACAGACATTGCCATCAGTTATTATTACACATGTGCAGCAATCTTGCACTAGACATTTAAAAAAAATACCCCCAATGTACTGACCCCTGTGGATCAGGCACTGCAGATGATCCAGAGGGTTGGCAGAAATTTCCAGTAAAGCAGGAGAGGATAGCTCCCAGCCACCCCATGGATTATGGGTTGATAGATGGCTAAACCATAGGTCTATCCTTCTGTTGAAACTTGACTCCTCTCCCGTCTGAGCCCATAAGAGGGGCAGTAATTGGTGGATATTTCTCTCACTTGCAGGAAATCCACCAATCACATGCTTTGACTTATTCCACATTTAAACAGTCAGGAAGATCATCACTTGGTGGTCTTGTTTCTGAGGCAGATTAGAGCTCAGCATGTTATCCCACCATACTTTTGTGCTGCCTTAAGTACTGGAGGAAAGCTTGTTACTGTAAATCAACTGCCCGGGTATGCCCACTACCTCAAAGGGCTACAGATATTGTGGAATAGGGAACTGTCCATTTATTCTTATAAAGGAAGGCTAGCTAATTGGGGTGGGTGGGTGAGGTGGCTTATTTAGAATTTGAAAAGCATGCTGTGGGCATTCTCACAAAATGGCGGTCTGTAAGCATCTCTGCCAATTAACAAAATGGCTGCCATGGTGGATATGGCCTGTCTCACACCAACACAAACATTACTAGAAGGCAAACTGGTGAAGTTATGCCCTACCACCCGTTCTAAGCTCTGAGGATACGCTATGCATCTGATCTTCCCTTTTTTTCCTAGGCAGGTGCGTATATTTTCAAGCAAAGTACAAGATTGCAATTATACATTGGTATTTATTTTCTAAGAATGTCTTTTGAACCTCTGTGGGGCCAAAGAGCATTAATTTAAACAAATATGATAGAGAGTGCTGCGTTGATTTGCCACATGCCACTTCCATAAAAATAAACAAAAGTTGAACCTAGGGACACCGGAGGTGGGGTGGGGGGTGGGCAGCATTGGAGGAGCTCATGGCCCCCTGGCTGTTTTCCTCTCCTGTAGTGATTAGATTAAAACAAGGAAGTGATGGCCTTGCTTGTGCAGGAGGGCGGACGAAGTCTAAAGGTTTCGAAGGTGGAACTTCTCTTCCCTACTCTGTGAAGTCTGATCCTGAGATCTCTGGCAGGGGCAAAAAGAAGCACTGCCCCCTCTTCATTAAAAGGTAAGAGTTTGATATCTAGTATATTAAAGCCTATCTTAATCACATTATTACATGTTTGTATCCTATGTAAATAATAATTATCTGATATGTCAGGGCAACATCACATTTTAATTTATTATTGTATTAGCAAACCTAGTTCCTAAAGTAAAAACCTGAATCTAGAACCATAACTCTTTGGGGAAAGTGGAGTTCAAAATTTCTAGAAATTTTTCATTGCTACGCATGACTAAGAAACAGAACTGTGCAAGTGAAGAAGTGAACAAGGGTTCAATCATATATTACCTTTAAAGCCTTTGCTAAATGTCACTTTTTTTCTTTTATTGCTGTACTACCTTTTTATTGGGAAAGTCTGTATTTGTGCTAGTTCCACTCACAAAACACCTCAAAAAATCTCAACAGAATAATTTCTTACCCTAAAATGCTTAGAAAATTTTACTTCCAGGATAAAATCTCCATAGGATCATCTCTCCAACCCTTTTTATTTTTTTGGTTTTCTCTTCTTCCAGAACCAGGTAAGTATTTCTTAAAATAAATAGAAGAATGAATTATTTTTAAAAAATTAAACATCATCTTTCAGCTTCAAGTTTATAGTGCTTTACATAGAAAGCAGGAGGGACATAGCCAAAACAAGTTATAGTATGTCATTTTCTTAAAAATTAAAATCTACATTTGAGAACTAGTTTTTGTTTTTTTCTTAAAAAAAAAAGTAAACTCCCTCAGGCCAAGCTTGACTCTTGGGGACTGCATGGACACATTGCCATTGCCTTTTTCCAGGGTGCTTTTTCAACTTTCCTGTCTAGTGTATAGTCCTGCCATTTCTTGGTGGACGTCCATCCAAATACTAGCAAGGTCTCAGTGGGTAAGACGCCAGGCTTGTCGATCGGAAGATTGCAAGTTCGGAAGTTTGAATCCCTAGCCCTGCGTGCAGAGTGAGCTCCCGCACTAGCTCCAGCTCTTGCCAACCTAGCAATTCAAAAGCATGCAAATGCAAGTAGATGAATAGGTACCACTTCGGTGGGTAGGTAACAGCGTTCCGCGCGTGTCATGCGGCCACATGACCATGGAAGCGTCTTCGGACAACGCTGGCTCTTCGGCTAACAAACGGAGATGAGCACCGGCCCCTAGAGTCGGACATGACTGCACAAATGTGCAGGGGGAACCTTTACCTTTTTACCAACTCTACTAAATTTTTCAAGATCAGCCACGGTCAGTTAGGTTGTGCTACCTACTGCTGGCATTTTCCCTTTAGTTAACTTAAATTCTATATGTCTTCACTACATTCTTAGCACACATTCCTGCACATTTTGGCATAGAAAACATTCTTCTAACTATAACTTTTCCTGAAAGAGTCAAATAGAAGGTTTACAACTACGGTATGTGCAATTTAATCTATTAGCTATTCATATAATGCCTATGTTATTTTGCACTTGCTTTGAATCCTTTGAGTTCAAAGTAGTGACCCTGCTGAACCTTCCCCCATGATGTTCCATAAAATAATAATAATAAAAAAAATCTGGGCTGGCTTCCAGCTTCAAATATAAATTTTATTGCCAGGGTGTGGAGTGGGGGCATGCTGAAAGGTAAGAAAAACAGTTCCCCCCCTTTCTTCTTTATTATTTGCTACAAGTCTATGCTACCTGTTAGAGCTAGTGGCAGCATCTAGCCAATCTTGGCAGTGATAAATCATTTCTGTATTCTTGCCAAGAAAATAACACAAAGTGTAGTCACCAGGATGTTTTATTTATGCTATCCAGGACATAGCAAAGATTTTCTGATCTGTATTCCTGAAATTTCTCTAATTTAGAGCTTTCCAAACTGTGTGTTGTGACACGTTAGTGTGTTGGCTGCAGTGTCTGGGTGTGTCGCGGCTGCTGCTGCCTCTGAGCCCTGCCAGGATTCCACGCAGGTCCTAGTGCCTGCCTTGTGCCTTGCTGCCTCCAAACCTACTGTGATTCCGCACAGGTCCTAGTGCCGGCCTTGTGCCCTGCTGTAAGAGTGTGTCGCGAAATGATGCCCTGCTGTAAGAGTGTGTCACGAAATGATGCATGTCTAAAAAGTGTGTCACCAACATGAAAAGTTTGGAACGCTCTGCTCTAGTTCATCTCCTTTTCTCCATTACATCTGCTGCAATTTACATCTGCAGCACTTCATATGTCAGTTGCCCTCAACCATAGATTTAATTGTTCTACTCACACATGCCTGTTTTCACCTTTGTTTTAGAACTTCTTCCTCTATTGGCAATGGAAAGTTGATTACCCTTAGAAAAGAAATAGAGAAATTCAGAATAATTGTGATTAGGCAACAATGCCTTCCCCAAATAAAAGATAAAAGGGAAGATAAGAACTCTCATTCTTGGCATCCAAAGCAAATTCTTTCACCAAATTACGAGTCACCTATTTCTTTTATGACAATAAAACCAAAGTATATGTTCTAATGTGGGTACATAAAGCATTTGTCCAAGTATAGGACTCCCCAACTACTTTTTGTTGGCACCATCCTATTTCACTTCCAACCTGACAGAAAATCTAATGTAACAAAATGTTTTGATTATTGTATGTTCCTGTTTTATTTAGCCAGCCAGCCTACCATGTTCTCCTTCATAAAATTTCCTTCCATTTTCCATCCCTCCCCACCTTGTTATTCAGCATTCCATCACCCTGAGCATGCGTGGCCTTAATTAGACTGTTTTGGGTTTCCTCCTTAACTCAGGATCTTTCTCTCGCTAAAATTTCCTTTTGCATCTATACAAATTTTCAGTTTTTGGATGCCACTCTCATTGTTACTTAAATATGGAAATGAGAAATGAATTAGAATACCAACATGGTCTCTGTTTAGGATTGCAAGTACCATCCCATACCCCCAACTTTCAGGTATCATTTTGTGCTCATACTCATTGAACATTCTGAACACTCACTGGACTATTGTTGTTTTTCCTTACATAAATTTTTTACTCCACCTTTTTGTTTTAATTTCTGCAAGTTTGGGGATCCCATGACTTTTGGAAGATAATATTGATATTTCCCATTTTGCAGTTTGTTCTGGAACCTACAGAAGACTGCTAATTTCATAGTTTCTTGTGATATAATACCTATGTTATTTTGTTATATATTATTTTACTTTTCTTATGTTATTTTCTGATATAAGACAAGTGGTTCAGCCTGTTATATTTTTCCTGGGCTACATACACACACACCCTCTGTCGTTGTCGGAATTATGCTGACGAAAATGCTATGCTTTCCTTTCCTTATGTTTTTCAAGTTCCATGTGGGATATTTATTATTGGACAATATGTACTAATGTCTTATATTTGTTGCACTAAGATGACCCATTGTTACTACTGAAAGGTTTTAACACATGTTTCTTCTCAAGTATCTTCTCTCCTGTTTTTTGTTCTGTAAATATTGGCAAAGATCAAGCTTGGGATTTGTCAAGACAACTATGATGCTCAGGTGGAATAGCCAAATGCCTTGGGGGCCAAACTAGAAATAATACAGAAGCAGCATGAGTTGCTCTTCTGACATTTTTTAAAGGAAATGTTATTAAAAGAAGCTGCTAAGTTAAATAAAGGATGAGAAAGAGAAAAAGAATGTTAACCTTTACTCTTTTGACATTTTGATTCAAAATCTACTTTCTCAGCTGTTTTTATTCTCACACAGATAGAAGAATATACAATAATTTTATTATTGCATTCACACATCCTGGCAACTTGTAATTAGTTTAATAACAGTTTATTGAATTAACCCTGTTGGCTGGGAACATACAATACACTAAACTACAACTAAACAAACTATATTATGGCTTAGTCTGTTGTGGGAACCATATGTTTGTGTGTCTGAGAGAGAGAGAGAGAAATAAATTGTGCTGTTCTGAACACCCAAATAGCAGGAATGGAAAAATGAACCAGCTTCTTTCCCCAGTTACAGCTTCCAATATCATTCTTCATTCATACACAAATTAAGGGACTTTTGTATAAGTCTCAGATATGTCCGGGTTCTTTGCCCATCAGATTATTGCAGAACCTGGAAAAGTTATATTTTTCAAAGACTGGACTCCTAATTGTATGATTTCTTTAACAGAATAAAGTTTTAACAATTATAAAATTTCTGCATTTCTTATAAACAGTTCCTAACTTTATTCTTAAGACCAGTATTCTCTTTTCACTTGTATCAAATTATTGTACTTCCTTGCAGTATTTCCCATTTAGTGTTAGTTTAGCAGTTTAGTTGTCCTACAGTTGTTGTTGCAAACTGATAAGATTCAGAAAAATCATTTATTAGATTTTTTCTTTGATTTTTATGAAAAAGCAATAATAGCTCAGTTAAATAACACTGTTAGCACACACCATCGTGTACCAAGAAGTAGGTGCAATTATGCAGTTCTTAGTTTGATAGATTCTTGGCAAATCAATATATATTTATACTGAGCTATTCCAGGATTGCTAACGTAGTTCAAGTCTATTAATAATTATCTAGCAGTAAAACTTGTATGAAGAAAGTCCCTTGTAAATGTACTAGAAAGGCAGTCTCTGATACCAGGATAGGCTCCTAATGATAAGCCAGGAAAGTGAAAAGTGTTAAATAATGCAAGATAGTACGGAAGTCATTTTGAGTAACAGTGCAGGCTGTAACCTGAACAATTTAAACCTGAAAGTATGCTGGCTGTAACCTGGAACAACTTGTTTCAAAACAAATCTATCTATCTATCTATCTATCTATCTATCTATCTATCTATCTATCTATCTATCTATCTATCTATCTATCATACTTATATCAACAAATTGGCTTTGTTGCCAGCACTTACATTAATTTTGTGATTTCAGGAGTTCAAATCCACTTGGTAGATACAGTATATTGCCTCACTACCCTCTGACCTCAGATACGTGCGGAGCACTCCCCCCCTTTTAACCGGTCTTGAACAGGACTGCCTTTCCTTATACAGACCGACCAGCCGTCCAGATTCAAGCGACAGCCCCTGCCCCAGCGCATCTCCCGGGGCGCTCCCGGGCGCCGGAACTTGCGCTGCCGGCCAGAAACGCGATTGCCATTTCAAACACGGGCAGGGAAAGGGCACTCTCAACCGGCCCTGGGCGTGACAGGCAGGCGCAATATCTCCTGCTGTGGAAATGCCATCGTGAGGACAGCTGCATCGGTTGGGTTTCAGCCCGCGACCATGCACCTTTGAAGCGCAAAAAATAAGCGTTAAATAAGGCAGCAACTTTCCAAGACGCGTAAAATAAGGTTTACTTCCATCTGTGGAGTCAACCCTGAGCTACAAATATTCTCTTCGATTGTTACTTGCACCTCCTTTCTGGGAAGCGGAAAACACTTGGATATCGCCTCTTCGTTTACTCCGACTCTGTCACCGCTCCGAAGAAGGCGTGGGCACTGTAGGGGACGCGCTTTGCAGACCTAAAGCGGGCTTTCCTCCCATTGGGAACCGGCTCCAGCCTTTGGGAGAAGCGGCTCCGGTGCGCCCCGCCGACGCACATGCGCAAAGCCTTCCTCGCCGGAGAAATTCGCGCCGGGCGGGGGGGAGTGAGGGCGCGCGTGCGCGCGCCTTTGGTGCTCCGCGGGGAAGCGGCGCCTCCTTCCTTGCACGCTTGTGACGCGTGGCTCCGAGCCCCTCCTCTAGACCGGCTTTCCTTATAAATGCCCGCCTCGCTGCGGCCTTTCTTCCTCTTTTGCCCTCTCGCGCCGCTCCGCCGTCTAGTGTTCCTGCTGGTTGTCGTCTCGCCGTCTCTCTGGCCGCCCGGCTCCCTCGCCGCCTCCCGTTTTTCTACCCCCTTTTTCCTCGCGGTGCCGCTTGTTTGGGGTGCTTCTGCTCCGTCACCTCAGCGCAGATTTGCGCTCTTTCGCTGGTCGCCCCCGCAGCCTATGGCCCTGGAAGGCGCCGCTGCCGCCGCCTGTATTTCTGCTGTAGGTTCCCACATCACTCTTTAAAAATTCCGCCTAAAAAGAGAAGACGATTTACCAAATCTTTCGGGCCGTTGTCCCACGTGAGTACGCGATTATTCGGGCCTTTATTTCGAGGTGTGTCTGCGTAGATGTAGCGGGGTGTATACGCTGGAGGGGGGGGGTGGCTCCTCCGGGACTGGAACTTGCCCTCCAGGCGCGGCGGGGAAGGGAAAGGGTTGAAGGTTTCCTTCAACGCGGCGTGTACGTGGGTGCGTGTGTGTCTCGCAAGTGTCTGGGAGTCTCTCGGGGAGTGATGGGAGGACACCCCACCTTCTCCCTTCTGGGGAGCACCGTAGACGGCGGCCCTGTGACAGCGGAGTGAAGTTCTCGGGAGGTGTTGAGCGTTAGAAGACGCTCCAGAGCCTCCCCCCGCCAGCGAAGACTAAATGGTGCGGGTCGGTTGGGGTGGGGGGCGGTCGTGCTTTGGTCGCCCTCTTGTCTGGCGTCCCGAGGAGGGATTTTTAGCTCTCTAGAAGCGGAGCAGACGAGCTCTCGCCACCGGCGGCGGCCGCGGGGCAGCTGGACATCCCGTCCCAGCTGCTGACTCAGGATGGGGAGCGCGGGTGCTTCGCGCCGCGGTGTGGGTGCATCTGGCTGCGCCTCTGCGTCTTGGCCTCCTCCTGCTGCCCCTTACTTCAGAAGGGGGGAAACCGCCCAAGCAGCCCGGGCGGTCAGCGGTGCGTGTGTCTGTGTCGAAGAGAGAGAAGCGGCTTCTGTTCTAACATGGCGGACGCTCGCGTGGGCGGAGAAGGGCCGCCGTCTGCGGCGGGGCGGACGCCCGGTCCTCTCCGGCGCTGGGCATTTGAGGGGGGAA
This sequence comes from Charina bottae, assembly GCA_023362775.1. NCBI lineage: Eukaryota > Metazoa > Chordata > Lepidosauria > Squamata > Charinaidae > Charina > Charina bottae. The sequence goes on from JALMGJ010000003.1 coordinate 145,800,201, forward strand.
TCGATGGGGAGCGGAGGAGTAGGAATCCAGCGCAGCGCCCGGAGGAGAACATGGCAGAGGGGCTCGGCGGCGGGCGGCTCTAACATGGCGGATTCCTGTGGAGGGGAGTGGGAGGCCGCCGCCGCCGCTTGTGTGGCTGCCTCAGAACTGGGTCACTTTAGCAGGGAAAAGCCGAAGGAGCAACAGCCGTTTAGCCCGTTGTCACTGAAGGAGAGGCGGGTGGAGACGACCAGGCCGGGGTCGTGGGGGGCGTTGTCAGGCGGTGAAAAAGGATATCCCTTGTTGCCCTGAGAAGTCGGCGTGGTTTCCCTAAGCTCGGGAGGAACGTTATTTTGTCGGACGGGTCTTTCCCAGGATGGATTGGGGCGATTGGGCTCAGGAGACTCAGAACCCATTTTGTCACATGGAACATAGATGAGGACAGCTGGTGACATGGCAAAGCTTTCTTCCCACCTCCTCTCTGTGTGCATGCATGGGAAGGTTGAGATCAAGATAGACTGGTTTATGTTGTTCGCTGACACCAAGATAAGGCTTCCCCTTGTGAATATTGGGGGGCCTCTGAGTTCTTCTGTTTCTAGTATCTGAAAGGAAGGGTTGGTGATCCTGCAACGGATTCTTCGTGTGTCTAAATTAAACAGGTTGCTTAAGCTGGCTGACCAAAGTATGGGAACTCTGAACTATGGAGGGGAAAGGTGAAGTGTGCCTCTGCCTGGAAAATATACTCAGACATGATTTAGTCACCAGCATCTCATATCCACTCTGGGTCATGAAATTGTCCTTGATATTAGGTAGAGTATTAAGGGGATATTATGATGTATTGTCGATATTATGATAGTTGGCAACATAATGTGACATCAGTTTCACTGGTGCTCTCCTTTTCATCAGTTTCTCTTCTTGACTGGATGGCATTAATATCAAGGCCTTTCTTAGATCCTAAGCTTTAATACTAGCTTACTAAAAATGAAGTAAATAAAACTAAAAATGAAGTAAATAAAACAAGCCCCTACCTATGTTATTTCATGATTAAAAATATTAGAGGTGCATGTATTTTCCACATTCCTAGTTGTTGGGGATACTTGTGTCATATCAGATTAAAGAGGTTCAACAACTTCACAGAAAGTATTTCTGCTATCTATACAAAAACAACAGCAGTAATATTGATCAGAAATCCACAGTTGGCAGTATTAGGATAAGCCAAAATTACATAAAAGAGTATGCACAGTTCTCCAGAACTTTTCATTAGGCAGGGTGTAACAAAAAAACAGATAGGGTAGGGAGGAAGCAAGAAAATACAAAAATTTGGCCAGATTGTGTAACCATGATAGGTGGCCATGCAGTCTGTTTAAAAATACTTAATAAACATATTTCATCTTTTGAGCGGTCCTATTAATCTAAATATCTTACAATTTAAACCTGTTCATGGTCCTTCAGATATATGAACTGATATTATATCAATTCTTCTTGATCTCTTAGTGTAAACAAGAGCACTCATTTGTATTCTGCTTTAATTGCTCTGAAATAAGTAGAACCACCTGTGATTCAGTTGTAGGCAAGCTGAGGTAGAAGTTAGTTATTATTAAGCATACATAAAGGAAAACATCCCAATTTGGAAATACAGAATTAATACTGTTTCTTTTGCGTGGCTGTTCAAAACTAAGCTGTGACTTACACCCAAGTGTGGGGGTGTAGGATTGTAGCAAAAGCAACCGATTTATTTTGTAGTCATGATCAAGTATTATCTGTAGACTGAATCCCTTCTTTCTTATCCTAGTGCTTATCTGGTCATTAGCAATTGGTTTTTTGTTCTCAAAAATGTGGCTTTTAGAAAACATTGGAAGAATATATCAGCTCAGCTGTTACAAAGTTGTTTCTCTAATCTGACCTAATTTATGGAGATATTGGATAGATAAAGTGAGTATAACTGTAATACTACTCAATCTGTTGAACAGGATACAACTTGACAGACATTTTTCCCTGGAGTGGGAGAAAAAATAGTGAAGCAATTTTATGCCACATAGACAAGATCTTTGTTTTGGTTGTAATATTAATGTGGAAAACTGACACCTTGTTTGTATTAGTGATAATTTGGCAATCTTGATTTATAATGACTATGCTAATATGAACTGACGGTGGTAAAGCACTTTAATTCTGCCCCCCAATGTAACAAAATTGTTACAGATTATTAAATGAAGATGCATCAGAACCTCTGAGTTTTAAGTGTATGAGAGAGAGGCATACTGTACTTATGCAGAGTGGATCCTTCCATTCTTCATTTGTTGTTAATGCTTTTACTATCGGTTATGTAGCTCAGATGCCGTGGAAGTATAAGTGAAGTATGGAGCTTGGTGCCACATAAAAAGAAGGAAAGAAGTGTTTGCAAGTATTTCAAATGAAAATGAAACCTAGCTCTTTAGTGCCAATGAAGAATAAGAAGCACAATTCTTAGGCTTATGTATAGCAGTCCCATAAAAAAACACTGCCATTAGCTGTCCAATTTTTGCTTCTGCTTCACAGTGCTGTATGATAACATTTGGAAATTATGTTCCCATGCATGTGTGTGAGCAGCTTGGAGTGTTTTTATCCAGCCTTGTCCTGTGGGTGGGTCATTCTAACACAGTTGGGTAGTGAATAACGGTGGTGAAAGGGGAGGAGAGTCTATTCCAGTCTGGACTGGTCCTGCTTAGTTCTTTACTTCCTGCTACGGTGTGAACAATGCTGTTGCTGCTATGGCTTGTGAAACATGGCTTGTGAAATAGCATGTCTCCAGCCCATACGTCTCAGTGGGACTGGTGTCCCCTGTCTTCCCTTGTTTGCCCAGTTATAGCACAGCTAGGAAGCTTCTGTGTCACAGAACAGGCATATTAACCTATCCCACCTGCGGAGAAGCTGGCATCTGATGAACTTACTATAATAAACTTCAGAGGAAGCCACAAAGCAACAAATTTGTGTTAATAAATTTGAGGATTTATCAGTGGCACACAATAGATCTTCTGTTAGGGATTTTAATAATATCAAGCCAGTTGAACCATCTGGGAAGATAAGAAAAATTGATTACTCTGCTTTTGATTTTGATTTTGCTTTGTTTTGTTTTTTTCTAAAGGCAGGCTTTAGCTTTATGACTTAAAATTTTAAAAGCTTAGACTACAGATTGTTGATTCAAATGTTAACTTGCTTTCTTAAACATGCTTAATCATATAGAAAATGATAAATAAAATAGCTCTGCTGCTGAGCTTGCTTTGAAAAACAAATATTAAAGGGTTCTTGTGAAACTAAAAGGAGGAAGTAACATGTAATTCTTTTTGAAACATTTATTGACATTTATTGACTTTATTTATTGACACATCTAGAGAATGAATTTGAATAGTAAGTAGTTAATCATACAATGTGGTTATGCACAAACCATGCTATATGGTTGTGTATAAACTATTCTATATGGTTGTGTATAAATTTTGACAAAATGAAATTTCATCAACCTTGGCATATTTTGTGGCACTGGATTCACTTTAGCCCACTTTGAGTGTTCAGCTGAATATGCGGAGCCTTCAAACTGGATACTGTAGGACTGGTCACCCAGCACGCCTCCTCCTTTAACTAAACCTTCATTCAGTCAGCTGGTCTGAAGGGGAGTTGTATATGTGTTTGCTCAAACTAGAGTAGAATGATATGCACAATCCAGGTTCCTAAAAAGCAGGTCATAGAAAAAGCGGTAAAGATGCAAACAGTTGTTTTTAGACTTCTGACTAAATGCAAGAACGTTGGAGAGAGAATGAGGTTGGAGTAGTATCAGTTTGAAGCTCTCAATGCTTTCAGCACAAAATCTACTCTGAGTTTAAAGTGTTGCTAGTATTCTATTGAAAATAAATGGTTGCATAAGAATTACAACTGAAAAGATAAGTAGGTCCCAATCTGTGCTTGAAACTTCACACTATTTAATTATTGTCTGCATATTGTCAGAAGCCTACAGAGAGTCTTGAAATGTTTAGCTCATTTTGAAGACACTATAATTTCCATTACATGTTTATCTTTGCCATGAAAAGGCTGCACCAGAAATATATGCTGTAACATCTATGTACATTAAATTGATACTGGGCAAGGTGACTTTGGGATGGCTGGTATGTGAGTCCAACAATTGTGGTTTGTAATCTGTGATTTATAGTCCATTGTGATCTGTTATTTGATCTATTTTTTAAAAAAAAAATTACTGTAGATTGTTTTAATAAGTGAGCATTGAAGCTTCTTGTAAGGATGAAACCATTCTGATACACAAAGTAGGCTTTTTACATGACAACAGAATTGTTAGCCAAAACGATTTTACTTTTAATAGAAATTATTTTTGTAAAACAATTATACATACATAATTAACAGAACAATCTTTAAACTAAAAAACTTTTAAAAAATAGAAAAGAGACAATCCTGCATAAAAATACAAACTGAGAAAAAAATACCTTATATTTATACTTCTCAATAGTCACTGGTTTACTAATGACTACTATAATATGATCAGTACAAAATATTATTGTAAAATATTACAAAATCTCTGCCATAGTAACACATGTTGCAGCATTCTTTGATTAGTAGAGAATATTGCTTTCCAAAACAGATAGTTCACACATTTCTGACAACCATTCCTTGACATTTGGAATAATATCACATTTCCAATTTCTCAATATGATTCTTTTAGCCACCTGCCATGCTCAATACAACCATAGTTCCTGATTAGCAGTCAGATTCCAAAGCTTTGGTATATAGTGAACATTACATTGACATCTTTAACATTTAAAGATTTTACACTTAAATCACTATCCAAAAATATACTAAATGATTACACGACCATATCATAAGAGTCAGTGAACTCTCACATTTTTTATACCTCCAGCATAGAAAATCTGATGTTCATCCTTTCAAATACATTCTTTGGGGAGTCTAGTACACTCTAACTACAATTTTTGGATGAATCAACCTTAATCTCATATTTGTTGATACAATTTTAACATTTTTTAAAGACATTAGTCCATTGATGGGGCTTTATTGGAGATTCCAGTTGTTTAGCCCATGATTAAAATATCCCAGAAATGTCCACTTTAAAAATATGCTTCAGCTTTTGATAGAGGTATGTTATATTCTGTCATGGATTCCATCAAGTAAGAAAGCAACTCAGGTCTCGTTAAGGCAGCCAAAGCATCTGGCCCATACTGGTTTCATAAGAAATACCTATGTTGAAGATACCTCCATTGTTGCAAATTGGGAAGACTAGCCAAAACTTTTATGATGGGGGCAGAAGCAGTATGAGGGACTAGAGCAGAGCTTTCCAAACTCTGTGTCGGGACACGTTAGTGTGTCGGCTGCAGTGTCTGGGTGTGTCGTGGCTGCTGCTGCCTCCGAGCCCTACCAGGATTCTGTGCAGGTCCTAGTGCCTGCCTTGTGCCCTGCTGTAAGAGTGTGTCGTGAAATGATGCCCTACTGTAAGAGTGTGTCGCGAAATGATGCATGTCTATAAAGTGTCACCAACATGAAAAGTTTGGAAAGCTCTGGACTAGAGGGGCTGTAGCTCAGTGGTGGAGCACATAATTATTCTAAATGTTTAAGTCTAAAATCTTCTAATTGTAATTTCAACCCATTTGCTCACATTTTTTTGTTTAAAACAACAGGAAATACTTGTTCTATTCATATTGATAGCTTAAGAGAGATGTTACCATATTTTCTGAGCTGTACCTAGCCAGGTGCTGCAACCTTTCCTCATTAGAATGGTCTCCAAGTCCTTCTCCGTGTTTTTTTTAAAAAAAATTATTATATTTTCAGAATAAACATGAAAAGATAGAAGAAGGTTGAAAGAAAACTAAAGAAAAAAGAAAAAACTAAAAAGTGCAGAAACAAATAGAAAAAGATACAAAAATAATGACTTCTGACTCTTTATTTTTTTTTATTTTCTATCCCGCCTTTATTATTTTTATAAATAACTCAAGGTGGCGAACATACCTAGTACTCCTTCCTCCTCCTCTTTTCCCCACAACAGCAACCCTGTGAGATGAGTTGGGCTGAGAGTGAGTGACTGGCCCAAGGTCACCCAGCCGGCTTTCATGCCTAAGGTGTGTCGCCGTGGGAAAACCCGGAAGTGCCATCCTTGCGGCAGCGCGCAGAAACCCAGAAGCGCTGCTGCCGCTTTTGGGTTTTACACGCTGCAGTTGGTGTGTTGCCGCAGGAAAACCCGGAAGCGCTGATGATGATCAGCACTTCCGGGTTGTGTGGCGACACACCAGACTGTGTGTGGCGACACACAGTTTGGAAAGCTCTGCCTTAACCACTAGACCAAACTGGCTGTCAAAACTCTACTGCAAAGATATACATAAAAAATACATCAATTTCTTACTCCAATTTTAACTATAATAAACTATAATAAACATTATTTCTATAATTCATTTCAACTTAATAATCAAAATTCAAAACTATAACTTCATTTTTTTTTCACTTACAAAAAAAGCCAAAAGCAATTCTCTACCAAAGGGAAATTTTATACTAAATATCACACATATCAATTGTCAGTTTCGCCTTCTCTGCCAAATCTTATTAAATTTATCTTATTATTCCCGTAACGCTACCTTTCACCACTATACCTAAAATATCTAACTCTTAATATATTAAAAAATACAAATCAAACTTATTTCAAACTAAATATTCAACAAACATACAAGAGATAAATTCTGTTAGACATTTAAAGACATTTAGGATCACAATACATATCTTTCCCTAGTAGTTCTTAGCATTCTTAAGAAGACAAGAAATACCTCACTTTATAAATCTTGAAGAAAAAAAATTCAATTTTTTAAATACAACCCAAATAGTATTTCCATTTCCATTGTCAATATTAATATTATTTCAAATAAAAAGAACATCCTGGGTATTCATCTTAATCACCAAGCTCCATACCAGCCATAATCATATAAATTTATCCCACCTCAAAGAAAAAGCAAAGAAACCTAAAATATCTTATTCTCTTATTTATAAAGTACATATCTAATCCTAGTACTTCCTAACTTACTTATATAATCATTCCAAATATCAAAAAATATATTCATCTCATATCAAACATATCTTATTACTCATATTTTTAAAATGTTACCATTATTAATATCAATATAACCTAAAGTGAGAAAAACATCCTGGGCAAAGCAATCGTCTTAACCACCAAAAATCCATCCAAAAAGCGTAATTAGAATTTATCCCCCCTCAAAATAAACCAAGACATCATTTAGTTTCTTATTCATTATTTCATCTTAACATTATAAAGATAACTTTCTCCGTCTCCTCTTCTCTTTCCATCCTAAGAACCCCAAGTTCTCTTCTGGGGCAGGTCCTTCTCCACATTTGTTGCCCTCTTCCAGTGACATTTGCATTTGTAGCTCAAGCAAAGGATGTTAGTAATGTCTCAGCAGGTGGCAGTACCTGGCTGACTTTGACTAGACTTGGAAGCCAAGCAGGGTTGAGCATGTCTTATAATTGAGTGGGAGATTTCTGAGGAAAGGCAGGGAAGTCACCAGTTTAACTCAGTTTGAAGGAGATTTCCAGAGCTCAGAACTAGACACAGTATTTCAAGTTAGGTCTAACCCAAACAGAATATAATAGATACATGTGATAACTATACTTCATATTTATTAGCTATATTTACTAGTCTTTAAAGAAGTTTTTCCTTTTCTTCTGGAAATTGTTACCATGGGAAAAATTAAAGTGGATGTGGAATACCGCAGCCTGGCAAAAGACAATGCAAATGAGCAACAGTTGTGTCCCAGCTGTATGAAGAGTACATACGATAGATTACAGTATATTTCTTAATTCCAGCACAACTACTTAGAAGTATTTACAGCCAATCAACATTGTGTCCTCATTAAGGGAAACAGCTAGGTATCTGTGTCCAAACTGGAATTACTAGGAATGTGTTCTATGGTGTTCCTGTTCTAGGGAGGCTGCATGCTCAAATCAGTGTAGGTGAAATGGAGAGGTAAACAGAAAATAAACTCAGAATAACAAACAGAACAGAATTATTTAATCGCGCTGACCAACCTTCATTCATGCCCTCCCTCCTCCTAGTGTTCCTATTCCTGTGGTGCTTGGGTGAACATAATTTGCCACTGGAGGGATGGATCACAAGACCATTCTTCCCCTTGGATCATTACACTGCAGCGGTAGATGGGGGGACAGCCACTATCTCAGCAGAACTGCAGGGGACCCTCTGGCATGTAGCATATCTTGTCCCCTCCCCCAAGCACAATTTATCATGTTCAGCCTATGCTGGGATCCCATAAAGGCTCATACCAGTAAGACACAACCTATAGCAGTTACTTTAGTTAGTAATTGTGCACTTACAGGTTGCAGACATAAGAGAAAACAGCTTTATAATGAAAAGTTGACTGAAGAACTGAATGAACAGCTGAAATAAACTTGTCCCTTTTTTACTCTGTTATAATACTGAACAATATTTCAGTATGAACAGTTTGACTCTGACCAGCAATTTTTCAGTTAGCCCAAATCTGGGTGGCATTGCAATGTTAAAGTACTATTTATTGGATTTATATCCTGCCTTTTATTCAGGAGCTCAAGCAGCACACATATTGCTCCTTCCTCTTATTTTTCCCCAGAACTCTGGGCCAGTCACTGTCAGCCCAACCTACTTCACAAAGTCACCCAGTGAGCTTCCACAGCTGAGAGTGTGCTAGAAACTGTGTTTGTATAGTTACTGGCTTTTATGTTATTATGTAAACCACCAAGAGTCATTTTCTGAGTCTGGTGGTATATAAACATCCAATAAGCCTGGATCTCCCTGTCAAACACTATAACTATTACACAACATTGGCTCTCCATTTTGGAAGGGAAACATTAGTTTATGTTGCTTCATTCTGTTTTTAGAAATGCCATTTTCAGATACTGGTCTTTCACAACACCTTCATCAAAATGGACAGTCTAGGTTTGATTACTAGGTCTCACTCCTCATGTACTCCTAGCAGTTCTCCACCAATTTTTGATAAAATAGTGCTGCTTTTATTAGTCATGTTTGCAAATAACCAAATCAGATTTTTCAATAAGCTGATCATTAGTCATGCATTGAATATGTTCACACAGGTTATTTTTTGCTCAAACCTGTATGCTCTTGGGTTTAGGTAAGCTCTGTGTATCCTGCCATATTTTGTCTTGTGACAGTCTAGATACCATCCCAACAGATCCCGCCTCTGCACAATTTTGCTAGAGGGATTTTGGTGTCCACAGGATTTGGTTACCCTGCACCATAATCTAGTCCTTTGTGGAATTTGCATACCTGGCCAATATGTGCAAGAATGTGCTCCTATTGACTGATCTTTAAAAAGACAGATTTTATTAAAAATAAACATCATGTTTATGATTCAGAATAGATAACTCTGGCTCATTTCTTCGTTATTTTACCTCAAAAATATGTTTACTAGTGTTTATTTTTTTCCTCATACCTATGTAGTATCTTTAGAGCATAATTTTTGAAACAAATGGATGATCGTAGTTTTCCTGATATTCTTATGGCATAAGGGGCTGTGTGAGGAAATGGGAAAACTTCGTGCTATTAGGCCAGAGTGTGTGAAGATGTATACTGATGCTTGAGATTTATTTCTGAAAAGCGGGCCTTGGGAAACTTGTGAACTGAACAATTTTTAGTTAAGTACAGTCAATGTATTAGGATCAGTATAGTGGGATATTTGTTTTGTGGATCCGTTTTTTTTTAATTGAAGAATACTTAATGGCTATATTTTCTCCACAGGGCAAACTCTCTGATCAAGTTTACAACTATCCAGAGGGTCTAGGAGAAGTGCTTTATCGAGAACAGTTCGACTTCAACGCTGAGCCACCTTGGGAACCTAGCTGATGATAGTAGGGTTCCATCTCCTAACTTGTCCATGTAAGTCTATTGGTCATAGCTGAGTTCTCCAGTACACAGCTATCTAAACAACAATAAATCATATGTTATTTTTAAGTTTGTTAACACTGTTCTCTCTTGTCAAATTTTGATAATCTCTAACCAGTCATAATTCAGTAAAACATGATGGCATTTATTTCAAAAATTAGTAGTGGTATGGCCTCAACAACTGTCTTTTAAGGCTATAAGAGGCTATTCATTTTCTTTTAATTAATATATAATCTAAATTCCTTCTATTTGTTTTTAACCTATGTTAGTATGCTGATTGGGAATTAATGGCTGTTTGGAAGATACGTGAATCATTTTATTGATAAGCCATAAGTAATTATTACTAAACCACTGAGCATTTATACAAGACAGCTTCCAAGGCATGTCTGTGTTTAGTGCCACTTAATTTTATAAATAGGTGTAGTTTATTTAAATATTACATTTAAATACTAAATGCATACTGGATTCTCTGTTGAACAAAAGTTGTGCTAGTTAAATATTTATTCATTATTTCGACCTAGACCACGCCTGACTCCAATCGACTCTGGGCGGCTCACAGCATAAAAATAGAACTACAGATATATAGTCCAGATAAAAAACATATCAATATACAGATGGCAGATCTGGTCAACACAACAAATCACATGCCCGACAAGGGGCTCCAACTACCCCAGCCCAAAGCTTGGGAGAAGAACCAGATACATTTGAAATTACAGGGGGAGAGAAATGGAAGGTAAACTCCCTACTATGTTTCGTCTGAGTCACTACAACAGGAAATTGAATTTAAGAGATTTGTTCTCTTACAGTATATTATGGGGTTCTTCCTTGTGCTGTTAAATAATTTGGATTAAATATTTCTGAATTAAAAACAGCTAGTGGAAGCACATCCTATTTGGTAATAGAGCAGTCTTTCAGAATTGGACACTCAGGATGTGTTAAACTGTATTTCTTGTAATCCTCAAAACTGCCGGAGGCCTTGTTGACTGGATCTGATAGGAGTTTTATTTATTTATTTTAGATTTATAAGCCACCAAATCCAAAGATTCTAGGTGGCGATAGAGTTATAGTTGAATGAGGGTACTAGGCGGGAGCAGGCTACAGTAGACAATCTTTTGGCCAAAAAAAAGAAGTGAACTGTTATAAAGTCAATCAGGAGACTTCAGATACAATGGACAACATTCTTGTTGTATTTATATCATTTATGCAAATGACACAAAGTGAAATAATTCACATTATTTGCATCAGGGGTGGGCAACGTCAGGCCCGCGGGGCTCCTGCCCGCAAATCCCGCCCCTTCCACGTGATTGGCTCCCGCCCGCAAACTCCAGCCCCCGGTCCGTGGAAATCCCAGAACCCCCCCCCCCAGTCCCCGGCTATAAATATCCAAATGGCCCTTGGCAGAAAAAAGGTTCCCCACCCCTGATTTACATAATGATGTCACTGCAGATGACATATTCTCTAATTTAATGAACGGCTCTGAATAACAAACCACTCCCCCAATTAAACTGCAGTTGGACTGTACCATATATAAACAAATCTTCAATTTCATTTGTGTACAAATATATCAGAAGATGCTTTAAGTAGTAGTCATATTGTATGACATAAAAGGAAAAGAAACTTACAATCTAAAAATGACAAATTACAAGTAATTAAAGTAGGAACAAAACTGGTTTATCAGAATCATATTCAAACAAAGTTATACGTAAACACGTGACATTTTACGTTTATTATTTGATACTTCGGAAATAACACATTTGGATAGCTTAGCTGGAAGTTGGTGGCTTGGCTAAAGTATGCTGATAAACTCAGGTTGTAAGTTTGCATATTTCCCAGACCTTTTTCTTTCCATTTCAGATTCTCGCTATTTCTTTGTTCTGCAAATCAAGGAAACTATTATTTGCATAAATCATAGTCTGGCTTTCAAGATTTAGTGGAGTATTTTAAAGAAAAAGAAATATGGGTCATGATACTTTAAGCCTTTGAAGAATCTCTTCACTTGCTTCTCAGTGCAGGAATTGAGTCCTGGCATATTCCATGTACTTTTGGAATATCATTTAGCCATGAGGCTTCTGCAATTGTTTGGCTGAACCAGCTAACACTGTTAATTCCTGGGCCTTGGCAGAGACTAGGCCATGTGGATCCATCTGTTTATACTACTATCAAGCATGGTAGAGTTCATGCATTCCACCTGTCCCGTGTTTATAAACACAATTATAGCCTTGCCTTACTTTTCATACAAATTGTCTCTTTTAGTTACTGTAGATTTAGTGTTTAATACTCATAATATTTTGATGCGACAACTCTCCTTATTGTTAAGGTTTTTTTTATGGGGTGTCTTCAAGTTAATCTTGACTCGTAGCAAATGCCTTGACAAGTCCCTGCAGTTTTCATGGCAAGATTTTTCAAAGTAGTTTGCTATTACCTTCTTCCTAGGACTGAGAGGAAATGACTGGCCTGGCCCATAGTGACCCAGTTGGCTTCATGCCTAAGGCAGGACTAGAACTTACAGGTTCTAGCCTGATGCCTTAAACCTCTATCTATCTATCTATCTATCTATCTATCTATCTATCATCTATCTATCTATCTATCTATCTATCTATCATCTATCTATCTATCTATTTTTCCAACTTATATCACCGCCCATCTCCCCCCACAAGGGGACTCTGGGTGGTTTACAATCAAGTTAGTGATTAAAAGCATATAAAATACATTATACTATACCAAACTGGCTCTCTATTATTAAATTACTTGAAAACAGATTGAGTTTTTAAAGTGAACTAGTAATCCTTAAATTCACTTTAATCCCTTAAACATTTCTTTTCAAAAGAAAAGAGATACAGTCACATTCTTGCTATGCAGTAGCTTTTCCGCAAAATATTTGATGCATCTCTGTTAAATCATTAACACCCAGGTGTATTGCCAAGTGTCCAAGCAGTGATCAGGTGCCTGGGCAATTAGTTATTTTAGATCCAGCCTAATAAGCACGCCAGTGGATAAAGAAACTTTAGCTTTATTATAAACTTAAGCAAACAAAGTCAAACAAACACAGTTTAAACAGATTACACAAAGCATAACAAGCATAGCATGCAGAAAGAAATACATACATACCAAGCAAAGTAATACCTAATCTCCTATAGGCTGCCAGGAGCCTCCTAATAAGGACAGCGGAGATACCCCAAGGTGGCAGTGTTCACAGCACCCAGCGCTCAGGCCTGTGTGGACTCCCAAACTCCAAAGACAATCCTAAGGTTTTTATCAAAGCCTGGCTCCCAAACCCCGTGACCAAGCCCTGACTGGGATTCCTCCTGGGGCCTGGCACCTGTCCATGACATCATTCCCAGAGCCTGGGAAGCCATCAGATAAGCCAGTGCCTAAGCATAAACAATTTCTTATTATTTTCCCCATTCCAAGCCGCAAGAGGGGCAGCTGGAGGAGTGAACTTATGCTTAAACTTAACAAGCGGGGGGTTTTCTCTCCCCCCACTTTAAACAAAGTTATGTTCTGGAGGGCTGTTGGAGGTGGGTATATTCTTCTTCCCCCTCCCATGCCAAGCAGAAATAAAAGCCAGTTAAACATCAGTATAACTCAAAATAAACTCTAATCTCCTAGGTGTGGGGAAGGAAAATCAAAACATGCCACCTAACTCCTCGAGATACAAAGGTCTTCTGCAGGTTGCCACTACACCAGGTAGCCTGTCAAGAAGAAACATGTTGTAGGATTCTAAGAGGTATGGACTTACACAGTTGCTCCGTAAATCTGGGCTGTCAAGATTATTTTAGTGCTGGGTCCTCTTGTCCAAACAAAAGTAAAATAAATACCTGTTACTATAGTCGTGAGGGTTCCCAAATTTGTCCTGAATAATTTGATTATCAATATTTGCTAATTATCCTGGCAATGTAAGATCTGATCAGGTTGACTTACCACATTGTTTCTCTTCATGTTTTTCTTTTGAGCTTTGTTTTGCCATAAGATCTTAAGTATTGTATATACATATTTCAGGATAGTCACTGTTACTACTAATTAAATATATATACAGTGTGTGTGTGTGTGTGTGTGTATTTTCAGCAGATATGCTAGATATGCCTTGGGTGTGCCTAACCTTGGAGAGCCTTGACACATCTAGGTTGTGTATATGTATTAACTGATTTAATAGGTGCCCTGAAGTTCTACTTTGAAATGATTGAGGAAAAAGTCAATTAAATATGAATTTACTTGGAACAGAGTATTAATTACAATTGGCTTATCTGGTTGTATATACAAGTCCCATTAAAATCTTTTCAACTTTCTCCTTCCATTGATGGCTGTAGAAAAGAGATTTAAAAGATATTTGTATTGCTATTGTCTAGGACAATTATATTCTTAGCCTAACTACTGTTGTCTGAGTCAGGCATTTCTTTGAATTATCTAATTGTGCACGTAAATATGACCTTTATACTTTTGGAAGAAATGGCATAATGAAAAGTATTGGAGTTGGCTACATCATTCAATAGTTAGCTAAGAAACTTGGAAAGTGGTAGCTGAAAGCTGAGGAAATTTTTATTTCTCCCAATAAGTGGACTTGGATTTTTAAGATAGATTGACTTTCTTTTTAAAAATATTTCTTTTAATTCTTAGTGAGAAATTTAAGTAATATAAAAGAGTAATATTCTTTTGTTTTCTTTTGGGGATGTGCAGTTTTTCAGACAGGGAGAAAAAAAGGTGAGCTGCAAGTTTTCCTAGGCTCGCATTGTGGCTGCAAGATTGCAATTTGAGTTAAGGAGATGCTGACAGCTTGGCCCCACTGCTCTGAAGCTCCTTGTTGATGCCTCCTTAACTCAAATGTTTTTTTTTTCCTGGGGGCACATGGCTATTGTGAGAAGTCAGGAGAAGATGTGCAGTAGTTCCTTGAAAGATGCCATTTTCTCTACACCCTAAAAACTGAGATATTAAATACTTGCTTGCTATATGAATCTGAAATGCCTTTCTCCAAAAAATGTAGTTTTCCACATGAAGGGGTTATCCATATATAATCCAAAATAGGACAGGCCTGAATTACATTTTTTTTCTTCCAAACAGTTTGTTGCATAATTTAAGGACCCAGCTCTAAGGCTTTGTGGCCTGTTCCTTGTGTTTCTTGGTTTATGACTGTCGGCTTTGTGGAATACGGCTGAGATGAAAGGATTTCTTGAGGATACAAACTACTCCATTGGCTTACTGGATGAAGGAATTAATGTTGCAGATGTCGTAGACAACTACGTTTATGAACATACCCTTGTAAGCTGTTTTCAACATCCTGTTTCCATTATATTTACCTTTACATATATAAATCTTACAGCCTCACACGTGTTCTGATAATTGAATCATAATTTTTATGGTATAGTTAAAAGGAATGAAAAATAACCATCTTGAGGCAGTAATTAAGAAAATGGCAAATGTTCTCTATAACTTTATTGGCTGTTCACTGTAGACTGTTCATTGTTAACTGTAGATTAAAATGCTTCCTTCCTAGACTGGAAAAAATAGTTTTTTTATTGGTGATCTGGGAAACTTGATCAAGCAACATATCCACTGGCAGAATGTGATGGCACCAATAAAGCCGTTTTACAGCCTAAAATGTAATTCCACCCCTGGTGTACTCGAGATACTATCAGCTCTTGGAACTGGATTTGCATGCTCAAATAAAGTAAGTCTTCAGAGTTTCTCTTATCCTCTGAACTTTTCCAGAAAATGCTGGCCTCACTGACATAAATCTGCCCATTTCTTAAGAAAGTTTCAGAGCTCAGTTGGCCACTGGACGTAAGGCAATTTGTATGGTGGTGCTTTGATTTTAGAAGACTTCCTCCACAAGGCTCATGGATGAATCAATGTTTGTGACTGAAAATATATTTTCAGTCAGTTGATTTCTAAATTTGTAACATTAATGTTTGTAACATTAAAAGTGGTTTAAAAACAATACTTTTTCTGTTTCAGACTGAAATGGTATTGGTTCAAGACTTGGGTGTTTCTCCTGAAAATATTATATTCACGAGTCCTTGCAAGCAAGCTTCTCAGATAAAATATGCAGCAAAAATTGGAATAAACATCTTGACATGTGACAATGAATTAGAATTAAAGAAAATTGCTAGAAATCATTCAAATGCAAAGTAAGCTTAAATTAATTTATTTTACTTACTGTGGTGGGAGTCAAGTAAAAAAAGATACTCTTCTTAAAGTACCTTCTTATATAGTAATATTTCTTCACAATTCTACCATGCATCTCTTTACATTTTCTAATTTTAAAATAGATGATTGTTAGAGTTTAATATTTTTAGGTCTGTTTCAGATTCTTTTTATCAATTGCTCTTAAAAAGTACTAATCTTTATTGATAATGTTTTATTAAAATACCTTAAAACCACTTGACACAGAAGTTGTTCCTGCCAAGATTATGTGGGCAGTCAAGAATAAGAAACAAATGTATACTATATATATATATATATATATATATATATATATATATATATAGAGAGAGAGAGAGAGAGAGAGAGAGAGAGAGAGAGAGATCTTTAATATCCAGAATGTTTCAGAGGGGAAAATCAAGTACAAATCTGGAACGGCTCACTGTGCTGTGTGCCAGAATTATGGTGCTGCACCGGCAGTGCACATCAAGCTTTCTTCTAGGTTTCAGGGGTAGCAGCAGCATGAAAGGAGGAGGATTATCTAAAACAGATAAACCTTTTAGAGGTAAGTATGTGTCCCTTGGAAATAGTGAAATTAAAAAAACCCCAGCATTTCTATACTTGCCTTGCTCTGGTTGCTTACAATTCTGGAAGTCTTTCTTGTTACACAAAGGATCAGAAAATGAGTTCTGCAGTGGGCACTTTTTCTATTTTTAAGTTCTGCACAAAAAGGTTGTTGTAATGTATCCATGCAATGGGGTAATGATTCACAAATGTCAGCAATGTTTTAACTTCTCCCATGTTACTGATGCATACTGAAGCTTAGCACTTTATGATTAATCAGATAACTGGATTAAAAAGAACAGTAAACAATATTTTGGTTGCTTGAGTTTATGGATGCCTATATCTGCTGTTGACCACTATTCTGATACTATAATACTCCAATACTGATAATTGGCAATTATGTAGTATCTTCTGTTGGCTGTGTGAATGGGAAAACAGGTAATACCATCATTGTTGGGGGTACAAGTGCACCAGTTATTGATGAACATTACGGTAAACCTGCAGCAATAAACA
This sequence comes from Charina bottae, assembly GCA_023362775.1. Classification (NCBI taxonomy): domain Eukaryota; kingdom Metazoa; phylum Chordata; class Lepidosauria; order Squamata; family Charinaidae; genus Charina; species Charina bottae. The sequence continues at coordinate 145,817,332 of JALMGJ010000003.1, forward strand.
TATTGTTCAATCTTCTAAGACCAGTTCTGACTCTTAACTGATCTTCAGTTTGCAAACAGACTTTTATTCTAGAGACTGGAAGGAATATGATTTTTAAATTTCCACCAGTTTATTTTAGGTTCTAGTAAAAGAAGTACAATAAGCAATGATGTTTGTACATACTTAGAGGAAAGGTACAGGATACCTTCTACAGTTTGCGGAGAGAATATTTAAAAAAAACCTAACTATTCAACAGTGCACCATATTTAACATCTGTTTTAAAAAGTTGGGTGTTACTGAAAGGAACTTAGATCATGATTATACTAAGGTAATGGCTTTTCATTGCAGCATCCAACAGACTTTCTGCTACAGCAGTCTTTAGCCGCTGCATTTCCAACCCCCTTGTCTTTTTTGACTCCATGTTTTAGGCCCTAATTGCTAGTTTTCTCTCTATACAGGATTGTTTTTATTAGGTTCACATGACTCGTCCGTCGACAGAACTGGAGTAATGACAACATAATCAACATACTTCTGACAGTCTTCAGACTTCACATGTGCTGATGCTGCTGTAAACCAACTGTGCCCCAATCATCTTCCCCTTCTCTTAGGCTCTTACTTCATATTGCCACAGAAGACATAAATGGAGATGAAGAGATGAATATGAAGTTTGGCACCACCCTGAAGAATTGTCGTCATCTCATGGAATGTGCTAAGGAGCTGAATGTCCAAATAGTTGGTGTTAAGTGAGTAGGCCTGTAATATTTCTCCATTGCTTGCTGTCATCGGTATTGAAAAGTTTGTGGAAAGAAGGCATTTGGAATATCTGCAAAATTAAAGTTAAGGCTATAAGTGTAGCCACAGAATTTCAATGTATGTTGTGGAAATTTATATAACAACCCTTCATTGGATAAACTCTTGCAAATAAGCACTGATAGCAGGAAACATTTCTTTTATATATAGCTTTTTTGCGTATACTAATATTTGTCTACAGACATATAAATACTTAATATCTATAGCATCAAAGTTATAGGCATTTATGGTATTGAAAGAAATGTGGTTTCTTGCTTCAAGCATTAGTTGATTAATTTTTAAAGCAAAATTGCAAACTCTTAGATTTGGGATTAAAACATTCAAGCTCAATTATTCAGTGTTCTTCCTGCATCTTGTTAACTGAGCCTTTTTCTCTTGGCAATTCATTACCTATGCTGTGTGTTAGCGCCTGATCTTCAGCATATTTATTTGCAAGATAAAATAAACTTACTTGATCTTAAGTCAGCATCTTTTTGTTTGCTGTATAGTAGAAGTACAGCTTTCTTAAGTGTAAATGGCTAAATAAAAATTGAGAACATTTTTTAAAATTTCTTAAATAAAACATTCCAATGTTTAATTTTCATAACTAAAGCTATTTTTTAAAAGAAAAAAATGATCTTGACCATTGTGAAAATTGTGTAAAGCTGAACCAATTACCTTGGTTAAGACTACATCCTGTAAAGTGATTGGGAAGAGGAACCAAATTATTTCTCCATATTGTGAGAGAAGCAGAAATGCCCAACTGAATTGGGGAGAAAAAGTACTGAAAAACATCACTGATGTTTAGTTTAAATGTTTCTCAACTTACGTTTACTAAAGATGATTTTTATTAATATTTTTAGCTATTACACTTTTTGGTGGATTTGAGAAATTAAAAGATTTCTTATAGCACAATGCATGTGTTAATGTAAGCTGGAACACTTGTTTGTAACAATAATACAATATTACCTCATATAACTTCTAGTCCTTTTTTTTAAAGGTTTCACGTGTCAAACCCTTGCATGGAATCTCAAGCATACAAACATGCTATTTCTGATGCTCGTTGTGTATTTGATATGGCTGTAAGTACATTAAAGCTTAAGTATATGTATTCATCAGTTTAGATCTTATTGATATAAGAAGCTAGGAATGTGCCCGCAGTGGGAAATGTGTTTGAAAGATTTGGCTGTACCATTCTGGGCTGAGCAACTCATGGTTTGGCCAAACCAAAACTGAAAACATTTTGATCTGTGTTTTGGGGGAAAAAATCAAAAGATGTCTAAGCAACTGGGGTGAGCTGGCTGGTTGGATGTGCTGCCCTTCAGTTCAAGGACAGCACGCAATGGCAGCAACTACAGGGAGGTGGCATACTCAATCAGCCTGCCTGCTCTTTTCCTCAGTCTTCCCAGCTGGATATTTATTTTATTTTATTTTTATTTATTTTCTATCCCACCTTTATTATTTTATAAATAACTCAAGGCGGCGAACATACCTAATACTCCTTCCTCCTCCTCTTTTCCCCACAACCACCACCTTGTGCGGTGAGTTGGGCTGAGAGAGAGTGACTGGCCCAAGGTCACCCAGCCGGCTTTCCTGCCTCAGGCTGTGCTTGAAGTCAAGGGTGCTAAGAAGAGGTAGCTACTGTGTACCACCACCCTTGACTTCAAACACAGCATATCCAACTGGCCTACCTGGGGGCAGGGTCTTCCAGGCTCCTTTTTTCTCTGCTTCCTCTTAGCTGATGCCGGTGGCCTCGCCTTTTCCTCATTTTCCCATCCCAAAACGCTTGAGCTTGGATAGAAGGGTTTTGTGTTGGTGCCTCGGCCAAACCCCTGTGCCTCAGTCTGGAAATAGACCACCCATACTGGCTGGCTGTCCACAGAACAGTCTCTACATAAAATGTTTTACACATCCCTACAAGAAACTTTTTTAAAAAACATTTAATTGATTTTAATTGATTTAAAATGTATGGTTAATATCACATCACTAGATTAAAGACGGATTTCTTTTTTGTTATAATGGCTTGGATGCAGTGGATTGATAGCTTATTTGAAAGGGACATAATGCACAAAAGGAGAGGCAGGGAGTGTTGCTGTAGTGTTCCAGATCACAACTCAGATCTTTCAGGAAGTTGTCCAAGCCTCAGAAATGGTTTTTAGGGGGGCACAGAGGACTGCAGTAGCAAGTAAGAGATGGGAAAGTTCCATGCTGCAACCAGAGGTCCACTAGCTGTTTGTTGGATCCATGCTACAATATTTGCAATATTAGTCTCGTATTCAACTATAGGTAGTTATTTTTTCTTTCTATTTGACAACTGTTAAGTTTTAGGTGTTTTTTTTTACTATAGAATTGCTTGTAACAGTGAAACGGTACTTGGTTGAAGACTTGTATATATTAAGAGTGAACATTACATGAAAAGGATAACTAATACATTATACACAGCAAACTTTCTGCATTTCTATTTTAGGAAGAATTTGGCTTTACCTTGAATATGTTGAACATTGGTGGTGGTTTCATAGACCATGAACTTGATCTGGAAGAGGTATGAAATTGAATCCTTTTCTTGTAGAATTTGGCCTGCCATTTTATTTAATTCAAACTTCTGTTTACTATGGATGTAAACTAAGGTTACTTTGGCAACAGGCAACAAATATTGGAGCTGCACAGTACAGACTGTTGATACACAGTCTTCAGGTCTCCTCAATTCCAGTTTACCTAGTGGAATTTGAAACATTCACAGACTGGTCATGTTTACCAGCAGCAGCAGCAGCAAGTCTTATGCACCCCAACATTGGGCTTGTGGTACAATTTCAGGATAGCTGTCTGTATGAATGTTTGTATTGAGGTAGTCTTTACACATATAGTTGTATATGCTTGGCTTCCACAGAAGTCCAGACCCTGATTGTTTGGGTTCACATGGAATTCAGTATATGTGCAACCTTAAGATCTCTTCAATATAATGAGTGTTCTGAACCTACATTGTAGATGAACCATTATGGGGAAATGGGACTTGAGGCTGTCTGTTGTATGAGAGAAATCCAGTTTGTAGCACCTTAATGGATGGCATCATGTCTGGTTGTGGAAAATAACTATGTGGATCATTGCAGCTAAAAAACAAAGTCTCTATTTATTTATAGAAAATTACATAATTTTGATCTTTTTTTTCTAGTGTTGCTATAGTATGACAAAATTCAGTATGTTTTTATAGATCAGGGCTTTCCAAACTTTTCAGTTGGCAACACACGAATGGCGGTGCGCAAAAACCTGGAAGCGCCGCCGCAGTGTGCGAAAACCCGGAAGTGCCGCAGTGGCGGCACTTCCAGGTTTTCGCACGCCGGTGCAGTGCTTCCGCGTTTTCGCACACCGCCATCGTGGCGCTTTCGGGTTATCATGCACGGCAGCGGTGTCCTGGTGTGCTGCACAAAAACCCGGAAGTGCTGATGGTCCGCCGCGCGCAGCGGCACACCATCAGCGCTTCCGGGTTTTTGCACGGCACACCTGGGCCCTGCAGGCAACATGGTACTGTGTCTCAACACATAGTTTGGAAAGCTATGTTACAGATAATTGTGTGGTAGTTTTTTAAATACTTTCCATTGGCTTGTATTGTATTATTTCAAAGGCTACTGGAAATTCATTGTTTTCCACCACCACCACATGTGAATCTGGTGTGATTAACAGTTTCCAGGTAGAATAAGCAGAAAGGGAATCCATTATTTTTATCAGTTTGTTTAGGGGCTCCATCTTTGGTTTATTCTGATTGGAAAATCATCCTGTTAGGTGCATATAACATGGTTGCTGGAAAATAAACCAAGAACAGTTGGTTTACTGTTAGACTGCTCAGGGTGAGGAACTACCAGATATTTATGGTGAAATCATGGTTGATAGCTAAGAACTGGCAAGAACATTGTGCGATGTAGCCCAATGCCACACATTGTTCTGAGGTCTCTTTAAAACAATGTGTGTAGAGTAGCTGGCTGGGTGCTCTGAAGAGCGTGCATGCCTTCAGAGGTGCAGTTTCTCTGAGCTACAACTGGGAGGGGAGCAGATGGAGACTTGGTCATCAATCACTGCCTGAAGCAGCAGCTTCATTATTTCTAAAGATAAACAGCTGGGTCATGTAGCTGTGCTCTCCACCTCAAGTGCTAGATCTATCTGGTATGTAGCCATAAGGACTAATAACCATTGATAGACGTTTTCTTCATGAAGGGTAAGTTGTGATAGTCATAATATTTTCTTCAGTGAATTTCCCACCAGGGAGCAGATATAATTTTAACTTAAGTTGTAATTGCTCCAATTTAGCAGATAAATTTCATATGTTTGTCTTCTATTTTTTAGATTAATCGTGTTATCATTCCGCTGCTTGATACCTACTTTCCCGAAGAATCTGGTGTAAATGTGATTGCAGAGCCTGGATGCTATTATGTTTCTTCAGCATTTACTCTAGCAGTTAATATTTTTGCAAAGAAAGCTGTTCAATCTGGTGACCATCTTCTCTCTAAATGTAAGCAAAATCTGATAAATATTTAAATCAGCTTAAAAACTGCAAAGGCAAAGCATTCTGGATCCTAGCTTGTCAAATATGATTCCCCTTTTAAGCCACTCAAGTATTTCTTTTAAGACAAATCTAACAGTAGTTTATACAGAATATTTTAAAATAAGCATTTATAAAGGAATGACAAAGTCAAGCTGTAGGAAATCTTCCAAAGTTAAATTCCTTTGACTAACTTTGCAAGAGATAATTGACAGAACAAAGGGCCCTTTTAGCTAGTTGAGTAAGAAACAGCCCTTAAATGGTTTTCTTTTTTAATTGTTTGAAAACTAGGTCACACTTGAAGTTCAAGCTGAGTTTTAAACCTGTAAATAATTCCCTTGCAAAATAATTGTTCTTCATCTTTGCATCATATGTATGCATCACTCGGGCAATGGCACTCTCAGGAACTTTCTGTATCTGAGGAGATATTTGGTGGGAGACACATTCTATACTGTATCACAGCAGTTGAAGTATTCATTTGTTCTGGTTTTTTTCACAGTGCTGAGGAAAATTCCATGTTTGTTTGTAATTGTTACCCATCTTTGTCTTTTTCATTCTCATCCTCCCTGCCAAATTGTTATAGCTTCCCTTTTGTACTTTTTGTTCATCAGCATCAGTGGACACTTAGCAGAACTTCTGCTAGAGCAGAGCTTTCCAAACTTTTCATGTTGGTGACACACTTTTTAGACATGCATCATTTCGTGACACACTCTTACAGCAGGGTACAAGGCGGGCACTAGGACCTGCGTGGAATCCTGGCAGGGCAGGTTTGGAGGCAGCAAGGCACAAGGCAGGCACTAGGACCTGCGTGGAATCCTGGCAGGGCAGGTTTGGAGACAGCAAGGTACAAGTCAGGCACTAGGACCTGCGTGGAAGCCAGGAGGCAGCAGCAGCCGCGACACACCCAGACACTGCAGCTGACACACTAACGTGTCCCGACACACAGTTTGGAAAGCTCTGTGCTAGAGCTTTAGGCTATAGCATCTCAAGCCCCCTTTCAGAAGTGCTTGAAATACAACAGCAAGCTTTTGCCAGCTAATAATTGCTTGCTATGCCTCCTCTTACTTGTCGGAGGCTATCTCACTGATAATTATCCACACTTAGAAATTTACAAAACAGGTAAGATGAAACCACTTTTCCTGCTTTGACCTTTCCTTTGGGAGAAAATGTTCCTTGCAAGTGATGTCTGCTAGTGTGCTAATGTGCCCTGTCTATTGCCCTTGCCTCTAGAATGGATAGAGATGGGGAGTGATCATCTGATTCAACAGCACTCCTTGAAACTTTCTCAGTTGCCTTGGTATTGATATTATTGATGTACTGGCCTGTTCCCAAAAGCATTTTCCAAACACTTTCTGAACCAAGGCAAAATAAAAGGAAGAAGCAGTTATATGAGATTGAACAGTGCTTCTCCAGTCCTTGGGTCTTTTTTATCCATAACTATGGTTCTCATTCATATTATGTTGCTTAACTTGGTTTTTGATTTTGCTGTGAAGATCTCTACTCTGCCTCATCCTTAATCTCCACACTTGATTTCAAGATCTCTGGCTAGCCCATAACTACATTGGTAAACATTGTTCAGTTGCTACATCATCTGGTCCACTGACTACTACCTGTGACTTTTCATCTATCTCAAGATCAGTATTAAAATCACAACTGTGCCTATTGTAATAGGTTCCTGTGTCATCTTCGCAATCACGGTCTTGGAATTACTGATACCCCAGCTAACCCATATGTATCCTCAGAAAGTAATCTGATTCTGTAACATCTGATGCTCCTTCCTTTTCCTCATCAGATCCCACTGTAGGCAATCAACAGAGTTTCCACAGTTTCAGATAAGAACTGCCTCTATATGGAGAAATTGCTCTGAATGACAAGTCCCCTTGGCTGGAAATACAGCTGACCATGCTGGGTGACCCAGTGATTGAAAATATTCAGGGTTTGATAAGTCCCCTACATTTATTGCCTTGCAGTTCTTTTCATATAATTTTATTAAAGATTTTACAAAGAAAATAAAAAACTAATACAAACTAATATAAAGTAAGAAAGAGAAAGATATCAAAGAGAAAGTTAAATGTGCAAGAAAGGAAAAAAAATAGAAAAATGAAAATGAAAAAAGATACAAAGAAGTAGCTTTCAATTTTCTTTATAGCAGTTATAAGTACAATTATAAGTTTACCTCTTACAGGTAGTCCTCAACTTATGACCACAATTGGGACCGGAACTTCTGTTGCAAAGTGATGCGGTTGTTAAGTGAGTTGCACCCAATTTTATGACCTTTTTTTGCTGCAGTCACTAAGTGAATCATGTAGTTCCCCATTGATCTTGCTTGTCGAGAGCTGACTGGGAAGGTTGCAAATGGTGATCAAGTGACCCCGGGACACTGCAACCGTTGTAAATACATGTCTGTTGCCAAGCGCCTGAATTTTTATCATGCGACTGTGGGGACACTGTGATGGTCGTAAGAGTGAGGACTGGTCGCAAGTCACTTTTCCCAGCACCATTGTAACTTCAAACGGTCGTTAAACGAATGGTCGTAAGTCGAGGACTACCTGTACACTATGGTTACAACATACCTATTTTCTTTCTATAATCTATTCTGTCTAATCTTCAAAACCATAAATCATAGGTTCATTTTTGTCTGTTTCACACAAAAAGTCTATAAGGGGTTTCCAGTCAGCAGTACATGTAGATATTGTCTTTTCTCTGATCAAGGAAGTCAATTTAGCCATCTCAGCAAGTTCCCTCATTTTCACCAACCATTCCTCCATTGTGGCTAATGCTGAATCTTTCCAACTTCAAATTATGTCTTGCTTTATTTTTTTCAAATAATGAAATATTTTTCTTCTCTTTTGAGGAGCATTTACTCCATCCACATTCCACTCCAAGCACCTGGAGGCCTCATTAAGCCAAAAGTCCAGAAAAATCGATACCTGTAGTGCCTAGTTCAGTATCATCCTTTTCAGTTTCCTGCTGCATGTGTTGGAGTCTTTGTGTAGTCTCCTCTGATTCCTCCATTTGGATCTCCTCCAATTCCTCTTTAAATTTTTCTAAACATTCCCTCGTCTTCTGAACAGAATTCAGTCGAAACCTCTGTTATTTAAAAGTAAAAATCACATCTCCTAATTTGTCCCATTAGAATGGGATCTTTTTCTGCTTTAATCTGTCAAAAAAAAATCTTTTCTCTTATACAAAATTCTAATAGGATTTTCCTTAAGAATAATTATATCTGTATTATCAATCTTCAGTCTTGTATTAAAATATTGCTGCAAAACTTGATCTCTTGTCTTCTTCCTGACAAAGTGCACCAAAACATCTCTTGGAACATTTCTTGTTCTTGCTAATCTGGAATTTATTCTATATACTATATACTTAAATAGAATTTCTACCTTAGTATCCTCCTCTTTCCAAATCCAAAAAATTTGCCAGGGCTTTAATAATCTTTTCTCTAATATCTTCATCAGAATCCTCTGGGATTGCTCTAAGTCTCAAACAAAATTCCTTCTCTCTAAATTCCAGTAGAGCTAATTATTTAGTTCTCTTTCCAACTCTATAACTTTTATCTTACTCTCAAAAATTTCCACTTTGTCATTAACTTGTTTTACTTCTCCAGACACTTGTTTTAGAGAGCTTTCCATCTTCTTAACTTCTTCTTTCATCTCTTTCATCTTTACAAGTCTTTCATCCATTCTTTTTTCAAAAGCTGTCAACTTGGAATCAAGTGATTTAGTCAGTTTAGTATCAAGTGATTCTGCTAATTTATTGCCCAATTCCTCAAACATTTTCTGAAGCAAATCAGGTGTAATTCCCTTCTCTGCAGATTGCTCTAGCAATCCTCTCTTCCCCTACATTCTCGCCATTTTTCTGGTTGTCATTATAATTGTTGTTGTTGTTCAGTCGTGTCCGACTCTTCGTGACCCCATAGACCATAGCATGCCAGGCCTTCCTGTCCTCCACTGTCTCAAATTTACTCAAATTCATGTTCATTACATCGGTGATGCTATCTAACCATCTCATCCTCTGCCGTCCCCTTCTCCTTTTGCCTTCAGTCTTTCCCAGCATCAGGGTCTTTTCCAGTGAGTCCTCTCTTCACATTAGGTGGCCAAAGTATTTGAGCTTCAGCTTCAGTATCTGTCCTTCCAATGAGCAGTCAGGGTTGATTTCCTTTAGGATTGACTGGTTTGACCTCCTTGCAATCCAAGGGACTCTTAACAGTCTTCTCCAGCACCAACCTACCCATAAGCAAATTAATGCAGTTAGATTGTTCTTTTTCTTGTGCTTTTTCAATGTACAGGGGAAAGGCCTGTCTCTTTTAAGAAGGTGGGCCAGCCTGCAACTGGAGATTGTTTATCAAGTAGCTACTAGCCTCCTTATCAATGTGAGAATCAGCTCTTATACCAATTGATGTTTCTGGGTAGTCTTCAATGGCAGTCCTAAGTAGAGTGCATTGCAGTAATCCAATCTAGAGATTATTTATTTATTTGTTTATTTAATCACATTTATATAGCCACCCATCTCACATAGTGACTCTATGTGATAATGTTGGTGTGGTTGACTGTTGCCAGAGATTCCTGCTCCAAATAGGGCTGTAACTAGTGCACCAGCCACAGCTGGGCAAAGACAGTGGTGGCCACAGCTTTCACTTATGGATCTAGGTGGAGTCATGAATCCAGGAATACCCTCAAGTTGTTTTGGAAAAAGTACTATCTTGCCAGAGCCAGCAGGGGAACAATCCAACCATCAACTGGATTCTGACTAAACAGTCACTTTGCACTGCTGGTCTGTGCAAACTGTTTCAATTTACCATTTTCTCTCAAATCACAAGGCCAATTATAATTTGCCTTTTTAAAGATTTACCTGGCAGTCATCGCAGCCAAACATGACAAGATTGACCACTCTTAGTTTCTTCCATCCTACTAAGCACTTAAAAAACATTTTGAATAGCTGCACTCAGATATGAGCACTTAGCCTGCTATGGACTTTCAGGTTCTTACTGGTTCTTGCTGTCCTGCTGTCAAAAGCATTTGAACCTATGGCTTTTATCAACTTTCATCTGCTTATGTTTAAAGTGGTATTTCTTGTAGCACTAATTTGGGTTTATCAGGCATGGGAACCTTACCCTATAAAGGTACACACAAATCCTCCTTTTTTCCATCAGCTGACATCTCCATTGCAACAGACTCCACAGCCATTTGTGTTCAGTGGCACTAGGTTTCGATACTAATGACTGCGCTTTTCTGTCACGATCACATGCTTTTCTTTTGCTACTTAGGACCAGAGAAGGTTTTCTCAGTATTCCACCCAATGGGTCCAGGATCTCATTTTGTTGCATTACAGACTCTCAAGGCTCCTAAATTAGAGTGCATTCCACCAGAGCAATGGTTCTGTAAGGAATGAAGCTGGCAATCAGTGTTTTCCAGGCCAGGCAGAACTTTTATGTCAACACTGAGCATGTGCCTTCCTAGGTCCTGAAGTCGTCAGCTTATGGGAAGAAAATTTAAACCCTGGAACGTAGACATATATAGGCCCTGATTTCTGTGTATTGCACTTAGTGAGATCTTCCATGCATATATTGCTTTATTATTCTCTGCAATAAAGTAACTAATCTAGTTATGATATTTCCGCAAAGTAGTCTTTTCCAGAATACGGGATTAGGGTTTGGAGAACTAAGATTTACAGTTCGGGAGAAGCCAGCCAGGATTGTATTGCATCCTTTCATGGCGTTTTCTAAATGGACTGATGAAAAGTAGTCATAATGTTTCAGCCATCCATTTTTTATTGAACATTATTTGATAAATGTACAGGCATAGGTAACTACACTTTTGGGGAGCTCTGTACTTTTCTCAGTTCTTCCCTCTTGCCTCACATTGAGTAATCTTGTTAATCACCCATACTTGGGATGCACAGAGATTATGAAGAACAAGTTGCTTACCGATAACTGGTTCTTCAAGTGGTTATCTGTGCATTGACTTCTCCTGCTTGGCCGGTCCCTGTTCTGACCAGCGCCTAAGGGATCGGGATACTACTGTGGGGGGCCACAAGAGCCATGTCCAGGAGTGTGCACAGTACATGCTTCCTGCCTAAAAATCTCAGATATCAGAGGTTTCTGAGGATGGATCGGTGGAGATGCAACTCCCATAAATACAAATGCACAGATGACCACTTGAAAAAAATAAGCAACCTATTGTAATTTGCATCCTTGTGATCAGACAGTGTTAAGCAACAAATGAGTTTCCTTTTATTTAAGGTGTTACCTGACCATTTGTCATAAAATGTTGTTTCTATATTTGCATAAGATCATGCTTCTTACTTCTAAATCTGTTACTATTTTCCTACTCTTGCCATGCACTCATGAAAAAGCTATGCCATTTAAAAACAAAGCACCACCATAAGTCGAAATTTACTGTGCAATTTTTATTTGGTTATTTTACAGTGGAACAAACCCAGAATGATGAACCAGTCTTCATTTACTACATGAATGATGGTGTTTATGGTTCTTTTGCAAGCAAATTATCTGAGAACTTGACTACTATTCCAGAGGTTCACAAGGTAAGGGCGCATTTATATGCTGCGGGCTAAGGTCTTCGGTGAATTACTTTGGACTACTTTTTGCTAGTATTTGCACTACTCACAGTAAGTTGTTTAACAATTGCTGTTCTGAGTAATACCTAACTGTCAGAACTGTTTTTATGTAGAAATACAAGGAAGATGAGCCTCTGTTTGCAAGCAGTCTTTGGGGTCCATCCTGTGATGAGCTTGATCAAATTGTGGAAAACTGTCTACTCCCTGAGCTGAATGTTGGAGACTGGCTGCTCTTTGACAATATGGGTTCTGGTTCTTTGGGTGAACAACCTGCTTTGAATGATTTCCAGAGGCCACCCATTTACTATGTAATGTCAATCCGTAACTGGTAAGTTTCTATTACGTCGTTGCTCTGCTGCTGGTAATTTAAAAGAAGGTATAATTTCGGTTCGAGACCTGAGCACCGTGTGATGGAGTGAGCTCCTGCACTCGCCCCAGCTCTTGCCAACCTAGCAATTCGAAAGCATGCAAATGCAAGTAGATGAATAGGTACCACTTCGGTGGGAAGGTAACAGCGTTCCACGCGCGTCATGCCGGCCACATGACCGCGGAAGCATCTTCAGACAGCGCTGGCTCTTCGACTAAGAAACAGAGATGAGCACCGCCCCCTAGAGTCGGACACGACTGTGGAGGGGAAAACCTTTACCTTACTTATATTTCTGTTATTTCAGAATAAAAGATTTTTAAAGTTATATCAAAGATTAAATCATAATTGATTAGCTCCCTCAATTATATTTCAATTTTTGGACAGGATCCCCTTACCCCCCATACACACAGGCACGTGGCACATACTAAATCAACTTAAACTTTGGTGAAATTAAATATAAGTACCTCATACATTTGAACAATGTAAGCTATATTGGGTGTGTGTGTCATTTTTGTGGCAGTCATCTTGTAACAGATTCCAGCTTTAGTATAGTAACTAGAATGCTGGGTTTAGACTAAGGGAAACTGTTCTTTAAATTTATTTCCATTCAGTTTGAAACATGATTCATTCTTTCACAGGTAAGCTGCTTTTGGCCTCATTGATCTCACAAGAAATGACAAGACAATAAAATAACTATTTGCATTTGTTCTATGCATGTGTTGAAGCATACAGTATGTAGCAACCATATCTTAGTAAAGGTGGTCTCAATACACATCTAGCTAGCCTTAAAATCTATCCTGGGAATCACTTGTCTGCAAACACTATGTGCATGTTTTGCTTTTATAATAGGCACCTTACTTCAAATGACTCGTAGGGCAGCATGTGACACCCCACTTGTGGCAAGAATGCTTGTTGCTTACCCGGATCAAGTTACCACTTGACAGGTCATAAATGAATTAAAAAATCCATTGGGAAAAATGGATATATAATGTTTGCAGAATGAGGGCTTTTTAAATGAAATTCATGCCGACTATGGTAATTACACATTCAGTAAAAAGTTTAACCCTCAACATTTCAGATGGTTCCATTCCTTATACAGATTTACTTATTTATGCATATCCTGCCTTTTATCTAAGAGCTCAAGGTGATGTACATTGTAACTCCTTGCATTGCCCTCAATATTTTTGTAAAGCAGAACTGGGAAACTGATGACACATGGAATTTTTTTCATGGTTGCCTGGGTCCCTAAGAATCAAATCAAATCTTTATTATAGTCATAGACCAGCATAGGGTCCCCAAGAATATCACCAAATTCAGTGATAGATCATTGTTATGGCAGCATGGTTTTCACAAAATACCAAAAATAATAATAATAATCTTCTAATGAACTTATTCCCATATTCTGTGGCCAAATAAATAATGTAAAAATTGTGTGGCTCCCTGGCATAATGGCTGGAAATAATTACAGATAGATTTGCTTAACTTTTGGCAATTCTTGCATGACTGAGCAGGGTTGGATCATAATGTCACTTAAATATTTCAAAATTACTTTGAAGAATGACATTTTCTCTGCTGTATTCCAATACGTTGCTTAAATATCTGTATTTTCACTTCAGGTGTGAGATGCAAGATGCTGGATTTACCTCTGAGACACTGATGAAGAATTTCTGCTTTGTGCCTTCTTGCATTCAGCTGAGCTCTGAAGACGGCTTTTCTATTGCAGCTTAAACAGGCGCTAAGGCTACATTTAGCCTTGCAGTTGCTCGTCTGTAATCTTGTCTGGCCACAACATTCCAGTGTGGAGGAAAAATGGAACAACCTTGAATGAATTATTGAAACTTGAAATCAGTTGGGACCAGGCAAAATCAGCTACAACTAAATTCACTGGGGGAGTAAAGCTTACATAATAAACATCCTGAAATGTCAGATCATTTAATCCCTCAGTAGTTAAACAAAATATGCAACAAAATGGATGACTTAGTTGAGATGGAAACCCATCACTTGGGTTCTCTGTTAAACAGTTTACATACAAGTACAGTTTTTATACTAAGGATTTCTGTTAGAAAGTCTTGTAAAGTTGTCTTTCCCCAGATATATGAAATATCAGTGGGAAACAAGTGTGATTTCGTTAGCAATGTTAGTATATTTAGAATGTGTAAATTTGTGCTTTGAACTGTAGTTTAATAAATGTAAAATTGCATCATAGTATTTGTTGTATTTCACCCTTGTTGTTCCCTCTCTTGTATGAATGCAATAAAATTTTGTGTAGATTTTACTGTTCTCCCCAGCTAACAAAGGGAAGAGGTCTAAGCAACAATGATAGTTTAAGTACAAAAAGATGAAAGAAATTGAAAGAACTTCAGATTCAATTGGCAGAACATTAAATCATGACTAAAATAAACTTAATGTACAGCACTCATTTGAAGTTGAAGTGCAGGTTTGGGGCTTTCTTAAAATTTGATTTAATTTAAGATTAAGTTCTTGCTCTATTGAATTTTGAAAGCAAGAAAACTTGCACGTATGACTTCTATACATGCTTGAAAATAAGATGCTTTGACTTGGAGAAACTACAGCAGTAGACTTAGAAAAGGAATTATTGAAGCTTTTACTCATTATTACTTAGACTCTTCCTATACTTTGATTAATTTTAATTTATTTTACTAACCTAGTAATCTTGGTAGCTATTTTTGAAATGCACCAAGTCAATTTCAAAGTGGAATTTGTATATCTAATTTGGTGATGCGAAATGGGCTGCCAAGTGTAAATGCATCTTATATTAGTGCCAATTAGTAGAATGTTTATGCCTCAATTTAGTAGAGCTAAAATGCAGTGTTTGCTAGAAGAAGAACATTATAGAAAATGGTTCTCTTCAACCTGAACATCTTATATAACAGGTACTATATTTGAGATGCTTTTCACTTGTGTGAATGGTTTCTACAGCTAAATTTTAAGTGACCCTGAGCACTGAACATGGCTGTGAGCATTAAAGCACAAATAAAAAAACCAACAATTCAGTTTTCCAATTCAGGAAAAAAAAATCAGTTTCTAGCATTTTGATCCGATATCTGCCAGGGTTTTGTCAGTCTAGAAAAAGGGGAAACTGTCATAATTCCCCAAGTGTCTCTAATGATGCCCAGGATTCTGCTATAAGTTTTTTAAACTGTTGTGAGTTTAACCAAACCTGTTGTAAATGGTACAGTCACCTTGGAAATGTCTGTATTGTATTTGACAGTTTGCCATAAAAACTGGTTTGAACTTAGTATATATTTGAATTTATATGCTAAAACCTATCTTCTGTTTACAATATTGTAATATCAGTTTTGGAATAACACAAATATAAAACTGAATGATTTCTATATAGCAAATTAATCAATGGAACTTTGTCTTGTATATAGTACAATTAGTTGCTTTTGGAAGCTGTTTATGTGCATTCGTGCGGTCATCCATAATGGCAAATAAACAGTGTTCAGATGCAGCAAACGGTGCATTTAACACCGCTTATCAACCAGTTAATAGACGTAATTAGACAGGGAGGGAGACTATTGCAACTATCTGTCTCTTGAACTATTGTGGTAATTGCTTCAATTGCCATTGGTCTCAAATATATATTTTACATGCTGTCCTCCGTTTCATTTAATAGTTCATACCTAAACATCCATCATTAAATAAAATAGTAAGTGTATTCTGACATGAGGGCCTGTGGAGGGGGAGAATACTTTTGCTTAAGAGTTTATATCTAGTGCATGGACCACAATATTGGTGAGCTTTGTTGACCACATGAAGAATTGTTACTAAGAGGCTGTCTTGTACCAAGTATAAGGATTTCCAGCATTGGTTCATGGACTGGCAGTGGGTCTACTAGACCACTGCCTAGTTTTACACTAGAAATCCTGCTTTTTGACTGGAGAAGCCCGATTTTGAAGGAGAATCTACATGCAAAGCATATAATCTAAATTTGTTTTACATTTAACAATACAAACAAGGATCTGTCAGATGAATACTTGTGTTATGTGCAAAGGAGTTAAAACTTCTAAATTAAGTGTAATACAGATTATAACTATTTCCTTACCCAACCATAGTTGTGTTTTATTAGAACCAAGAGTTCTGGCTTATACTAAGCCATAATATGGTTTAATTTTGGCTTTTTCATATGAATCCTGACAACTGAGATTTCAGCAAACCCGTGTTAAGCAAGCCAAGGCTTAGCATGAGTGAATGAGGTCTTTTATACACCAACATTAGCTAAGCTGTATTTTCTTTTTCCCTTCTTTGAGGGGTGTGGTGGCTCAGTGGGTAAGACGCCAGGCTTGTCGATCGCAAGTTCGGAGGTTCGAATCCCTAGCCCTGTGTGCGGAGTGAGCTCCCACACTAGCTCCAGCTCTTGCCAACCTAGCAATTCAAAAGCATGCAAATGCAAGTAGATGAATAGGTACCACTTTGGTGGGTAGGTAACAGCGTTCCGTGTGCGTCATGCGGCCACATGACCGTGGAAGTGTCTTCGGACAACGCTGGCTCTTCGGCTAACAAACGGAGATGAGCACCGGCCCCTAGAGTCGGACACGACTGCACAAATGGGGGGGGGGGAACCTTTACCTTTACCTATTTTCTTTTCTGGATTTGGAGTTTTCAAAGCTGGAAGGGGAGGCAGAACCCAGCAATGAAAAAGCCCTGGTATGTACTACCCATTGAATTATATGATATGAATTATATGATACCCATATCAAAGAACAAGCAGGAGGTATCTTTTTTAATAGTTCACATTCTCTGTTCCATAGAACCAAATATGCTCAGTCTCAAATGGGCTGGGTGGATGGAGGGATTGATAGTCCTCTTGTGAATATTCCTTTTTAATACCTTGGTCCTGATTATTGGGAGTACCCATGTTGGTCACTATCCAAACCTCAACAAGTAAGCTTGATATTAAAAGGGATGATGCATTTGTTGGTTGAGTAAAGGAGACGTGTAAATGACAGCATTTTCTTGCCAAAGAAACACTTGTTTTTCCACCCTGTCTTGAAGGTGGCTCTGGTACCCGGATTGATTGAATTCTCTCAATGGCAAATCAAAGCCAGACAAACCACATTAGGGATTGTGAACTGTGCAGCGTGTAAGAGTTCTAGAGAAACACCCATCTTTACATGCAATAATATGTTTTAGGGTCTATAAAATGTACTTTACAAAAACCCCTTCAGAGGAGTGAAGCCATTGCCTCCAGAAAGCTCATGCAGCTGCTTCAGAAGGTGTCCCTGGCTGCGTGTGCAAGTATAATCAATTCACTGACAGTCTGTGGAAATGTGCAAGTGCAACAAGCCTTCAAAGCAGCCATGTGAGTTTCCAGAGGGTGCAGCTTTTTAAAGTCCATGAGGGATGCTTCCCTTGCCCTAATGCTTTGTGAAATACTCCTTGTGGATGTACAGTCCTAACACAGTCTTTTGCAGTACACCAACTATTTTCTATCCCACCTTTAATATTTTTATAAATAACTCAAGGCGGCGAACATACCTAATACTCCTTCCTCCTCCTATTTTCCCCACAACAGCAACCCTGTGAGGTGAGTTGGGCTGAGAGAGTGTGACTGGCCCAAGGTCACCCAGCCAGCTTTCATGCCTAAGGCGGGACTAGAACTCTCAGACTCCTGGTTTCTAGCCCGTTGCCTTAACCACTAGACCAAACTGACTCCCTATATAAAAGACTATTAAAACTGGACTAAGATGTTATGCTCTAACTATGATACTTAGGTTACTTTGTTACAAATAGTTGCAGACAAGGTGCAGATGATGCACCTTGGAACAACAATCACAACGAGGTGGATTAAACCCCTATTCTCAAAGGGGTGGTTATATACTCAATAAAAACCTATCCAAAAATACATCTCTCCAACAGTGCATGTACTGATAAGGACATATCTGAGTTACAGTCCCCATCCGTCTATTACACATGATCTGGCAATGTTCACAATCAGTTTTAAAATATTAATCTTGATAGTACAAAGGAAAATTCTAGTTGAACACAAGTGACCAAAAGAAGGCACTAGAAGATTTCGTTTCCCACCTAGGTAACCCAGCATGTTAGAAAAAAGTAGCAATAAAGGTATATTCTAAAGATGCAAATTGAAAGAATTTATAAACAATGAAAAGAAATACATAATAAAATATAAAAATTATGTTTAGCTATATGGAATATTGTGTAGTGTACATATTTAATAAACCAGAAAGGATAAAGGACAGATAACATTGAACAAAAGAGTAACCAAGAGCCAAGAGATGGGTCCCTTCATACATTCGGGGCCCCAGGACCAAGCACAGAACCGGCTCTTTATTTTTTAAATAAGAATTTTATTAAGTCTGAAAAAGAAGATTAAGACTACAAAAAAAATCATAAAAAGTGCAAAATGCAAGAAAAAAGAATTTTGGAGATTACATAGAGTGACTTCTGACTTTCAACAACAAGAATATACAGAAATTTCCATATTCAAACCCTTGGGTAAAGGTAAAGGTTTTCCCCTGCACAGTTGTGTCCAACTCTGTGGGGTGGTGCTCATCTCCGTTTCTTAGCCGAAGAGCCAGTGCTGTCCGAAGATGCTTCCACGGTCATGTGGCTGGCATGACGCGCATGGAATGCTGTTACCATACCACGGAAGTGGTACCTATTTATCTACTTGCATTTGCATGCTTTCGAATTGCTAGGTTGGCAAGAGCTGGGGCGAGTGCGGGAGCTCACTCCGTCACGCGGCGCTCGGGTCTTGAACCGCCAACCTTCCGATCGACAAGCCTGGTGTCTTAACCCCTGAGCCATCGTGCCCCCGTTATTCAAACAAATAATATATAAATCTCTAAATCAATTTCCCTCCCCCCCAAAAAAGAACAAAATTTATTTGATTATTTCTATCACTGTTCTATATATTTCTGTCCACTGTAACAAAAATCAAATTATAAAAACACATAAATTGTATACTTTTATAATACTACAACAACCTTAACTCTTAAACCTAAAAACCTATTATTATTCTACCTTATAGATGCCTTATAAGTCTTATAAATCAAACAAACCTTTAAAAAATTCCAGTCAAATCATTAAAGAAAAATGAAATAATATAAGCCAAACCAAATCCATATTCTTGATTTTGTATCCCACATCAAAATATACCAGAACGTTTATTTGTCTCCATATTACAGTTAAGGCATTTTTCATAAAAGCATCAAACAGCCCAGCTGCCCCCCTTAATAAATCAAACCGCTCAGCAGAAAACCTCCCACATAACTAATCCGTTTCGTTCTCAAAACAATCCTTTAGAGCAGGGGTACCCAACCATTTTGGCACCAGGGACTGGTCACGGAAGACGATTTTTCCATGGACTGGGTGGGGCGGGGTTTGCAGGCGTGAGCCAATCGCGTGGACCAGGGGGGTGTTTGCAGGCGGGAGCCAATCACGTGGACCGGGGGGGTTTTGAAGGCGGGAGCCAATCGCGTGGACCGGGGGCGGGGTTTGCAGGCGGGAACCAATCGCACAGACCGGGGGTGGGGTTTGCAGGCGGGAGCCAATTGCGCAGACCGGGGGGCAGTGTTTGCAGGTGGGAGCCAATCGCACGGACTGGGGGTGGGGTTTGCAGGTGGGAGCCAATTGCACAGACGGGTGGGTGGGTTTCCAGGCGGGAGCCAATCGTGCGGACCACCACCGCTCACCTGCTGTGCGGCTCACTTCCTAACAGGCCGCGGCCCACTAGTGGGCCATGGCCCACAGGTTGGTGACCCCTGCCTTAGAGAAACAACATCAATAGCTTGCAAGTCAGACTGTAACCCCTTCATCACCAAAGTGTATTTTGTCGCTTGGCATTTCTTCAGCAAATCCATTCTCACTGTCGGGAATATCTCCTTCTTGATAACACTCTTCCTCTCCCTCCAGGACGTCCACAACCAGTTGACACATTTTAGAGTAACTATCCCGAGTATCTTGCAGAATAACTTGAAAGGTTTCATGGAGAGTCTGTTTAAGATCACAACAAAGCCCAGAACGAAGCTCTGAGAAAATTTCCTTAAGGTCGTCCATGTTTCAGGCAGTAGATTATGGCGCCCCCTGGATACTTGGCTAGCGCAGATAAAAGCTAATGGGTTAATAAAAAGCTTCCAAGAGTTGTTGAATGATATTGACAAAAGGCTTTCAAAAGTTATTAAGTGATATTGACAAAAGAAAAAGTATGCCAGCCATCAATTGCCGCGTTTTAAGAAAGTGAACAGAAAAGACTCAAAACAGTAGATTCAACGTGTAGGAAAACGTTAAATTCTTCAAATTAAATACAAAAATATTAACGGAGAGATAATTATTCTTAGTCCTCCTTAATATTTAGATGGGAAGTAAGCCAGATGTTAAAAAAAAGGTTTTAAAATTAATCCAGAAATAACGATAAGCCCCAAGAGATTTCACTTCTTTCTTGTTGTAAAAAGCCTCTCTTGGGGTACATAAACTTAAAAATATATAAATTAGGTGATATAGAAATGGGGAAGGCTCGACCTAGTGTCCCATTAAGGCTGCAGCACGGTCCGGAAATGATGGAATCCCCGACTCCTGTCGTTTTACCAGACTAGTGCTAACGCTGTTGGCGATCCTCAGGCTACGGGGCGACGTTCAGGAGTACAAATGTGTCAGAGTGCGCACCGTGGGGCGGCCTGCTCCTTTTTCCAAGACACCAGTGATCCACGTTCCATGCAGTAAATAGACACTCAAGCAGAGATTAGATAAAATAGCCTATTTACTTTATATACATACATAGTCCAAAATACATCCAACAGCAGTAACAAATGATACAGCAATGAGATGGAATACAGCGATGAGAAGTTTAACAGCAACGAGAAGAAAGAACACCAGATCTTCTCTGCTTATATACATAAACTGACCAATCACATTATAGGTCACTCTCATCATCTGCCACACCCAACTAAATCACAGCACCTGTAGTATGAGTCAGCACTGCCACATCATCCCTACAACAATGGCTGCTAATTGGATGACTTGCAGAATAATTCCCCTCTCACCTAGGTATCAAGCCTCTCCAGTATAATTTATCTATCTGTAAATTCCTGGGTATATACAAACCCCAACACCCCTCCAATTTACAATAGATATTACATTTCACTTATACAGAATAGAAGACATACACATATTGGATACACACATCCTATGTCTCTCTACACTTAGAGGCTTTGTCATCACATCTGCTACATTACTCTCAGATGGACAATATTGCAAATTAATCAGAGATTCTTTTACAGCATTCCTAACATTGTGATACTTGATATCCACATGTTTGCTCCTCCCTCTGATCCTATCATTCTTTGCCATCTGTATACACGCTTCACTGTCTTCATATACACATATAGGTCCCTCAATTGTTACATTTACATCTCTCAACAATTGCCTATACCATATTAACTCTGAACATAGGTCAGATAGTGCAGCGTACTCTGCCTCTGCAGTAGATACAGCGACAGAACTCTGTTTCCGAGACCTCCACCCCACCAAGGTGTTACCAAACATAATTATCAATCCTGACATTGATTTCCTATCATGTACATCATTACCCCAATCACTATCTACATAGCATTTCAATTCCAATGGTTTACAAGGTTTTATTAATAAACATTTATTAATAGTCCCTTTAAGATATCTAAACACACGTTTAATACCTTTCCAATGCCTCTGGGTAGGTTGCACAACATACCTACTCAGTACATTCACCGCATTCCCGATATCGGGACGCGACCATTGTGCTAAGTACAATAAACTTCCAATTATTGATTGATAGTGTTCTTGATTACATGATGTTTGGTCATCGTCTCCAGCCTCTGTCTTAACAAAATCAGTTGTCATCGGGGTAGGAACCTCCTTGCAATGTTCCATATCGTTGTCTCTTAGCAGCTGTTCAATTTTCTTCTGCTGCTCTAGAACGTAACCCCCATCAACCTTCTGAATACCTACACCTAGGTAATTTCTAATCTCTCCCAGATCTTTAACATCAAATTGTTGCTTCAGTTTTTCAGTAAATTCAATTACCCTCCTTTGATCTTTAGCTATAAAACACAAATTGTCTACAAAGATCAAAAGCAACACCTGTTCATCATTATCACATTGCTTTATATACAGACATGGGTCAGCCTTGCTACACTTAAACCCCATTGTTTGCAATGCCTCATCTAATCACAGATTCCAGCAACGTGCCGATTGCCTGAGTCCATACAATGCTTTCTGCAACTTGTACACTCTACCTGCCTCATTAGATTCATATCCTGGAGCTTCAGCCATATAAATTTTTTCCCTCAAATCAGCATGCAGATATGCTGTGGTGATATCATAATGGTTCACTACACAATTCCCAGCTGCTGCCATTGCTAAGGCAAACCTGAATGTCTCCCCTCTTAGCGTTGGCGCAAAAACCTCATCATAAGTCTGATTCTTAATCTGGGAAAACCCTTGTGCTACAAGCCTAGCTTTATACTGACTATCACCATTGACTAAGGTCTACTTCTTATAAACCCACCTACAACCCACTGCCCTATGCCCCTCAGGCAGCCTGGTAGATTTAAACACCTTATGGGAATTAATGGCATTCATTTCCACATCCATAGCAGCTTTCCACTTTTTCTGCTCTTGTGGTGGCAACTCCAATACCTCTGAATAACTATGAGGTTCATAATTAACAAAACACACTTTAACATCACCTGGTTTGTAACACTGAGGTGGTATGCCCTTGTTAACTCTTTCAGATCTGCGCAATACAGTAGCATCCTGCTTCATTGGCACACTAGGAGTTAATTCCTCTTCATCCTTAATCACATCTCTGGACTCTCGCCGTTCTGATAGCTCAAACTGTCCCTGACTAGGAAGAAAAACCTGACTCCCTCCGTGTAACTTCTGCCAATTGCTATGCTCGCTGAAACTTGCTGATTGTGAAATAACAAGTCTTCTGCCATCAGTGAACCTATATCCCTTGGTTCCTGGCTCATACCCCACAAAAATCATTTTCTGTGCTTTAGCTTGCCCTTTCCTACGTACTTCCTTATGCACGTGAACATAGGCTGTGCACCCAAACACCTTCAAATGAGCTAATGATGGCTTCTTACCATACAAAATATAATATGGTGTTTGATTTACAGACACACTCCACAACCTGTTAATTAAATAATTAGCAGTCAGTATAACCTCTCCCCAGTATCCTCTAGATAAACCTGAGTCAGCTAACAGTGAATCCTTTACTGTCTGTAGCGCTAAATTTCTTCGTTCCGCCACGCATTCTCAGCTGAACTATGCGGATTGGTTCTCCTGTGCGCAATGCCCCTCCTACTGAGCCATTGCTGAAAACTGCCAGTCATAAACTCAGTTCCCCAGTCAGTCTGTAAACTACACACCTTTGTGCTATATCTACATTCCACAAACTGCATCCAATTCCTGAACTTATCAAATGTTTGGCTTTTAGCTTTCAACAGATAACAGAACCCGAATCTAGTGAAATCGTCCACACTTACTAAAACATATTTAGCACCACCTAATGTGGCTGGTAATGGGCCAATTAGGTCAGAATGTACTAAGTCAAAACATTTATGTGACTTTCTATCACTAAATTTGCTTACAGGATACACCTTAGACTTTGCAACCCTACATGCCGTGCAATCCAGATAAGCTTGGCACGGTTTCAAATCCATTCCAGAACCTGCTTCAGACATCTTTTCAATCACTTTGAAACTTGGATGCCCCAACCGTCTATGCCACAAATGTTCACATGAATCATGGTTTGGTTTGTTGATCATTGCTGCATCTGTGGGATATTGCTGGCTTATGGGGTCCAGGCGCAGAGTAAGCCAAACAGAGTGCAGCGTGTAGGGCTAACAATATTTTATTGTAGCATAAGGCAATAATGGATATGAGTTACATTATTGCAAAAAGGAAAAACAACAAAGCATGAGCAGAGTTCCATCAGCAGATGTGAAGAAAACCATGGCCAGGTACAAAAGGCCAGGCATAGTTACAGTTCAGGAACAGAATACATGGCAACATGACAGACAGAAGTCAAGAAGTCAAGAAGCATAGACCCATAGTTCATAGCTGAGATATACACTTGTTTCAGCATTCTGATTGGCTATATGTGGGTCAGGACATTTCAAACTAACAATGCATTAAGAGTTGTACTTACTATAAGTCGCCATGAGATGGCAGTGTTGCACATTGTCTCCCCTCCGGGAAACCGTTCCCATGAGATAAGGTATTTTGGACTGATATCACTACCTCACGTAATACAATGTTTTGGCTATGACCAAGGCCACACCTGGTGTTTATCGGTGGAATGTTTTGAGAACATTCGTAGAGGCGTATGGAAAATTACTGTCTTTACAAGCTAGAATATCACAGTGGAGAAATCCATTTGAATTCTGCATAGATTAACTCTAACATCATGGGTTACATCTGTCTTGGGTTTCATCTCATACAGACTGTTCTGCAATACACCCTTACCACAGACATGATTATTCTTTATAACAATGCATTCACCCTTCCCAAACCTTACATCATATCCCTGTTTATCCAACTGAGAAACACTTAAGATATTGTACTCTAGGTCTGGTACACATAGCATAGATAATTCAATATTCAAACTAGGTACAAACACAAACCCTCTGCCAGTAACAGATGCAAAACTTCTATTTGCCAGGCTAACATGGTCCCGTTCAGCCTGCATAAACCTTTTAAACATCTTCCTGTCATTGGCAATATTTTTGCCTGCTCCACTGTCCAGAAGCCACGTCTCCATTAAATTCCTTCCTGTAGAATTAATCACCGACAGCTGGACAGCACTTCGTTGCTTGGCAATCCTCGGCTTGACTTTTGCCTTACCTTTAGCAACATTACAGTTCTTTTGCAAATGCATTTCAGACCCACAGCGAAAACATTTACGCTTTACAGATAAAATTTTATCAGTAGTAGTACAAGGACAACATTCCCCAACAGACATACTGCTCTGCTTTGGCTTAATTATGTTATAATCTTTCCTTCTTTGTTCCACCTCCAGAAGTCTCCCAGTCAGATAATTTACGGTCAAATCTCTCTCAGATAACGACCCGAAACTGGTAGCTAAATTATCCCATGTTTCATTAAGAGAACTGAGAATTACATAAACTTTATGCGCTTCTGAGAATTGCATTCCTCTCTGTGCTAACTCTAGGAACAAACCAGTCATATAATGCAAATGTTCAAGAACATTACCACTGCTACTTAACCTAGCATGATACAATTTTCTTGTCAACATAACCTTGCATAACGGTGTGCTTCTAAGATAAACATTTCTTAAAGCTTCCCAACACCCACTGGCTAACTGAAATTGTCTAACGTAACATAATTGGCTGTCCTCCAAACATAAAATTATGCTTGCCAATGCTTTCTCGTTCTGCAAAATAACTTCTTCAGCATCCAACTCGTCCGGTGGCTCATGGACGACTTTCCAAATACCTTCACGACAAAGAAACATTCCCATCTTATACGCCCATGACAAGTAATTGGTGTCATTCAGCCGTTCCATAGGAAAACCACCTCCAACTGTAGACTGCATTTTCACTGTGCTCATCGCTCCTCAGCCCCTCCTGGGCAGACACCGATGAATAAATAGCACAGACTTTATCAGAACGTCCTTCAGCTGCAAACAAGCCTAGGAAAAATACACGGCCAGGCACGGAACCTGCAAAAGCTCCAAAGTCGCCCCAGATATCCAAACGACTCCTGGATAGGCTTCCAAAGTCCTCACAGCCGTGCCAGCATGCCAGCTGCACACGTTCCACTGCTGGGCCCGTAACCTGTCAGAGTGCACACCGTGGGGCGGCCTGCTCCTTTTTCCAAGACACCAGTGATCCACGTTCCATGCAGTAAATAGACACTCAAGCAGAGATTAGATAAAATAGCCTATTTACTTTATATACATACGTAGTCCAAAATACATCCAACAGCAGTAACAAATGATACAGCAACGAGATGGAATACAGCGATGAGAAGTTTAACAGCAACGAGAAGAAAGAACACCAGATCTTCTCTGCTTATATACATAAACTGACCAATCGCATTATAGGTCACTCTCATCATCTGCCACACATCCAACTAAATCACAGCACCTGTAGTATGAGTCATCACTGCCACATCATCCCTACAACAATGGCTGCTAATTGGATGACTTGCAGAATAATTCCCCTCTCACCTAGATATCAAGCCTCTCCAGTATAATTTATCTATCTGTAAATTCCTGGGTATATACAAATTCCGAGTGTTTTCTGTCTGTCCATGAAAATGCTCTAGGGCATCAGGAAAAAGCCTGCCTTTGCCCCACAAAAAACCAAACGCTGCCAGGTCTGCCCACTGATCTCGCGGGCACAGCTGTTCAGTCGGCCATATTCCCACCGGAAGCCAGAACCGGCTCTTTAGAGCCTCGCAAAAGGCCAGCTGGGTTGGGGCACCCTAATCTCTGGAGGGAGAATGTTCCAGAGGGCAGCGCTATGGCAGAAAAGTCTTGTCTTCTGGGTCCCACTGCCCTACATTCCTTAGCCGATGGGACCTGGAGCATGCCCATCATGCTAGACTGGATAGGATAGGTAGAAACAACCAGGGAAAGACAGTCCCTTAGGCCCAATGCCATGAAGGGCTTTACAGGTGAGAACCAGCACCTTGAATTGCACCTGGAAGCATGCTGGCAGCCAAAGCAGCTCATGAAATAGTGTTCCACATGCACCGAATAACCAGTGCTATTAACTACCCATGCCGCTGCATTCTGCACTAGTTGAAGTTTAGGGATTTAAGTGGGTAAAAGTGGAAGACTCTGCAAGGCTTAAAGCCACAGAAGAGGTAGCCATAATTTTTGCCCCTCTGTTCTATGACAAGATATGAACACAGTAATACCTTCCTACACTGGCATACTCACTTTGTATGTTCACCCATCTCAACAAGTGACTCTGGGTGATGAACAATATTAAAGTAAAAACAATTGCAATAATACAAAAAATTAAAATACGTAGCAGCTGAGAAAATTTAGTATCTCATAATCACTAATACAACCATGAAATGGGTCCCTGCCCACACTTGGGGCCCCAGGCCTGGGCACAGAGTCAGGTCTTTAGGGCCTTACGAAAGGCCAGCGGGGTTGGGGCCATCCTGATCTCCAGAGGGAGAATGTTCCAGAGGGTGGGCATTATGACACAGTCAAAGGCCTTAGAATTGTCAATAAAACAGAAATAGATGTTTTTCTGAAATTCCCTGGCTTTCTCCATTATCCAGCAGATATTGGCAATTTGGTCCCTAGTTCCTTTGCCTTTTCTAAACCCAGCTTCTACATCTGGCAATTCTTGCTCCATGAATTGCTGGGGTCTACCTTGCAAGATCTTGAGCATTACCTTACTGCAGAGCTTTCCAAACTTTTCATGTTGGTGACACACTTTTTAGACATGCATCATTTTGCGACACACTCTTACAGCAGGGCATCATTTTGCGACACACTCTTACAGCAGGGCACAAGGCAGGCACTAGGACCTGCGTGGAATCACCGCAGGTTTGGAGGCAGCCAGGCACAAGGCAGGCACTAGGACCTGCACAGAATCCTGGCAGGGCAGGTTTGGGGGCAGCCAGGCACAAGGCAGGCAATAGGACCTGTGTGGAATCCTGGCAGGGTTCGGAGGCAGCAGCAGCCGCGACACACCCAGACACTGCAGCCGACACACTAACGTGTCCCCACACACAGTTTGGAAAGCTCTGCCTTACTGGCATGTGAAATAAGTGCCACTGTTCGATAGTTTGAACATTCTTTAGTGTTTCCCTTTTTTGGTATGGGGATATAAGTTGATTTTTTCCAATCTGATGGCCATTCTTGTGTTTTCCAAATTTGCTGGCATATGGCATGCATCACCTTGACAGCATCATCTTGCAAGATTTTAAACAGTTCAGCTGGGATACCGTTGTCTCCTGCTGCCTTGTTATTAGCAATGCTTCTTAAGGCCCATTCAACCTCACTCTTCAGGATGTCTGGCTCTAACTCACTGACCACACCGTCAAAGCTATCTCCAATATTATTATCCTTCCTATACAGATCTTCCGTATATTCTTGCCACCTTTTCTTGATCTCTTCTGCTTCTGTTAGGTCCTTGCCATCTTTTTTTTTGATCATACCCATTTTTGCCTGGAATTTACCTCCAATGTTTCTAATTTTCTGGAAGAGGTCTCCTGTCCTTCCTATTCTATTGTCTTCTTCCACTTCCACACATTGCTTGTTTAAAAATAATTCCTTATATCTTCTGGCTAACCTCTGGAATTTTGCATTTAATTGGGCATATGTTCCCCTATCACTGTTGCCTTTTGCTTTCCTTCTTTCTTGGGCTACTTCCAGTGTCTCAGCAGACAGCCATCTTGCCTTCTTGGTTTTCTTTTTCTTTGGGACGTTTTTTGTTGCCGCCTCCTGAACAATGTTGCGAACTTCTGTCCATAGTTCTTCCGGGACCCTATCTACTAAATCTAGTCCCTTAAATCTATTCTTCACCTCCACTGCATTTTCATTAGGAATATTAGTGAGCTCATATGTAACTGATCTGTGGGTTTTCCCTATTCTCTTTAGTCTGATTCTAAATTGTGCAATAAGAAGTTCATGATCTGAACTACAGTCAGCTCCAGGTCTTGTTTTTACCAACTGTATAGATGTCCGCCACCTTTGGCTGCAAAGGATGTAGTCAATCTGATTTCGGTGTCGATCATCTGGTGAAGTCCATGTATAAAGTCGTCTTTTAGGTTGTTGGAAGAGAAAGTTTGTTATGCACAGTGAGTTGTCTTGGAAAAATTCTATCAGCCTATGTCCCGCTTCATTTTGTTCTCCCAGACCATGCTTACCTGTAATTCCAGGTGTCGTCTGACTACCCACCTTAGCATTCCAGTCTCCTGTAATGAAAATAACATCTCTTTTTGGCTTATTATCCAGTAGGTGCTGCAGATCCTCATAGAACTGATCTACTTCTGCTTCTTCAGCATCTGTGGTTGGGGCGTATATTTGGATCACTGTGATGTTAAATGGCTTATTACCCTGAATTCAAATTGAGATCATTCTATCATTTTTTGGATTGTATCCAAGCACTGCTTTAGCCATTTTATTATTAATCATGAAGGCTACCCCATTTCTTCTGTGGTCCTCTTGTCCACAGTAGTAGATCTGGTGGTCATCTGATGTGAAGTGGCCCATTCCAGTCCATTTCAGTTCACTGACACCCAAAATGTCTATATTTAATCTTTCCATCTCACCAATAACCACATCCAATTTCTTACATTCCAGGTTCCTATGGTGTGTTGATCTTTAGAACATCAGATTTGTCGTTCACCACCAGCACCGTCGGCCGCTAGCCGTCCTTTGGGCTTTGAGCTAGCTGCGTCATCACACCTGGGGCTAGTTGAACTTATCCTCAGTTCCTCCCCAGTAGCCCACATCATGTTACACCCTTTATATAGTAGCTGCTTTCAATTCCTGTCATAACACCCAATACTATATCTGCCTTTATAGCACTTTTACACTAAATCTAAACATCCACCTGAATAATGCTTTCAAATTTGGACACTGCTGCTCCATGCAGTATCAGTTTTTCCCCCCCTAATGTGTATCATTGCTTAAATTTTTTAAAAATGTATTTTCTAAGGAATATCTATAGGATGTACATAGGAGCCAGAGGCATTTTGTCAAAAGTGGGATATTTTGCTTTATAATATGTCGGCTTCCATTTTTTGTTTTTTAATATTTGTTTTAAACAATAGGTAGGGCAGGGAGCAGAACAGATACTCTGTTCTTTCAAGTAGGGACTATGAGTTACTGTTTAAAAAATCAGAACTTTTACATATGAGTTTTAAAAGAAATGTTGGATGTGTATCAGCAAGAACTGGAAGATTTATTTTCAATTTGTCAAAATTGTTTTCTCAAAACATTGGCAGGAGGTATTACAATAGGCTCACACATCTAGAGGGCACTAGATTAGTAAAAGCTTCCTTAGATTTTCTTCCTGAAAGTGTCAATTCTGGTACAGAACTTCTTTAACTCTCTGTAGTAGAGAAAGATGGAAACCATTCAGCTACAGCTACTTTCCAGCCTCCTCATACTTTTTTGTCCAGTGGTCCAACCATTCCCTAGACCAGCCTTTCTCACCCCCTGGGGTTCCATGGGAGGTTGCTGGGAGTTCCACAAGAGATCATGACTGAAAAATAAAATTAAACTTTGTGCACCACGTAATGTGCAACTTCCTGTGGTTTTTTATCTTCTGTCAGTTTGTATAGGGTTGCCTTTGAAGAATTTGTCAGAAAACTTTCGTTCCAATGTCAAAGTGTAGGAACTGTTTTTATTGTATGCCTGAATGTTTATATTTTATCAAGGTGGGGGAAGCATTTACTTAAATAAACAGCAAAATTTTGATATTGGATACAAAATAAAACATACTCAATTACATGTCTAATTTTATTTTAATATATTTTTTCTGAATAAAATAAATAAAATTAGCATCTAGCATTCAAGGGCAACATCTGAAAAATCATATATTCACCACCAAAGTGACCAAAAGACAAACAGGCTGATTATATAAGATAGCATCACATATATAAGATATTGCAGAATATCTGCTTACTGTATTACGTTTCTCATGAGGTTTAGCATAATTGTCAACCACTGTCCACTAGGGGTCATATTTTATTAATCTATTCAAAAGGCAGAACTTTTCCTTAAACTATAAGCTATCCTAAGAAATTTGTTGCTGACACCCTGATATGTTGTTGTTTATTCGTTCAGTTGCTTCCGACTCTTCGTGACTTCATGGACCAGCCCACGCCAGAGCTTCCTGTCGGCCGTCACCATCCCCAGCTCCCCATGGTTTTATCCAAAATGCTGTGTGCACAGTGCAATGGGAAAGCTATTATTCCACTCTGCAGGCAAAACGACTCCATTAATTGTTCCCCAAATGAAAAGTACATTATTCATAAAACAGATTACACCTGATAGAAAAGAGGATCAAGATCACAATGTTTGAGAAACACACTGTATGGGTAGACTTAAGGTAGATGAAGAACTACTAAAAGATTTCTAGGTTAATTGTTGTAGATCAATAATGGTTTTCAATTGTAATAATAGGCTTCTTTGGGCAAGGGGAACAGTTTTTTTCCCCATAGGTATTAGTATATGACCTCAATTCCTTGTAAATATGTAACTGCTCTCTTCCTATGCCATTATTCTACATTCAAAACACAGCCAGACAACCTATTCAATTTCCTCCAGTCTGTGGGGCAGCACAAGAGTATGCCAGCTTTAATTTGATTTGTCCTGATAGCTGGTCTCTAGGTTGCCTTGGTAAGAGACTGATGAGTAGCGCAGTAAATTATTCATTTAGATTTATAGGTTACCAAATCAAAACAACAGCATACAAAATTAAAGCAGCATTAAACAAAATATAAACCGCAAACAAATACAACACATTGTTGCATAAACTGCAGCAACTGGTGGGTTTCCCGCTGTCAGAAAAAAGATACCAACCCACCCTGGGGGTAGCTGGGACTGTGGGGAGAGACCAGTTTTGACACATGACTGGACCTCTGGCCTTGGCTGTCTCTCAAATCCTGATCTGCACAGTGGAGGGGGGCCTCCCAGGAAAGGCTTTCCTCTGCCTCTTTACAGTACTGAAAAGTCCTGGCCCACCTCCTGGATGATCTGCATATTACTCGCCTCTTGCTCCGTCTTGCTTGCTCCATCTGTTTCTCACGCTGCCTCTCAACACTTGATTATTCACCTGTCTCACTCATTTATCTGCCTTACTCCATCCTTTCTGCCTCATTTCTCTTGCTCTAATGCAGAGCTTTCCAAACTGTGTGTCGCGACACAAAAGTGTGTCGCCACAGACAGTCTGGTGTGTCGCCACACAACCCGGAAGCGCTGATCATCATCAGCGCTTCCGGGTTTTCCCACGGCGACACACCAACGGCGGCGCGCAAAAACCGAAAGCGGCAGCAGCGCTTCCGGGTTTTTGCGCGCTGCCACAACAGCGGCACTTCTGGGTTTTCCCGCGGCGACACACCAACGGCGGCGCGCAAAACCTGAAAGCAGCAGCAGCGCTTCCGGGTTTTTGCGCGCTGCCACAATAGCGGCACTTCTGGGTTTTCCCGCGGCGACACACCAACGGCGGTTGGTGTGTCGCCGCGGGAAAACTTTGGAAAGCCCTGCTCTAATGCTTTTTCTACCACTTTCTCTCTCCTTTGCTCATTGTTCTCCCACATTCATCCGTCTTGCTAAAAACAGCTGATGGTGGTGTTGACGTGAGCTGCCTGCCAGTGGGGGCATGTTTGCTATGTGTCTAGGAGTCTCGCATGCAGATAAGGAGCTTGCATAATGCTTGTCAGCACTTTGCAAAGCACCGGTTAGGCATTACATAGGCAGACGCTTAGTGCCTGATCCCTTCTTCTGCCCAAGCCAAAGTGGCCATAGAGGGAAGTCAGGAGCAACTGGAGGAGAGGGGGCATCCTGGCAGCAGCCAAAAGTCATTCATTTTCATTCATTCATTGGCGATCACTCGTAGCCGAGTAAGATTGTCTTCCAAGGGTAAAATTTTAACGGTGGATCCGTAAGTGGCTATAAAGGCCAATTCTGGATCCGCACAACCTCCCACAATGAGGGCATAGGTTTCCGGGTGGGAGACGGTCATGATGAGGGTTTGCCTGACGTGCCTTCCTTTTAGCTCTTTTCTCCTTTTCGCCCTGTACTCGTGCTTCTTCAAAGTCCATAGCGCCTTTAATAAAGGCTGACCTCCAATTGAAACGCTCATGAGTTAGGGCTTCCCAGTTCTCAATGCTGATATTACATTTTTTAAAATTTTATTTATTTATTTATTATTTATTATTCAAATTTATTCCCCGCCCATCTCCCATGCAAGGGACTCTGGGCGGGTTACAATAAATTAGCTTTGAGAGTATCTTTGAATCTCTTTTGCTGTCCACCAATATTCCGTTTTCCATTCTTAAGTTGGGAGTAAAGTAGCTGCTTTGGAAGACGATGGTCAGGCATTTGAACAACATGACCGGTCCAGCGAAGTTGATGTTGGATGATCATTGTTTCAATGCTGGTGGTTTTTGCTTCTTCTAATACGCTAACATTAGTCCGCCTATCTTCCCAAGTAATTTGCAGAATTTTTCGGAGGCAGCGTTGATGGAATCTTTCAAGAAGTTGGAGGTGGCGTTTGTTGAGGGTCCATGTTTCACAGGCGTACAGAAGGGTTGGTAGTACAATGGCTTTGTAAACAAGCATTTTGGTCTCCCTGCGAATGTCCCGATCCTCAAACACTCTACGCTTCATTCGGGAGAAAGCTACACTCGCAGAGCTCAGGCGATGCTGAATTTCAGCGTCGATGTCGGCTTTTGTAGATAGATGGCTGCCGAGATAAGAAAAGTGATCGACATTTTCTAGTGACACACCTTTAAGCTGGATTGATGGCGCTGCAGAGGGATTGGTTCGAACTTGCTGGTAAAGCACTTTGGTTTTTTTAATGTTAATCAAGAGGCCGAGCTTTTAATATGCTTCAGCAAAGATGTTTAGGATAGTTTGAAGATCTTCCTCGGAGTGTGCACAGACTACGTTATCATCAGCATATTGAAGTTCTATAACAGAAGTTGCAATTACCTTATTTTTTGCTTTCAGCCTACTAAGATTAAAAAGCTTTCTATCTGTTCGATATATAATTTCTACACCAGTAGGAAGTTTCTCTTCAACAAGGTGCATAATCATAGCGATGAAGATAGCGAATAAGGTTGGAGCAATAACACATCCCTGTTTAACGCCGGATTCCACTTTAAATGGATCGCTTTGAGAGCCATTGTTATTCAGGATTGTTGCCATCATGTCATCATGGAGTAACCGCAAGATGTTCACGAATTTATCAGGGCATCCGATTTTCAGAAGGATGGTCCAGAGAGCAGTACGATTTACAGTATCAAAAGCTTTAGTCAGATCAATAAACGCCATGTACAGAGGGCGGTTTTGCTCCTTGCATTTTTCTTGAAGCTGTCGTGCAGTGAAGATCATATCCACTGTTCCCCTGGAAGGGCGGAAGCCATTTTGTGTTTCAGGGAGGATGTCTTCTGATACAGATAGGAGACGGTTTGCAATAATCTTTGCCAGGATTTTGCCTGCTGTGGCTAGAAGGGAGATGCCTCGATAGTTTCCACAGTCTGTTCTATCACCCTTTTTAAAGAGAGTGATAATTATGGCATCCCTAAAGTCTGCTGGAATCTCCTCCCTCATCCAGATTTTTTCGATGAGCTTATGAAGTTGTTGTGTAAGTTCAGGCCCGCCTTCTTTAAAGACTTCAGCAGGAATCCCATCAGGTCCACTAGCTTTGTTATTTTTCATTTGTTTAGTGGCTTTGCTGACTTCCTCCAAACTAGGGGGTACTGCAAGCTCATCTCTTATTTGTTTTTGCGGGATTTGCAAGAAGACTTCATCAGCCACAGTAGAGTGACGATTAAGGAGATTGTAGTAATGCTCTTCCCAGTGCAGTGCAATAGACTCTTTGTCCTTTAGAAGTTTAGCACCATCTACTGAGCGTAAGGGATTTGTACCATGGTTTGTTGGTCCACAGATGGCCTTTATGGCATTAAAAAAGGCCCGTGCATCATGAGCATCTGCAAAATGTTGGGTTTCTAGGGCTTTTTTAATCCACCATATGTTCTTAAGTTCTCTAGTTCTTCTTTGGACTTCTGCCTTTGCACTGGCGTAGATTTTTTTCTTAATGGCACAGTTAATATCTTTTTGCCATATCTGGAAGGCTTTCCTTTTCTTGTCAATAATATGTTCAATCTCACTATCGTTCTCATCAAACCAGTCCTGATGTCTCTTAGTCTGGTATCCGATAGTTTGTTCACAGGCTGAAATAATAGAGGTCTTCAATTTAGTCCAGTGTTCCTCAACATTTTCAGGAAATTCCATAGGCAGATGTTCCTTGAGAGTTGATTGAAAGCAAGCTCGTTTAATAGGATCTTGAAGGGCCAGTGTATTCATTTTACGCCTTGGTTTTCTTCCTTGGAGCCTACGATGAGGGACAATCTTTATGGCCATCGTGGATCGAATTAATCGATGGTCTGTCCAGCAGTCATCGGCGCTCGTCATGGCTCTGGTGAGAAGTACATCACGGCGATCTCTAGCACGGACAATTACATAATCTAAAAGATGCCAGTGCTTCGACCGTGGGTGCTTCCATGATGTTTTAAATTTATTTTTCTGGCGAAAGAGTGTGTTAGTAATGACAAGGTTATGCTCTGCACATTTAGTCAGAAGTAAGATTCCATTCGTGTTGCTGTTGTCAACTCCTTCTTTCCCAATGATCCCTGGCCACAAATCAAAATCACGCCCAACTCTTGCATTGAAATCGCCCAGGAGGATAATTTTATCCTCCTTTGGTATCTCTTATAAGATGGTGTCCAGCTGGGTATAAAATTTTTCCTTCATATCCTCATCTGCATCTAGTGTTGGTGCGTAAGCACTTAGGATAGTTGCCTGTTGGTTTTTGGCGAGTTTTATTTGCAGAGTTGAGAGTCGTTCATTAATCCCAGTGGGAACTTCTGACAAGAGCTTCACAATGTCGTTTTTGATAGCAAAGCCTACCCCATGTATTCGTCGTTCTTGTTCAGGCAGTCCTTTCCAAAAGAAGGTATAACCTCCTTTTTCTTCCTTCAACTGTCCTTCTCCTGCTCTTCGAGTTTCTTTAGCACTGCCTTGTCACCACCACTGCTGGGGTGCTTCAAGGTATGTGCTGAGAGAATATGGATAACATCTTGGTAACAATAGGAAAGTGGTTTGCCACATGTGTTCCATTGAATTGCTGAATAATGGCTTACTAGAAATCTGAATTTGATGTGCTGAGTTACATTTCTGAATTGATGATCCATTTCTTTTAATGAAGAATACATTATCATCTTCCTTTGGGGTTGCAGTTCCACTCAAGTATGGTTTTTAGCTTTTTATTATAAAACTGATGTTACTGTCACACCTTTTGGATCTGATTGTTTTAAATTCACCATTTAACAGTACTAACCCTCTATATTTCTTCTCAACAGGAATTTGTGTCCAGTGAGATTTACTACCAAGTAGATGGACAAAGTTCTTTCATTTTTACTGTGATACCCTAGATCAGGTGTGTCCAACCCGTGGCCCACGGGCCACATGCGGCCCTGAACAGCTAGTAATGCGGCCCCAAAAAATCGTAAACTTTTAACATTATTTTGCTAATTTTTTTGTGACTCGATCGCATGGTGCGTGGACTGCGTGTGTGGGTAGAAACAGCGGAACGCTGTGTAGGGGAGGGGGCAGTGCAGTGCTAACGCCACCTTGAGAACTCACTGAGAATTGCAACCACTTTCATCGAACCAGACATTGATGCATTAGTTTCACAAAAACAAGGTCAAATATCCCTAGTTTTATCTTGCCCTCTTTTTTAAAATTTTATCATAAAAAATATAAAAAGATAAATGAAGTTTTATTACTTATATACATTAACTATATTATATATTTTATGTGTGGCCCAAGACAATTCCTCTTCACTCAGTGTGGCCCAGGGAAGCCAAAAGGTTGGACAAAAGGTTGCCCTAGATCAGGGCTTTCCAAAGTTTTTCCTGCGGCGACACACCAACCAGTGTTGGTGTGTCGCCGCGGGAAAACCCGGAAGTGCAGCAGCACGTAAAAACCCAGAAGCGCTGCTGCCGCTTCCGGGTTTTTCGCGCTGTAATTGGTGTGTCGCCCCGGGAAAACCCGGAAGCGCTGATGATGATCAGCGCTTCCGGGTTGTGTGGCAACACACCAGACTGTGTGTGGTGACACACTTTCGTGTCGCCACACACAGTTTGGAAAGCTCTGCCCTAGATCCTCCCCCCCCTCTCTCTCTCCCCCATTCCCCCCCCCCAAGATAACAATGTGCTCATTCTTGGCACCTGTCAATCTCCCTACCTCATTCAATTCTTAAGGATTCTTCTAACCGAAAAATGAATAGAAATTTAGTATGCTGCCAAAGCAAAGTATCAGCCTCAAGTGTAACCCATATGTCTACATAGAGCACAGAACCCTTTTTAGAAAATCAAACGGTGGGCAGCTGCATGGCCCAGCACTTGCCTTCTGGCCAGTGGGTGTTTGGGGATGAATTGCCATGGAAGGCGTGATCAGTTTGTGGGAGTGCTCATAACATCCTCTTAGAATTCCAAATGTACCTACTGACCCAAATAAAAGGCCAGTGTTTTGTAATGTCAGCAATATGGAATGTATGTCGATGAAGGTTCTCAGTCATCCAGGTGGAACAGTCTGTGGCTTGAATCATGTCAACTGGATTTCTATTTTCTCAGTAGAAACGTTTCACTCCTTATCCAAGGAGCTTCTTCAGTCTGAGTAAAGTTAGTAAGGGAATCCTTAAATACGTTTCTAGGGTGGCTGTGTGACCTTGCACCTGGGGCTAGGTCATGGTTATTTTGAGATGTTTATTTCTAAGTCCCATTATCATCTAAAGGAGGATCGTTAAGATTACCCTGCTGCTGTTGAGCTTGCGAAATGGTCTTAATCTTCCTGGGCACAGAAGACAAAGCAGGAAGGAAGATAGGGGAAAGGTTGTGCCTGAGGCCCCCACCTCTATTCAAGGAAGGATTTTCCAAGTTGGCATAAATGGATTCCTTGACCCCTCTCTCAAACCACCTATCTTCTCTGTCTAAAATGTGAACATTAATGTCCTCAAATGAGTGTCCTTTTTCCTTTAGATGAAGATAAACTGCTGACTCTGGTCCTGTGGTGTTACTTCTCCTGTGTTGGGCCATCCTCCTGTACAAAGGTTGTTTGGTTTCTCCAATGTAGAGTTCAGAGCACTCCTCACTGCACTGGATTGCATACACTACATTGCTTTCCTTGTGTTTTGGAGTTTGATCTTTGGGGTGTACAAGCCTCTGTCTCAGTGTGTTGGTGGGTTTGAAATATACAGGTATGTGGTGTTTGCCAAATATCTGTTTTATCTTTTCAGACACACCAGCCATGTAAGGAATGTATATAATTAGTAAGATTTGGTGAGTTACCCCATTGTCCTTATTTTTTGTATTTTTATTTAAAAAACAGTTAATCTACCAGGAATCAGTCTGATCTCAGAGGCAAAGAAATACCTATAATCAATACAATACAATACAACACAACACAACACAACACAACACAGCAGAATACAGATTTTCAGTAATGGTTGAAAATGTTGTTACATACTCCTGTATTATAAAGCTATATTGTCACTTTCTTTTTAGCTGCATTATATTCCTGAGATATTAAATCTTGTGTACCTAACCATATTCTTAATTCTTGTAACCTAACCTCACAATAGCCACATGACAATGTAATAAAAAATGTCCTTGCATTTCCTATGGTTGATTCATGGATCTTTGACAACAGTTTGCTTGGTAGCAGCTTTATTGTTTAGTATTCTATAATAATTAATTGTTACAACTAATTTAAACTATATGAAGACCAGTCTTCTCCAATTTGAGGCAGACCTGATATATGTCTGATAGCTTCCACAATCTCCAGCCAGCACATCCAATGAGCACTAGGTTGGAGAGGCATTTGTGTGGCTTGCTGCATTTCAAACATTATAGGAGTGTTGTGTTAATCTATGGTAGCCAATTATCAAAAGGATTCTTGTAACACATTTTTGGACTGAAATTTTTTATTAAAAGGCATAAGCTTTCGTGAATTGTAGCTCATTTCATCAGATTCATATGTATCTGACGAAGTGAGCTGCAGCTTACAAAACCTTACGATTTTTCATAAAATGTGTAGTTTGAAAAGGTGTTTTGTTGTTTATTCGTTCAGTCGCTTCCGACTCTTCGTGACTTCATGGACCAGCCCACGCCAGAGCTTCCTGTCGGCCGTCACCATCCCCAGCTCCCCCATGGTTGAGTCTGTCACCTCCAGAATATCATCCATCCATCTTGCCCTTGGTTGGCCCCTTTTGCCTTCCACTTTCCCTAGCATCAGCTTCTTCTCCAGGGTATCCTGTCTTCTCATTATGTGGCCAAAGTACTTCAGTTTTGCCTTTAATATCATTCCCTCAAGTGAGCAGTCTGGCTTTATTTCCTGGAGTATGGACTGGTTTGATCTTCTTGCAGTCCAAGGCACTCTCAGAATTTTCCTCCAACACCACAGTTCAAAAGCATCTATCTTCCTTCGCTCAGCCTTCCTTATGGTCCAGCTCTCACAGCCATAGGTTACTACAGGGAATACCATTGCTTTAACTACGCGGACCTTTGTTGTCAGTGTGATGTCTCTGCTGTTAACTATTTTATCAAGATTTGCCATTGCTCTCCTCCCAAGAAGTAGACGTCTTCTGATTTCCTGGCTGCAGTCAGCGTCTGCAGTAATCTTTGTGCCTAGAAATACAAAGTCTGTCACTGCCTCCACTTTTTCTCCCTCTATTTGCCAGTTATCAATCAAGCTGGTTGCCATAATCTTGGTTTTTTTGAGGTTTAACTGCAACCCAGCTTTTGCACTTTCTTCTATCACCTTCATCATAAGGCTCCTCAACTCCTCCTCGCTTTCAGCCATTAAAGTGGTATCATCTGCATATCTAAGATTGTTAACGTTTCTTCCAGCGATTTTAACTCCAGCCTTGGATTCCTCAAGCCCAGCACGTCGCATGATATGTTCTGCGTACAGGTTGAATAGGTAGAGTGAGAGTATACAGCCCTGCCGTACTCCTTTCCCAATCTTAAACCAGTCCGTTGTTCCGTGGTCTGTTCTTACCGTTGCTACTTGGTCGTTATACAGATTCCTCAGGAGGCAGACAAGATGACTTGGTATCCCCATACCACCAAGAACTTGCCAC
Organism: Charina bottae; assembly: GCA_023362775.1. Lineage (NCBI taxonomy): Eukaryota > Metazoa > Chordata > Lepidosauria > Squamata > Charinaidae > Charina > Charina bottae. The sequence goes on from JALMGJ010000003.1 coordinate 145,857,479, forward strand.
AATTTGTTATGATCCACACAGTCAAAGGCTTTAGAATAGTCAATAAAACAGAAATAGATGTTTTTCTGAAACTCCCTGGTTTTCTCCATTATCCAGCGGATATTGGCAATTTGGTCTCTAGTTCCTCTGCCTTTTCTAAACCCAGCTTGTACATCTGGCAATTCTCGCTCCATGAATTGCTGGAGTCTACCTTGCAAGATCTTGAGCATTACCTTACTGGCATGTGAAATAAGTGCCACTGTTCGATAGTTTGAACATTCTTTAGTGCTTCCCTTTTTTGGTATGGGGATATAAGTTGATTTTTTTCCAATCTGATGGCCATTCTTGTGTTTTCCAAATTTGCTGGCATATGGCATGCATCACCTTGACAGCATCATCTTGCAAGATTTTAAACAGTTCAGCTGGGATACCGTTGTCTCCTGCTGCCTTGTTATTAGCAATGCTTCTTAAGGCCCATTCAACCTCACTCTTCAGGATGTCTGGCTCACTGACCACATCGTCAAAGCTATCTGCAATATTATTATCCTTCCTATACAGATCTTCCGTATATTCTTGCCACCTTTTCTTGATCTCTTCTGCTTCTGTTAGGTCCTTACCATCTTTGTTTTTGATCATACCCATTTTTGCCTGGAATTTACCTCCGATGTTTCTAATTTTCTGGAAGAGGTCTCTTGTCCTTCCTATTCTATTGTCTTCTTCCACTTCCGCACATTGCTTGTTTAAAAATAATTCCTTATCTCTTCTGGCTAACCTCTGGAATTTTGCATTTAATTGGGCATATGTCCCCCTATCACTGTTGCCTTTTGCTTTCCTTCTTTCTTGGGCTACTTCCAGTGTCTCAGCAGACAGCCATCTTGCCTTCTTGGTTTTATTTTCTTTGGGATGTTTTTTGTTGCCGCCTCCTGAACAATGTTGAGAACTTCTGTCCATAGTTCTTCCGGGACCCTATCTACTAAATCTAGTCCCTTAAATCTATTCTTCACCTCCACTGCATATTCCTTAGGAATATTAGTGAGCTCATATCTAACTGATCTGTGGGTCTTCCCTATTCTCTTTAATCTGATTCTAAATTTTGCAATAAGAAGTTCGTGATCTGAATTACAGTCAGCTCCAGGTCTTGTTTTTACCAACTGTATAGATGTCCGCCACCTTTGGCTGCAAAGGATGTAGTCAATCTGATTTCGGTGTCGACCATCTGGTGAAGTCCATGTATAAAGTCGTCTTTTAGGTTGTTGGAAGAGAGTGTTTGTTATGCACAGTGAGTTGTCTTGGCAAAATTCTATCAGCCTATGTCCTGCTTCATTTTGTTCTCCCAGACCATGCTTGCCTGTAATTCCAGGTGTCGTCTGACTACCCACCTTAGCATTCCAGTCTCCTGTAATGAAAATAACATCTCTTTTTGGTGTATTATCCAGTAGGTGCTGCAGATCCTCATAGAACTGATCTACTTCTGCTTCTTCAGCATCTGTGGTTGGGGCGTATATTTGGATCACTGTGATGTTAAATGGCTTACCCTGAATTCAAATTGAGATCATTCTATCGTTTTTTGGATTGTATCCAAGCACTGCTTTAGCCACTTTATTATTAATTATGAAGGCTACTCCATTTCTTCTGTGGTCCTCTTGTCCACAGTAGTAGATCTGGTGGTCATCTGATGTGAAGTGGCCCATTCCAGTCCATTTCAGTTCACTGACACCCAAAATGTCTATATTTAATCTTGACATCTCACCAATAACCACATCCAATTTGCCCTGGCTCATAGATCTTACATTCCAGGTTCCTATGGTGTGTTGATCTTTAGAACATCGGATTCGTTGTTCACCACCAGCACCGTCGGCCGCTAGCCATCCTTTCGGCTTTGAGCTAGCTGCGTCATCACGTCTGGGGCTAGTTGAACGTATCCTCTGTTCCTCCCCAGTAGCATTTTGACCATCTTCCGACCTGGGAGTCCCATCTTCCGATGGTATACCGACATATCTCTGGTTGTACTGATCCGTTTAGTTTTCACGGCAAGAATACTGGGGTGGGTTGCCATTACCTTCCCCAGGGATCGTATTTAGTCTGACCTCTCTGCCACAACCTTCCCGTCTTGGGTGTCCCTTCAAGGTTTAGCTCATGGTTTCATTGAGGTGCTCAAGCTCCAGCACCACGACAAGGTAGCGATCTCCTTTGCTGGAGGAAAAGGTGTTACCAGACTCATTTTGCTGAATTTGTGAGTCCATTTATCCTGACAGAAACACTTGCAAACTTAGATTAAAAAGAAACGGGGGCTACTGTCATGGTCTCCAATTCAAAGCTTCTGGGTTTTGTATCGGAGATAATGACATGGAAAGAGTCAACAGGGGAAGAGGCCGTGCCGGCATACGTGAGGCTGCTGTCTGCCAATGGTGGTTTACGTCAGCGTTTGTCTGGAGACCCGGAAGTACCATCTCAGTGGTTGAACAGGGGGGTGGGATTTAGGGCCATATATCAGTGTCTGTTGCGCGCGCTTTTGTTCAGTAGCAACTTTCTTTTTGTAACTGTAGTAACTTTTAGTAAACAGTTTTCCATTGAGCATGGTGTGAGACTGTTGATTCTAACCCTGAGTTCTACAAACGTGACAGCTACCAGATCTGGGCTGCAAAAATCCAGAGGGCCAGGCTGCATTAAGCATTCTCTGAGCAATTCTCATTAGGCACTTAAAATGTACTTAAAATAAAGATACTTGCAAGTTGCCCAAGCAAAAATATGAATCTCTACTTTAAATTCTGAGATGCTGAATGCAAAACATGCAGTATTTTTGGAGCACCTCCACAAATGCTACCCCTCAGGCAAATATTTTAATGTCAAGCAAATATTTCCACAAAACCTTCACTTATATTTGGAAAAGCCTATAAGCCCCATAGACAGAGCTTTCCAAACTTTTCATGTTGGTGACACACTTTTTAGACATCATTTCACGACACACTCTTACAGCAGGGCATCATTTCGCGACACACTCTTACAGCAGGGCATCATTTCGCGACACACTCTTACAGCAGGGCACAAGGCAGGCACTAGGACCTGCATGGAATCACAGCAGGTTTGGAGGCAGCAAGGCACAAAGCAGGCACTAGGACCTGCACAGAATCCTGGCAGGGCTCCGAGGCAGCAGCAGCCGCCGCAACACACCCAGACACTGCAGCCGACACACTAACGTGTCCCGACACACAGTTTGGAAAGCTCTGCCCATAGAAATAAATAAACAAACAGGAAAACTTCAGGATAATGACACAAATTTGTGAAATTTCACAAATATCAGAGGCTGCTCATCATAAACTGGGCACTGTTTATAATGAACAAACTAATCAGTGACAACTGGCCAGCTTTCTTCACTATCTGGTACTGGGTCAGTAGTCGAAAACTGCTTTGGAAGCTAACAGTAAACTATACACAGAGAGAAAATGCATTCTTCACCTATCAGAGAAGTGTAGGTAGATTTTAAAACAGGCCATAAATAAGGCACTAACACAATTAACTAATGATAATCAATAAAAATATTTCAATCGAAGAGAATATTTGTAGCTCAGGGTTGAACTGTGGAGTCCTTGGTGCTCTCTGAGCCTTGTTGTTTTCTTGCAGACGTTTCATTGCCAGGCTAGGCAACATCTTCAGTGCGAAAAGGGAGTGGGACTTGCTCTCTGTTTATATACCCTAGCTTGTCCTGCCTGTGTTGGTGGGGGTGTTGTACTCTCCTTGGTAGTTCCTTGATTGGGTTGTTGTTTGCTGCTTGGTTGACTGACTGTGTTAATAGTTCCTTGATTAGGGTATATTGTGCTGTTTGATTGTTCCTCTGGTGCTAATCCTGGTGTTAATCTTTGCATACAGTATCTGGGTGTTGATTGCTGGCAAGGAGGTGTTCTGGTCTTCTGGCTTTTCTATTGTCTCTTATGAATGGTATGTAAATGTTGTTTATCTCTATGTGCCTGTTGATGGCAGCCTTGTCTGAGTGCCAAGCTTCCAGGAATTCCCTAGTGTTCTTGGATTTGGCTTGGTCTAAGATGCTTACAGTCTCCCAATTGAAAGTATGGTTGAGTCTGTCCATGTCCATGCATATCTGGGTGTTGGCTGCTGGAGAGGATGTGTTCTGGTCTTTTTGTTTCCTTCTTAGCTTTTTTATTGTCTCTTTTGAATGGTGTGTAAATATGGTTTATCTCTATGTGTTTATTGATGGCTGATTTTTCTGAATGCCAAGCTTCTAGGAATTTCCTAGCATTTTTGGATTTGGCTTGGTCTAGGATGCTCAGTTTCCCAGTTGAAACTGTGGTTGAGTATTTCCCTTTTTGCTGGTTTTGATCTTCATGTGAACCCCATATTCACTCGCACTGATGATGGTACCTAGTTGGGTAATGAAACGTCTGCAAGGAAACAACCAAGGACTCCACATGAAGATCAAAACCAGCAAAAAGGGAAAATCATATTAAAACAACAAAAACACAAATGAAAAACTCAAGTATTTCTGCTCCAATTTGCCTTGAACCTGTTCAGAAAACATGTAAATCTTGCACTTTCCTCCTAGTAACATTATCTACCATGACAGCAAACAGCCAGCTTGTACCAATTCTAGTGCAAATTGTTTTGCATCTTACTTCAATATTTTATGTTAGAAAAAAAGGTCAATATTAATTGCTTCTGTTTATTATTTATTAATTTATTTATTAAACAGATTTATAAGGCCACCCAACTCACGCATGGTGACTCTGGGCAGCTTACAGAATTAAAAACCATAAAAACAGTGTCTATCAGACACACCCCGGCGGCAGCAAACACATTCATACCAGCCACTTGATTGGCTCTGAAGCAGCTTGGGGTCCCCAGGCCCGTTGACAGAACGTCTTCAGGGCCTTCCGGAACAGGAGCAAGGAGGGGGCCAATCTTATATCTGGGGTGATGATATCTCACCCCGTGGTGACGGATGATTTCACCCAGCGGCTTCATGTAGATGTTAAACATGAGCGGAGAGAGCACCGACCCCTGTGGCATCCCACAAAGCACTGGCCGAGGGCAGGACCTCTCGCCCCTGATCAACACCAACTGGAAACGGCCTGGGAGGAAGGAGGTAAACCAGGACAACACAGTGCCCCCCACCCCCAACACGCTACAGAAGGATACCATGGTCGATGGTATCGAAAGCCGCTAAGAGGTCAAGTAGAGGCAGGATGGTCGCACACCCTCCATCCCGCTCCCGCCAGAGATCATAGAAAAGCACGACCAATGCCATTTCCATCCCATATCCAGGCCTGAATCCTGACTGGAAGGGATCCAGATAATCCGTTTCATCCAGGATCCTCTGGAGCTGCAGCATGACCACCTTCTCAACAACCTTCCCCAAAAAGGGGAGGTTGGAGACAGGACAAAAACTTTCCATCAGGGTGGGATCCAGCGATGGCTTCTTAAGGAGGGGGCGAACCACAGCCTCTTTAAAAGGTTGGGGCACAACCCCCTCCTCCAGAGATGCATTAGTCACTGCCAGTACCCACCCACACGTCACCTCCCAGGAGGCTTTTACTAGCCAGGAGGGACATGGATTATTGGAAATTAGGTTGAGCAGTGAAATGGCTTTGAAATGATATCAAACTGCTCAGGGAGGTACAATCAAAAAGCGTCTGTAAAGTTCTCCAAACAATCTCTTCAAACTGGATTAATGGGTTTCAAAATGACAAATATAATTCACTGGTAAATGTATGTAAAAGGAACCTTGCTGGCACAAAAACTGCAAACCTATACATTAGGAGATTGGCTCTATAATGACAAAGCAGGAAAGGGGGTTATATGATCTGATGGAAAGGTGAATCCAGTGTGCAACTGCTATAAAAAAAGCAAATTCCATGCTTGGCATAAGTAAGAAGAAAACTGAAAACAGAACATACTAATATAATATAAAAATAGGGTGAGACCACACTTGGAAGATTATGTACAATTTTTGCCATCGCACCTCAGAAGAATATTACAGAGTTGGAAAAGGTGCAAAAACAGGGCAACTAAAATTATTAGAGGGCTGGAGTAGCTCCCCCTTTGAGGTGAGGCAATTGGGCTGTTCAGGTTGGAATGAAGGAGCATAAAGAGACATGACAGAGGTATAAAAGTCATCATGAATGGCATAGATAACATGGAGACAGATAATTTTTAAAAATCTCTCACACACAAACACTATGTTAGGATGATCTACTGTGCTAAATAACCAAAGACTCAGAGCCAACAGAAGGAAAAGACATACTTATTCACACAGTGCATAACTAAACTGTGGAATTCACTGCCACCATTTTAATAAAGGGTAACCAATTTGAATGATTTTAAAAGGGAGCTGGACAGGTTCATGATGCATCAGACTAACAATGGCTGTTTAACACCTTTTGAATCAATTTTTTTTTCAATTTATGACGGTCGTAGACCAGTACAAGCAGAGTGCTCAGTGAATGTATATAAATCTATCTTAATAGATAATAAACGAAATAAAATTTAAGACAAAGTTAAAGTACATTTATAAAAAAACCTAACTAACATCTATGAGTGAGGTCCAGGGTGCAGTCTATATTTAAATGATAAAATAGACACAATTATATGTATAACAACATCTAAAATTACAAAGACGTGATAATATCTAAAATTTAAATGAATTACAGTTACATAGAATGTGTTTGGCTAGTGGAAAATTGGCCCATCAGGGTCCGGCGGATCTCCTGTGCTGCTGCACAAAACTAGCCACATGCGCTGTAACAAAAGGCAGTTCGTCTATGAGCAGCATCTGAGCACAGGCTGACTCTGAGCGACCAGGATATCTACTGATCAGAGGTAGGATGAATCTGGTTTGACTGTCTCCATAAAAGAGGCCACAAAGAACATTTTCTGTAGTTCCCACCTCTCCGGAATCACAGGGGCAAAGCCCTTAAGAGCTTCTAAATCATAAGCAGCATGCCTGATTATACACTGGTTGCTGGGAAGCTGAAAGGTGCTATTACCCTCTGTCCAAGGTTGCGAGGTTCCCAAACTCATCCAGTTGATCAGAGAACACCAATATGGGGTAGCGGTTAAGCTGCTGGGCTAGAAACTGGAAGACCGTAAGTTCTAGTCCTCCCTTAGACATGAAAGCTGGCTTGGTAGTTTTGCACCAGTCACTCCCTCTCAGTTCAGCCTACTTCACAGGGTTGTTGCTGTGGGGAAAATAGGAAGTGGGAGCCTCCTTGAGTTGCCACCTTGAGTTGCACAAAATAAAAGCAGAATATAAATTTAATAATAAATTAATAAAACACTATGGGACACAGAATGCTTGATTACATGGGAGTATACCGTGCCTAGAAGGGGTCTTACTTTATTGTTATTGTCATCCCTTCTAGCTCCACAGGATATCTCATCTACTACCAACTTACGTTTTTCTAGGGAGATGGATGTATGGACTGAAACTATCCATCATTTAAAAACATCCCAATGGTATTCATCTTATTTGTAAATAATGTTAGTAATCATTACTGCTACAATTGTAATAAGGATACTAATAATCATTATTAGTAAGGATACTAATAATGGCACTTGGCTTTGCAGCACGCTAGTTTATATTCAAGTGGCGCAGGAAGTCTAGTGGTCATGCTGGCATCTGTAGGGATGCTGCTGTCTATAGGCATCATGGCTACCTCTTGACTTCTTTCCTTCCTTCATTTATATCCTATATTTCCAGCAAATGGTACTCAAAGAAGCTAACAATAAATAAATTAAAGACATGGTACAAACATAATTAAATGTGATATTTAAAATTCTTATTAGGACAGTCATTTTCAATCATAATAAAGGTAGATTATAACTGTTCATTTCCCTTGGAAGATTAGGGAACTGATACCACAGGCAATGCTGAAAAATAAAGATAAGGGTTATAAACAGGGACCCCTGGCTTTTTACCTACATAACCCTATATAAACATTTCCACTTCTTTGTTTTCCTCTCTCTTTTTCATAACAGTCCCTACATCTGTGCACACGCTGATCCTGGCAGTGCACTGTGAGTTCACATTTGCCTGTACAGCAGTTGTATTTGCATAGCAGAGAATTAGAAAACATAAATTTTCAATGGTTATTCTGGATATGGGTAAATACCAAAGTGCGGAATCGCTCTCTCTCATACAGTGTCAAAAATAATTTTCTTTTGCCTAACTACAGCCACATTTTTATTACATCTTCATTAAAATCTGATAGGTTTGAATGCCAGTTGGCTAAAATGTTGGTGGTATTATTGTTTATTCTGAAGACAGCACCGTGTTCATATCAAACTTAGCAGGCAGCCATAAAATGCAACACTCCAGTCTAGTGTTTTCAAAGGCTACTCAGGAAAGAATTGTGCCTAGAAAAATCATGGACAAAAGTCAATGTAAAACACAGTCACAGTTAGCTTCAGTTGCCTGACACAGGGTAGCTCTGAAATACGAGGAAGTGCCATGAGAACAGGCAGCTGATTTGACAGAAACCCAGACACACATTTTTAAGTGTTGTTGCACACAGTCACAGTCAGCTCCTTCCTCAAAAGGTGGAATCCTTAACAAGTTATTGAATCAAGAAATAGCATGGTTTTCACAGCCTTCTGGAAGGTCAGTATAGTGAGGGCCCTTCTCCACAGGGATTGTAAGATGTCCAAAAAGTAAGGGCTAAAACAGAAAAGGTCCGTCTTCAGGTTTGTTACCCTTTTACCTCTCTTCTGGTTGGGACTGGGTGGAGGGATTCAGTTTGAAGAAGGTGGTCTCGAAAGGATCCAGAAGTCAAGCCATAAAGTGCTTTGCCGCACTTTGAATTGGATTTAGAAACCTATTAGCAGCCAATGCAGCAACTACAGCTCTATTTTATTGCTGCTAAAATAGTTCACACCCATTAACATCCGAATTACTGCATTTTGGAGCAACTGTAGTTTCTGTGTCATCTTCAGAGGCAGCCCAAACAATACATTACGACAATACATTACTGTAGTCTAAATGTGTGGCGCTAAGAGTGTGAATCATGCCATCAGAGGTTTCTGGTCTAGAAAGGACTGCAACTGGCACAACCACCAAAGCTTAGCGAATAGTCCCTTGGCCAGGGCCTTCATCTGCTGCTCAAGCAAGAGCCATTAGTTCAAGAGAACCCCCACATTGTAGAATGCAATCCCATCAAGAGCCAACATTGGAGCCAAAGAGAAATTTGTTCCAGATATGACTATATGAATTGTAACTCCATCCTGCTAAGATTTAATTTAAGCCTGTTGTGCCTCATTCAGTTCCTCGCAGCTTCCAGGAAGAGGTAACCACCTCTGCTATATCTCTGGCCAGGTCTAGGTGGGTGGCAAGATACAACTGAATCTCAATAACAAACTGATACTTCACCTCAAACTGTTGGATGACCTATTCCAGGGATTTCACATAGACGTTAAACAATATAGGGGAGAGAGCTGGGCGGTTAGACTGCTCTTCTCCAACAATGAACTGAGAGCACGTGCTCAGGACCAAATTGAACCACCATGGAATAGTGCTTCACACTCCCAACTCAGACAGTCCAGAGCTCATACTACAGGAAACCTATCCATGTTTTCCAGACTCAACAAGGTCAAAAAAACATGGATAATGTCACAAGATAGTGCTGTAATGTTCTTGCTAAGCTCTGACAAGTGACATTCAACACCGAGCAAATGTGAACAAGAAATAATCTCTTGGTCACATCATAGTGAACAGAAGGGAAGATCTCCCACTTGTTCTTGCCCTACCCTACCCACAAGAAGTACAGCATGAATCATCACAGAAAGCTTCACTCATTTTTCACACTTGCCAACTGGTCAGGTGGATAAGCTGCATAGCAGGGAACATACTGCTAATTCCTACTGTTATTGATTATGCGAAACCAGAGATTTGACACAGAGCCACTGGGAAGAAATAAGAAAAATACTGCTTTCTATTATCTCCTAAGATCCCTCTCAAGACCACCAGGAAGGAAAATAGTTAAATCCTGCCCCATATGAGTGACGCTGCTTAAAATGATCAGTTTCATACTGCTGGAAAACAACTATTTTCAAGCAAGATTGCTCTGAGAGGAACTCATTGCTCCCCTGTCCTTCCCAGTGTCTTGTTATTTTACACAATTTTTTAAATAAAATATAAAATCATTTATACAAATCTTTGACTTTTGTTTTTGGGGAGACTGTATTCTTCATTTTTGGCAATACATAAATAGCCATGTTAGTCAAGCTGAGAAGATATCAGGACAGGCAAGTGAGGAGATAATTGATCTAGCAGACAGGCTCTTTTCCTTGACATGTATCATGACACTGAAATGAATGTATATTATTTTTTCAAATTCACATAAAATTTTAATTGTTTCTAATTTTTATTTCCAGTTTAATCTCCTCTACAGGGAATACAAACATTGAAAGTCCTATCTGCCAGAGGTAGGATGTTCTGAGTAGAAAAACATGCCTCCTCTCATATAATAATACTTTTAACAAATACTAAACAATATGGTGTTCAGGAATAAATGATAACATGCTCAAGCAGCACAAAATTCTAATCCAGCATTCTGTTCTTAAAACCGGCCAGATGCCCTGTGGAAGACCAAATGATGGACACCACAAACTCATCCCCATTCTCCAGAAACTGGTATTTAAAAGCATACAGTATTGTATTTCCTACTGGAGCTAATGTAACTATTAGGACTGGTAACTAATGTTAGACAAATTCATAGAAAGCAAGACTAATTCTTATGAGAGTTGTATTTTCTGTTATCTCTCCTAAATCTTCCAAATACTATTTTATTTAGCTGGATAACTGCAAGCACTATTTTAATGAACAAAAGTTTGTCCATTTTTCTACATAACATAATTTTATGGCCCTCCACCATGCCCTTGCTTACTCAGCCTTTTTCTAAGCTTGAAATCCAAATGTTGTAATCTTTCTTCATGAGGAGGTTCCTTCAGTTCCTTTGAAGAATCACTTTACTAATTTTTTCTGCAATTTTTCCAGTTTCGTAGTACAGTGTTTGTAGTACAGTCACAAGATAAGCATAGTCAGACATACACTGGAGTAACAGCATTATAATTTTGCTTTCCTAACAATCCCCAACTCAGAATTCTTCTATAACCAAGATTTATGTTCTGACTGAGCTGTCTACCACAAATCCACAACCACTTTCCTAATCAGTCACTAGCAGCTCAGATCTCATCTGTATATATGAAAAATAGTGATCACAGGTGTAAGGGACTGATAATTATCAAGTTCTTAGCAGACAAGAAGGGGAGAGTCCAATTATTTCCTTCTGTAGTCATGGTGAAAACCACTTCTTGAAGTCATTCCTTGTACTGGTAGAAAATATCCCACTTACACTAAAAAGGGTTTTAGTCTTGTTAATCCTTTAATTCCCATAATTATCAGCTTCTTCCTCTCTCCATTCCCTACAACTTTGCATTTTTAAAATATGTTTGTTAAATATAGAACCATCTTTGGTCCTGGATGGGGTTGCACTGCCCCAGACAGATCCGGTGCGGAATCTGGGGGTCCTCCTGGACTCACGACTCCTGCTCGATGAGCAGGTGGCAGTCGTGGCCAGAAGGGCCTTTGCACAACTTCGTGTTGTGCGCCAGTTACTCCCGTTCCTGGATCGGGAGGCCCTTCGAACAGTCACTCATGCCCTTGTTATCTCCCATATAGATTACTGTAATGCGCTCTACATGGGGCTACCCTTGAAGAGTATCTGGAAGCTTCAGCTGTTCCAGAATGCAGCTGCACGGGCCATTGTTGGTGCCCCTAGATCGGCACACATAACACCTTTATTGCGTGAGCTGCATTGGGTACCAGTTTGCTTCCGGGTCCAATTCAAGGTGTTGGTTATCACTTTTAAAGCCCTAGATGGCATGGGACCAGGTTACCTGAAGGACCGCCTCGTCCCCAATACATCTACCCGTCCCACCCGATCATGCAGAGAGGGCATGCTGCGGACCCCATCTACAAGAGAGTTCCATCTGGTGGGGTCCAGGAGGCGTGCCTTCTCTGCAGTAGCTCCTGCCCTGTAGAACAACGTGCCCCGGGGGTGAGATTAGCCCCTTCGCTCCTGGCCTTCCGGAGGAACCTGAAAACTTGGTTCTGCCACCTTGCTTCAGGCCAAGGAAGAAGTAGTCACTCTTGGGGATGGCTAATACCTTAGAGAGCCCCTCTCCTACATTGGATTGAGTTAGATCTTTTTATTATTCTTGGATTTTAATCTTGTTTTACATCTTAGTATTTTTATATTGTATGTATATTTTTTGTCTTTTGTTTTATTATCTTGTTGTAAACCGCCCAGAGTCCCTCCGGTGGAGGGAGATGGGCGGTGATATAAGTTTGATTAAATAATAATAATAATAATAATAATAATAATAATAATAATAATATGTCATTCTTAGTTTGGCCCTAATATAACAGATGTAGTTATCTATAGGGTTCCAAACATGACACTGTTAGCCTTACCATAACTGGGGAAAAAAAGTCCTCTTTGTCAGGTTCCTACTGCCAACATCTGTCTTCATTTGTTTCTCAGCAATACTAGCCTGGTGTGAGAAAAGATGTTCTCACTTCTTCCCATTTGCAACTAAAATGGTCTGTTTTAGCTATGTCTGCTCCCTGCTGTGACTTAAATATATCTTCAACAAGGTTTTTTGGAAAAAAATTTGCCAGTGCATAGATATATTTGTATATATTGGTTGGGGGAGGACACCACTAGGATTTACTTTTTTTTTTCCTTCAAAATTCTCATGTAAATCAGGGACTCCCTACATGCAAGAAGTGCTTGACTTAAAAAAAAAAAAAAAAAAAAAGGACCATATATCCAACAGGTAGATGAACAGCTTTTCGGTCTTTGGATATGTTAACAATTCCGAGGTGATGTAAGACTGTAAAGTTGTGAGTCTGTGGCTTTCATATAAGAATAAGTTCCAGATATATATTATTTTAAGTAACTTTAAAGCTATAATAAGAATTAAGCCCATTTAACGAACTTTTGACAGGTGGCTCCAGAGGACAGAATCAGAAAAACAGCCGCTACAAACAAACGAGTTAATCAACTGTGGGGAAAACAGTCAAAATTCTTACATTAGGACTGAGTGGCCTTGCAACAAATCTGGAACTTAGCTGAAGGACTGATACAAGGCCACTAATAAATCCTAAGCCAAGGTACAATTTAAATAGTACCATCCATATCCAAATTTAGCATTCCCAGTATAGGCTTGTTTATTGCCTGAAATATATTACTTTGAACTGAACCTTGGTGGTATGAATTTTCCAGTCTGTTTTTTTTTAATGTCTGTGCTAATTTCAGAGGTTTCAAAACTTGTTATCTTCACAAAAATAAAACAAAACCTTACTAGATACATAAACAATAACATTCTTATATCCATAGTTGGTTTGTTAACCAAACAACTGAATTAACTCAACTGCCTGCATTCATATAACAAACCAGTCAAACTCATTTGAACCTACAGTGTTGTGCAAACACAGCACTTGTTTCTTTCAAGAAAAATAATAGTAGAATGGAAAGAATATGGAATAGTCTGCAATGGAAAAAGTGGGGATGTCCTTTTGACTTGTACAACAATTTCTGGAAGCAATGCCTTCTTTTCTAATTTTGCTGATTACTTATGGGTTGACAATGCTCAAACTTTCTGGTGCATGGGGGCAAGAAAACATGCTTTTCCCACAATGGATTACAACAGAGGTTCTCAAACGGTGAGTTACAACTTCCCAGGGATCTTGATGAAGTTGGGAAAAGTACAATATTTTTTAAATTTTGATTAAACTTGATCGGGCAAAGCAGGGAACAAAGCCCCAAGAGACTTGGGGGAGTTGCCTAAACCTCTGGGTATAGGGATCCATTAAAAAAAATACAGCAATCACAGTAGTTTCATTTATTATTCAGTTTTATTTATTGAAGAGTCACCCATATACATTACTATTTTAGGGGTCACATTTTCACAGAGTTTAAGAATCTTTGGACTATAGACATTTATCTTCAAACCCATTCCATTCCAAGTTAGACACCACCAGTGAAAGTCCAAGATAATTACCATGTGAATGGAATATAAAAGAGTGAGAGTGTAGACAGTTTTAGGTATTGCAATAAATTGCATGCAAGTAACTGCACTGGAGTTTCCCTTTCTTGCACTTTTTATGCAACCATCATCTTTATGATGTTTATGATCTTTTAAGGATTGAGGTTTAAGACTGTGTACATAATTAAGCACGAGGTGTCACTTTAAAAAGCCACACATACTATTGATCAAATTAAGATAATATGACTGAAACAGAAATATGCCTACGGTTAAGCAACCTATATTGATACAGAGTTGGATCCACATTTTGGTTTATTATTATTTTATTTTCTATCCCGCCTTTATTGTTTTTATAAATAACTCAAGGCGGCAAACATACCTATTACTCCTTCCTCTTCCTATTTTCCCCACAACAACCCTGTGAGGTGAGTTGGGCTGAGAGAGTGTGACTGGCCCAAGGTCACCCAGCCAGCTTTCATGCCTAAGGCGGGACTAGAACTCAGAGTCTCCTGGTTTCTAGCCTGGAGCCTTAACCACTAGACCAAACTGGCTCTCGTAATTAAGAGTAGAGACTGATTGAAATGATACTGTACTCTTATAGCACACTTATATATGGTTAACTGAACAATTTAATCCAATTTAAATTAATCCAATTTTTTGGATACACGTGATGCACTGAATTTCATACATGTCTGGTTAAAATGTAGTTTGCTAGTCAACAGTTTTGTGTATCATGAGAACAAAGCATGAGTCAAAACTGTTTTTAAGTCCAATAATTTGAATTACCTTGCTTCAAGGATGATTAAATCAAGAACCATTCCCAATTAAATATTAATTTCCTCACATTAACTAAATGTAACGAAGAAATAGCTATCATGCAGAATGTGAATGGGTCATTCTCAAATGCTCTTTTAGTGCAAAATACAACTAAAAGGAAAGGCTTAATTTCCCTTTGAAATAGTAATTAATTGATTCAGTTTGACAGCTTCTTCTTGAAATCCCAGAAATAGTGAATGAACATAAACAACACTTTTGAAATCTTTTATTTTAAAATATACTAACCTGAGAGAGTGTTCACTAAAAGAACTGAATGTAACCAAAACGTAGAATCAATACTTTCCATTTTGGAATCCAAAAATGTTTGTCTTCCAGGCAGAACAATCATAACACTCCTTAGAATACACCACACTAAGGTCCAGATAGGAACACTTTATTACAAGTCTAGGAAATGAAGAACAATTCACATACATACATACATACATAGTGGAAGAGCACTGTTATACTAATTTGTGTGCAAAATATAGGTTGGGTGATGTCACAAGTCATTCCTAAATTCATTTATCAGAATCACTTATTGCAACAGAACCCTTAAAGCAGGGCTTTCCAAAGTTTTCCCGCGGTGACACACCAACCGCCGTTGGTGTGTCGCCACGGGAAAACCCGGAAGTGCCACCGTTGCGGCAGCGTGCAAAAACCCGGAAGCGCTGATCAACGCTTCCGGGTTGTGTGGCGACACACCAGACTGTGTGTGGCGACACACTTTTGTGTCGCGACACACAGTTTGGAAAGCTCTGCCTTAAAGCAACACCCTGACTTTCTGAAGTGTGGCTTCGGAAGGCTTAATCAGGTAGATGGCAGTGGGCTCTGGATTGCAGTTCAGAAACCAGGATCAGAGAACGCATAAAAACAAAGGGTGAAGCAGGCCCATCTTGTTTGATTTTGTACAGTTATCAGAAGAGAGGTGATACAGTTAGGATCAAATAAAAACAAAGCCTTTCACAGAAACCTAGTTGGCTCTAAAGCTAGTACCAAAAAAAGTAACCCATATAGTAAAGTGATATAATCCAAAGCATTCAACTCATGCAGGAATTGTTCCCAATGGATCCCACACAAGAGAAACAAGCAGATAGGAATGAGGTAATGACACAAAATAATGCTATGTATGCTGCCTTTATTACTCCAGGAAATAAAGCCAGACTGCTCACTTGAGGGAATGATCTTAAAGGCAAAACTGAAGTACTTTGGCCACATAATGAGAAGACAGGATACCCTGGAGAAGATGCTGATGCTAGGGAAAGTGGAAGGCAAAAGGAAGAGGGGCTGACCAAGGGCAAGATGGATGGATGATATTCTGGTGGTGCCGGACTCGACCTTGGGGGAGCTGGGGGTGGCAACGGCCGACAGGAAGCTCTGGCGTGGGCTGGTCCATAAAGTCACGAAGAGTCGGAAGCGACTGAACGAATAAACAACAACATGCTGCCTTGAGTGCCTGGAAAAAAGATGGGATGTAAATATACATCAATAAATAAGGCTAATTATACTCTGTTGCTATATTACATTTTCACAATTTAATTTAATATTTCCAATTTTGCCACCACCCATCTCCCCCAAAAGAGGGACTCTGGGCGGTTGCCTTATGAGAGACCTGCCATGGGCCTTTTTTGCACCTTCTCAAATTCTCCTTAATGGTAGCATTTCTTTCCACCCAAACAGTTCTCCATCCAGACTTAGTCTGGAACAAAGGCCAATCTGGACACAGAAAAAGAGAATGGCCCAGAACCGAATACCTACCTTCCATCCATCCCTCTCATCCCATTGCACAAAATCCTCAAGTTCATATCCGTGTTCTTTAGCAAATAGCATATCCTTCCTTTAAAAAAAACACTAATAGCTGGGACTCCTGCGAGAATCTTATGCACATGGATAATTTATTTTAGTTAGTGAAAACTTAAGCTGCAAGTGACAGTATGTGTTGCTTCTGAGATGCCACAAGACACTGTCCACCCCCAAAGAAGTAGCGTTTTAAAACTGCACTGAAGATTTTCTCCGACATTATGGGCGTATTTATCTATTATGAGCGTATTTATCTAGCTGTAGGCGCCTGCCGGAAGAGTCCCAGCACAGCTCTTTAGTCGTTAAGCAAATGATCTTCGCTCCCCACCTCGCTTCTCCCACAGGAACCCGGAAAAGGAAGAGAAGGGGTGGGAAGGAGACGTGACACTGACTCAGCCAACAGAGGGACTTACCCAAGAGCTGCGCTGGGACACGCTGCCGGCTTTTGTACACGCCGGGATGACTCCCTCTCCACGCTGCCGGGCAGCCGCTGATCACGCGTGACCCCCGCTCGCCCATTGGCCCGAGCCTCACACACCTTTGCTGGTGATTGGCCGGTTCTGCGCCCGCCTTCGCCTACGCTAAGCTGGGGATACACCACCTGAATGGGGAGCTGCCCGCGAACAAAAAGAGAAAAATAAAGGCAGCACCAAGCAGAGCGCGCCTGGGGCGGGGAGGGGGACGGTGCTTGTCAACAACTGCAGCCCGCTCCTTTAGCATCCGTCCACCGCCTGACGCTGCAGGCTTTCCATCAGTCATGCTAAATTTTGGAGAGTCTGCTTTCCAGCACACTGTAAGTACAGCTCTGGGCTGCTTGGGGAAAAAAAATCACTTATCAAGGCAGGATAAACGAACAGCTGGGAGAATCTTGTTTTAGGGACGGAAAGAGATGCAAAAAGCCAATGTGTTCTGAAAGGCAGGGCACAAAGAGGTTATATATACTTCCGTGCGAGGCGTGTAAAAAGAAACGGGCTTTCGGCGACAGCGTGAGCAGCCCCTCGGAGGGAGACGGGGGGCGGCACGCACGCCGGAACCATGGTGGGGAGCCTGCAGGGTTAAGAGCTCCAGGATGGCCGCGGGACCATCAAAGTGATCTATTTTTGATAAAGGGGCGCGCGCCACAAAACGGGGTGCAGTGGAAAAGAGCACAACCGTTGCTAGGCAACCTACTGGAATTAGCAAAGGGATTAAAAGCTAACTTTGCTAAAAACGGGATTTGGAGACAGAGTGAGCCTGCAAGGGGTGAATGGAGAGCCCTTGGAGGACGCGAGAGAGAATGGATGGGTGCCTTGCAGTTGATCGGGCAGTTCGGGTCTGACGGGCCGGGGGACTCTGAGGAGCGAGGATGGGGAGAAGGGGAAGGCGCTCAGTTGAGGTGGCAGCCGGGGGTGGTAGCGAGAGGGGCTGCTTCGGGAAGCGAAGGCGGGCAGGGGCGGCAGTCTCGGAAGGCCGAGGCGTGGCGACGGGGAACAGCCGCTCAAAATAGCCCCGGCGAGAGGGATGGAAGGGCCGTGAAGTCAGCAGGGGTGACGAGGTCAAGCGGGAAACCGGAAAGCATGAGGGGAGGGGGAGGGCGGCTCTGGCTGTAGCCGGGGAGGTCGAAGCGGGTCAGGAAGCGCCACTTCGGAGTAGTCGAGAGAGATGCCTCCGAGCGGGGGCGCCGATGCGGACAAGGCCAGCGGGAGATGTGACGGGAGGGCGGGGAGAGGCAGAGCGAGAACTGGCGGGAGGCATCTGCGGGAAAGCCCATCGCCCGGGAGCTTCCCCTCCCTCGCCGCCTCCTATGCGCCGCATTTCCTCCTCCTCTTGTGACCTGCCTTGGCGGGAATTTCCGCCCCCAAAGCGACCCTCCCCCCAGCAGCCGCGGGGTCCTGCGCACGTGCCGCGAGGCGTGGGGGGCAGCATCAATCGTTCGACGTCTTTCGCGCGCGAGAAGCGCTTCCGCCGCGCTGTAAACGGGGCGAGGCTGTGGAACCAATCGGGCTGGCGCGGGGAGAAGGTGGGCGGCGGGGCGCGGAGGCCAAGGTCTGCCCGTTGCGCCACGCCCTGGTTTTCTCGGAAGGCGGGATGCCGCCCTGCTCCGGCGGGCCTGCCTTCCCGCCCGCCCGGCCTTGCCTCCAGGCGTGGGAGCGAGCTATGGACGGCGCGGTGGGAGGGGGAGGAGAAAGGAGGCCGCGCAGAAGTGGGTGAAAGGTCGTCGCGCGGCAAAGCCCAGTTCACGTTTCCCGACGGCTGAGGAACAGCCCCCGATCACGCTTTGTTCACATGTCTCCCCCTTTCTCGGGCGGGGCCAGCCAATCGGAGCCCGCGCTGACTGCCCCGAGGAGGACGGAGGCCGCTCGCAGGAGGGGGCGAGCTGTTCGGAGGACGGAGTGAGTCACGGCGGAGGCGCTCTGAGGTGAGCGTGGCTCGCTTCCAAGATCCGGCTGCCAGCGAGGAACTCCCTGCCCCCGTTTTTCCCCCGCCCCGTCCTGGAGCGGCCTCTGCTGGCAATCTGGTTCCTTCCGGAGACTCCCATGAGAACAGCCTTTCCGCCCGCCCGCCCGCGTAGACTCTAGCTTTGCAGAAATCGGAGCATCAGGGTTGCTCAGTCGCGGAAAACAAACCACTTTATGAGGGATCTTGATTATGCACATTTTTTTCAGTTCCTGGAAAAGAAAGCAGTTAATAAATCTTGCAAATCAAATCCTGGTGACCTGCGCTCAAGACAGCGTTTCTCAACCTTAGCAACTAGCTGGGGAATTCTGGGAGTTGAAGTCCACACATCTTAAAAGTTGCCAAGGTTGAGATACACTGGTTTAAGACAAACCGAACATAAAGTGTTGCTCTTGCATGTGCAAAAACATGGGCTTGAATAACCTACAATTAACACTACAGCATAAACAGTGGTAGGGTTACCCAGTGTGGACTGCAAAAATTTAGACCACCACTTGAGGGTAGCAAAGAATTAAGAAATGTCGCTATCTTGTTGCTGCCCTCTATTGGTTCTTTGGATTTTTGCACCCCTGATTTATTTGTGTTTACAGTTTTAAGCATTTTACATGGCTGCTCAACTGACAGTAGTGCCTCTAGGTGGCATACAGAAGATTGACCAAATTACAACTGAACACAATTTGTTAAAATAAACAACTGAAAACTGATAATATAACAAATGCCCAAGGTCTAAAAACATTCCATATCACACTCAGTAACAAAATCATAAACCATAACCAAACAAATCAACCAATGGGGCTCTCAGCATCCCAGCCCAAGGGAACAACCAAGTTTTCAATGCCTTGTGAAAGGCCAACAGAATCTTCAGGAGGATGCTGTTCCATAGGGCAGGTGCTCACATGGAGGAGAAAGCATGACTCCTAGGTGACATAATAGAGAGGACCCAGAGCACGTCCACTCTGTTGGTTCTGGTGAGCAGAAACAACTGGAGGTGGGCCCTAAACAACAGTGGCAGGATTCACATAATGAGCTAAGCTAAACTAGTATGTGAACCCAGTAGGCTGCATATGCTGGGGCAGTAGAATAACATGTGGTTGGCTAATTTTTGGCACTGTGTCATGTGAATCTAGCCAGTGGGTGACTCTAACCAATCAGTGGTGGTGTTTGCACAATGTGCTTGTCCATGGTTAACTGAACCATGATTTTTATTTATTTAATTTTTATCCTGCCTTTATTATTTTTATAAATAACTCAAGGCGGCAAACATGCCTAATATTCCTTCCTCCTCCTATTTTTCCCACAACAACAACCCTGTGAGGATTTACTAAATTAACTCAACTGCTAGGGTTGCCACTGTATACTGGCTGTGTTTGGAGAACATATTGAATCACAAAATAGTCAGCCATCAGGATATGATGCAAAACCAGCCCATATGTTTAGTTTATGTTTCTGTGTTCAGTCTTTCTCAACTATGAATTGAGACTTACTTACTGAAGCATCTCTAGTAAGATGGTGAAGCATTCATATTTTGATGTTTACATCATAGCTGAAGAGAAATATAATACCCTTTCTAACAAAGGATATAAAAATAGAACAAGACCTATAAGACCAACACTGATGTATGTAAACATAGGATTTTTGGCCCAGCGGCCTACTTTGGTTGAACTTTAAGAACTTCAGCTTAACTGCCTTGTTAATTGAGCTTCTAAATATTTTGCAATCAAAGGGATTTAATTTGGCTTCCTGATAGCATTGATTTTAAAGAAAGTAGAGAGATAATTTTTACGTTGTGTTTACTGTGTTTATACATCCTGAAAAGAAATCTTGTCTAAGAATAGAAAAAAGGAAATTGGGACTGGAACTTACTGTTGCTCTTTATATAATTCATTTTTGTGGCTTTTGGGCAGATTTTGCATTTTTAATCAGCTTGATGATCAACACCCGCACCTGTGTGTTCCTGAATAACTGAACAATGTTCCATTTTCTCCCCTTAGGAAGAGGGAATGGAGATGATTACTAAAAAGCAGTGCCTCGGGAGGTGTTATTGGAATTATACCAGTGAAAAGAGTGATTTTGAAGCAGTGGAAGCTCTGATGACCATGAGCTGCAGTTGGAAATCGGACTTCAAGAAGTATGCTGAACGGAGACCAATGACACCAGCTTCAGATGCATCTGAGGAATTTGAAGACAACTTGCTACCTCCTGCTGATTTTCGTACAATACCAGCTTTTGTAAGTTTTATTCTGTTATAAATTACTAATTTACAGTTCAATGCTGTGTCCTCCTTAGTTTATTGGCATTTATTCTAAAACAAGCATCTAGGATAAAAGCTGAAATCTGCAGAAATTCAAGTCCTCATAAATAGCTCACTACTCTGCTTTGTTTTCTTCAGTGTTTAACTCCACCCTACAGCCCTTCTGACCTTGAAATGTCTCAGGCAGTCCATCCAGCAACACCAGCGCCATCTTGTGTACAGAGCAAGCCATATCCGGACATTTCTGAGCAAGTCTTTACAGCATCTCCTAAAGAGACCCAAAATGTTCCAGTGCCAAGAATATTGAGAGCTCAGGCAACAAGTGTCATTCGCCATACCGCAGATGCTCAGCTTTGCAATAGCATAACCTGTCCAGCAAGAACAGACCATGTTAGGAAGTATCACGATGATAACATGAGGGACGCAAATCAGGATGGCAGTACAAAAGCACATTCAGAAGGCAATACAGAAGAAAAACAGAATTTACCTTGTAAAAGCATATTACTGAATACTGCATTTTCTGAAGATAAACTGTCAGGCATGCAAGAACCCAAAAGTCCATTACAGGCTATCAGCCCGGTGCCTTTTCAACAGACTGTACTTGGTACCTCTCCGTCTGTCCCCCGGTCTTCCCAGGTAACCCCGCCACCTTTTGTGCAAGTAGGAGGAGTCTCTTCCATGCCATTGGTTTGCCAAATGGTTCCATTGTCTGCTAACAACTCTGTTGTGACAGCAATAGTATCCAACACTCCTTGTGGTCAATTGCCATCCAACCTTTGCCAACCGATGGTCCTCATGGGAGCTCAAGTTCCCAAAGCAGCAGTTATGTTTGTAGTGCCCCAGACTGTTGTTCAGAACGCCAAGGCTCCGGTGATCAGTCCTCATGGCACCAGACTGTCACCTATTGCTCCTGCTCCAGGTTTGGCCCCTCCTGCAACAAAGATCACTCCATCTGTTGACTCTCTCAGAACAAGAAGTCATGTTTGTAACTACCCAGGGTGTGGAAAAACATATTTCAAAAGCTCCCATTTAAAGGCGCATGTTAGAACACATACAGGTAAGTTGTTACGGAATTGTCTAGTATGAAAAATTCTAAATGAAATTCTTGGTGACATTCACATGATGGGGAGATTTCCCCTTTGCTGAAATAGGTTAGGAATAGTGAAAAAAATGTAACAGCAAATCCAGTGTTCCTTCCCCACCCCCGAATTATTTCACCAATATAAGAGTCATTCACTAATAGTATAATCCAATATATTTTGATTCCTGTTTTTATACATCTCTTGTATAATAAAAAAGAGATTTTATGCAGTTACTCACCTACGCAACCAAAATGTTTTGGTCTATGTGTTTTTGTAAGAAGTAGTGCTAACAAATAAGGAAGGAAAGTATCACTTGAAGAGAAGAAGCAGGTCAGATTTATAATTTGAAAGTTAGATTTTTTTATTTCTGCTCAAGATAGATCAGCTAATGTCAACCTTTACAGGTTGTTACTAAAGTGTGATTTAATATGACAAGAAGATGTGCAGATGTGACTTGAAGACAGAAAGTATAATTTGTATTCTGATTATATGGAACTATAAGAATAGGTACTGTGTAAGATTTTGGCTGGATTATGCTACGACTGCTATTATTACTTTTCTAAGGTTTTTTTTCTATTCTTTTCTTATAAATGGATACAGGAAGTTAACAGCAGAGGATAGACTTTTAAATTAAATTAAATTAAATTATTAAATTAAATTAATTAAATTAAATTAATAAAAGTCTATCCTCTGCTGTTAACAAAGAAACACTTATGCCATTAATTCTTCACATTTTGTATTTTAGGAGAAAAGCCATTCAGCTGCAGTTGGAAAGGCTGCGAGAGGAGATTTGCACGTTCTGATGAACTATCTCGCCATCGCAGAACACATACGGGAGAGAAAAAATTTGCCTGCCCAATGTGTAATCGACGATTCATGAGAAGTGACCATTTAACAAAACATGCACGTCGCCACTTGTCAGCCAAAAAATTACCAAACTGGCAGATGGAAGTGAGCAAGCTAAATGATATTGTTGCACCACATACTTCTGGGGCTGCGCAATGAAATAACTCAGTCTAAAGAGGCTGTTTAACTTATTTTTTCAGTGTATGACTGGGTGCCAACAGTAATGTGAAGAAAACTTGCAGAATAAGTTTGTGGTTCTACACATTCGGATTGGCATGGCATTGCAACAGAGGCAGTGGCTACCTGTATTCCTGGGTGTGTAACGTATAGGATAGCAGGCATTTTTGTGCTTTGAGAAAGGAGAAATAGAAATGTCAATGCCAGTTCTGGAAAGAGCTATTCCTGTGCACTCTGTAACTGGGTATGAGCTAGAGAGAGATACAGATGTTAGGATGTGGGAATGTTTTCAACGCTGTTGCAAAGAAAATACAGGATCTCAGTTTATGGTACAGAATCAGGGATAAACTTCAGTAATACTAGAGTGCTGAAACTTTTAAGTAGAAATACTTGCTTTTTTCTCAGTTTTTAAAATTTTTATCCTGCCTTTATTATTTTTAAATAACTCAAGGTGGTGAACATACCTAATACTCCTTCCTCCTCCTATTTTCCCCACAACAGCAACCCTGTGAGGTGAGTTGGGCTGAGAGTGAGTGACTGGCTCAAGGTCACCCATCCGGCTTTCATGCCTAAGGCGGGACTAGAACTCACAGTCTCCTGGTTTGCCATTGGCTCCTTCCTAGGGCTGAGAGAGTGACTGCCCAAGGTCACCCAGCCGGCTTTCATGCCTAAGGCCGGGACTAGAACTCACAGTCTCCTGGATTCTAGCCCGTTGCCTTAACCACTAGACCAAACTGGCTCCCTCAGTTGTGAATGATGATAGAAATTTGGTTATCAACTTCCTGAGATTAGGTGTATATCTCCATTTCCTGGTATCTAAAGTATAGCTAATTTAGCAATTCTATATAACTTAAGCATATAATTGAGAAAGAGGTATCATATATGGTTGGATTATTCTAAGGTACAAATCAAATAATCTTTTTACTATTTCTTTTGAAAACATCAAAAATAGTACTATTAGCTGTACTTCAGCATCTTTTGTTATTTGTGCATTTAAGTTGCTTGTTACTTTTATACATTTAAATTTCTATATCATTGAAATGTTCAAAACCTTGATACAGTGCACTTTGTTTAAAGTATAATTTAAGAGTTACAAAGCTTTATTCCTCAAGGAAGAACAAAAGCAGTATGCTATGTTGCTTTCTGAAATTTCTGTAAAATAGATTACAATAGAAGTATGATTGACCTTTACATATTTTATAGATATAATTTAAGCTGAAATAAATTGGAAAATGATGGGTTGCTTATAAAGCAAAGAGAGTCAAGTCATCAGTCCTAGATGTGTACACAATGATTTTACCATCAATTTTTCAATTCTCTTACTATACTGAATAAATATAAAATTCTAGAGAGTGTTGTAATATCTATTTTGTGACTACTTAAGATTTTGCACAGTATTTCTTATGTACTTTATACTTGTTTACAATAAATGTAGTTTTCTTTAATATAAAATGTGTTCTCTCACTTTTTTGTGATTTAATTAAAAATTGACATTAAAATCCAGTGTGATTCTTTAAGAAATGTTCTGAACTTAGTGATCTCATTGTAGATGGTAGAAGAAGATGGTATTGTGTACAATGAATTTTCTCATGATTGCTTCTAACCTCTAAATTTCTCTTTGTGCCTTGAGCTTTTAGAATAATAGGATATAAATGTAATAATAAAAATATCTAGCAGCAAACAACAGATGGTGTAAGGTGATAGAATGATGAAAACAGTGGTATGTTGCAAGCTTTGCCTCTTTTGTACACACGTGTGATGTCTTGGCATATGTACAAAAGGGGCGGGGTTGTGAAGCCACAACGCTACTTTAATCATCGTACCCTCCCTCCTGCTGCAGATGCTGCTCTGTACTTCTCATAACGATAAAGTTTGATTTAAATAGCTAAGGGGACTTCATGGACATATCCATGCAGTCGTCTTGGCAGCAATATGTATGTGATTTGCTACTGCCTTTTTTGACTTACTAGTCTAGCTTGCAGCACTGGGATTCTCTCACCTAAGTTTGACTCTGCTTAGTTTCCAAGACCAGACATGGTTGATTTGCACTAAAGCTCTCCAAGATCATGCACAAGTGGTTATCATTTTCAAAGCTTTAAAGACCCCTCCAGCGTTCATGCATGCATCCTTTATCCAGCTCAAATAAGTTGGACTCTTAGAATAACCACATTGTGAACAAAATTGCCTATATGATCAAAATCCATTTTTGGTATGTAGTTCTGGATGTACCAAGCAGTATAGCTGTACAGTTCTTTGAAAGTTTGTTAAAGTCCTCCTTTAAAACAATGTTGTGAAACCTAGCAGCATCTTGCTTCTAAAAGAAAGGGGCAGCTGCCCTTTGTGTCATGAGTGGCTTTCGTACTTGCATGTCAGTTCTGGGTAACTGATCAAGACAGGTTGGCTTAGCCTCCAAGCTTAACAGGCAGTGTTCCTCACCTCCATGAGGTGAAGCCACCTTAGCAAAACGGACTGGCTGCAATCCACACCTACTAAGCTCCAAGAGCAGAAGTATGCAAATCGGACAAAATCAACGCGTTCAGCTTGTTACTCAGTAACTCCCACTGAATATGTATAGTTTATTTATTATTCGAATTTATGACCGCCCATCTCCACGACAGCGGACTCTGGGTGGTTTACAACATTAAAATCATTAAAATCAATATCAAAAACCTACACACTTAAAAATACAATATAATAATAAATAGATAAGAATCCAGAGGATGGGAAGATCTTAAAAAGGGAGGGTATTACGAGGCTAACCACCCCCCAGAGGAACTATTACCTCCTTTGTCCCAAGCATAGACAAAGTTGTCTAGAATACTCAGCATTGGCAGTTGTCAGCCCTTCAAAGTAGTCCAGACAGGAAACCAAAACCATGAGTACTAATACTACCTTTATTGTAAGGTTTATTTATTATTTAAATTTATATGACCGCCCAATTCCCCCAACGGGGGACTCTGGGCGGTTTACAATAAAATCAAAGTTAAAATATAAATATAAAATTACAAATTAGTAACATAACATAAATAAATACAAAATCCAATCTGGCAAGTATCTCAATTAATAGGGAGGACATTATGGTATTAACCACCCCCAGGAGGAGCTGTTACTTTTCCCTTCCCACGCTAGGTGGCAGAACCAGGTTTTCAGATCTTTCCTAAAGGTCGGGAGGGAGGAAACCCAGCTCAACTCTAGGGGCAAGATATTCCAAAGGGCGGGCGCCACTAGAGAAGTCCCACCTCCTGGACCCCACTAGATGAAATTCACTTATTGATGGGGTCCGTAGTAAGCCCTCTCTGAATGATCGGGTGGGGCGGGTCGATGATATGGGGATAAGACGGTCCCTCAGATATCCTGGTCCCATGCCATGTTTTAAAGGTAATAATCAACACCTTGAATTGGACCCAGAAGCAAACCGGCACCCAATGCAGCTTGCGGAGCAGAGGTGTTATATGTGCTGATCTTGGTGCACCTAAAATTGCCCGCACAGCCGCATTCTGCACCAGCTGCAGTCTGGTTGCAAGTCTGAAAGCCTTTCCCCCCTCCCCTGCCTTTATGTTATGTTATGCTAGGGAGCGTCAATTCTGAGACGCTTTCTCCACCCCCATTCCTGCTTTGGACTCGGATTGTCTAGGCTGCGGCTCTTCTGTCTCCCAAGGTTATTCTCACAGCCCATTACTGTACAGCAGGTGTACATATAAATAGCATCTCCTTCCCTACAGCAAATCAAACTCATTCACAGATGTGTTTATATAGCCTCTACCATGTTCTCTGATTAGTAGCACAGTGTTTCTAAAGTTACTAGGAATCAACTACTCATTGTCAATGATTTGCAAAAAATTTAAGGCTGGAAACCAGTCAACTAAGATAACTGAATAGGCAGTGTGATTACATCTGAATGGTTCCTGGTGCTAACATACCCAAGATGATATGGAGTTATTCCTTTTTCCTTCCTTAACAGATATTTTGGAAGGCAAAAGGAAGAGGGGCCGACCAAGGGCAAGATGGATGGATGATATTCTGGAGGTGACAGACTCGACCGTGGGGGAGCTGGGGATGGCGACGGCCGACAGGAAGCTCTGGCGTGGGCTGGTCCATGAAGTCATGAAGAGTCGGAAGCGACTGAACAAATAAACAACAACAACAGATATTTTGTTCATTTGTTTTGGTAATGGCAGAAAAAACAAGCACTGGGGAACCACCAAACTATTTCATACCTACGATCATCTGCATCCCACACAAAATTCTATGGAAAAGGGAGGGCAGTTGCATCTTGTCTGGAAACATTGGTTTCCAGGTTTACAGAGAAACAAGCATTCATTTGCAAACTGATTTTAAATCCTATACAACACATTATAGTAAGTCTGTATAGCAGTTGCAACACTTGTATGGAAACAATGCCTGGTTTATTATTTTTGAGCAGAGATGGAGAGTTTTGTGGCCTAGGGGCACTTTTTTGTCCACAGAAGGAGCCATAGTTCAACATCTTTTAAATTTATTTATTTATTTATTTACTTTCTATCCCGCCTTTATTGTTTTTATAAATAACTCAAGGCGGCGAACATACCTAATACTCCTTCCTCCTCCTATTTTCCCCACAACAACAACCCTGTGAGGTGAGTTGGGCTGAGAGAGAGAGACTGACCCACGGTCACCCAGCCGGCTTTCATGCCTAAGGTGGGACTAGAACTCACAGACTCCTGGTTTCTAGCCCAGCACCTTAACCACTAGACCAGGGCTTTCCAAAGTTTTTCCCGCGGCAACACACCAACCGGCGTTGGTGTGTTGCCGCGGGAAAACCCGGAAGTGCCGTCCTTGCGGCAGCGCGCAAAAACCCGGAAGCGCTGCTGCCACTTTCAGGTTTTGCGCACTGCAGTTGGTGTGTCGCTGCGGGAAAACCCGGAAGCGCTGATGATGATCAGCACTTCCGGGTTGTGTGGCGACACACCAGACTGTGTGTGGCGACACACTTTTGTGTCGCCACACACAGTTTGGAAAGCTCTGCACTAGACCATAGCATTGGATTGAAGGTTGAGAGCAAACTTCTGGGTACATTGGTTGCCAATAGTACAAAACTATGGAGTCTTGAACCAAATAAAAATAAGCAAATGTATTTATGGAGAAAAGCAACACATTATTAGGTATCTAAATTATCCCCTTGTATTGTTGTTTGTTTATTTTGTGTATATGTTGCCCGCCCCTGAAAGCTCTCTATAAATCTAAATATAGCTCCTCCAAAACCCAAATATTAAAAAATCAAGAAAGTTAAAAGCCAAAAACTACAAATACCATGTGCCTGGAAGCTCCCTTCACCCTCCTATGTAAGATGGAACAGGTAGGTCCTCACAATTTTCCTAAAGCCTGAGAGGGCTGAAGCTGATCAAATCTCTACCAGAAGAGTTCCAAAGAGTAGGGACAGCTACTGAAAACACCCACTTTGGAATTGTTCTGTAGGATTGGGACCTTGAGGGAGTTGGCCCTCTGATCTGGTTGGATGGGCTAACGAATGTAGGAGAAGGCAGCCCCTCAGATAACCAAGTCCTTAAGGTGAAGATCATCACCTTGAATTGCATTCAGAAGCCAAATAATGGATCCCCCAAAGAAGTGTGGTCACCCAAGTATATCAGGAGACACCTGGGACTCCAAGCCTGGCTGGCAGCTCGACAAGTCAGAGTTTCTCAGAGCTCTGAGACCTGGCTGACTTTCTACCTTGTTTGCAGGGGTCTACAGAATTTGTAGACCACTGAAGTTTCCCCCTGGAGAAGGGGGAACCAGAAGATTGCTCACAGAGCCATTGGAATTGCCCACTCCTGTTTTTCTTTGTTGTTTCCACCGCGGAGAAGAACGGGGGTGAATGCAGTGGAATGGCCGAAGGAGGATCCTAGCTGTGCAGGGAACGTAAGTCTCTTTGGGAGACACAAGAGCGACAGCCAGCTTTTAGATCACCTTATATTAGTTTTCTTTTTTAGATTAGAACATTTTTATTATCTAAAATTTATCTTTGGACTTTGCTTAAAATGTTGGCTAATTTTGTGTTTTCTTTGCTATAATTAATTTTGGTGGAAGTTTGATAGATTTTATTTTGGCAACATAGTGAACAAGTTTGTATTTTTTTTTTTGTATCAGAGAAATTGGGACTTAAGAGACTTTGTTGTTATTTTTCACTCGATAAAATAATTGACTTTTGAGAAATTGTTTGTTTGGGTTATGCAGCTTGCAGCCTGAAGAATAAAGAAGAATAAAGAATAAAGTATAGAGAATGTGTGCCTCTTTTCCTTCTTATTTTTCTACTTTTTTTTAGAACGGACTTTTTTTCACTTGGAATCTATTTTCATCTTTCCTTTTACAAACTGTTTGAAATACTGCTCTGTGGAATTTTTCACCTTTTATTTTAAAAGCTTTTCTTACTTAAAGAAACAGACATTATTGACAACAATAGAACAGCTGTTCCCTGGGAAAATTCTTGTTTTGACTACGGCAGCTGATTACGGCTTGAAAGGGGGGTGTAGGTGGGAATGGCATTTCTTACAGCACTTCAGGATTTTAAGAAAGAAATCAGCAAAGCTTTTTCGCAAATTAAGAAATCCATAGAACGTATATGTATAGTCTTGGTGGCTCAGGAACAGAAGATACAAGGGACAGAGTTAGAAACAGAGGGAAGATCTCTCGAACCAGTAGAGAAACAGGGAAAGAGGATTTTGAATGTATTGGTACAGAAGAAGATTATGATATTTTACAGGAAGTGGTCTATTAAACGTTTGGGCATAAACACATTGTGGCAGCTGAGACAGGAAGATTTTAACATGCAAATTGATAGATATGGTAAAATAAACATTTTGACATCCTACATGAGTTACAGAAATAAACAAGTTGCATATTGTGATATTGGCATAACCTAAACAGGAGATTTATTGATGTTGATCTGGGACACAAGGTTAATGAAAACGCGGATCTGGATTGTACACAGAGTGAGAGCAGATATGAGAGACTGTATAGATGCATAAAAATATGATATTTTAAGTGTAAGATACAAGATTATAAATATAAATATAAGTTGATATTATAGACTACTCTTTCTGGAGATACATTTATGAGAAGACAATGAGATGATGAGATGGAACTAGAATGAAGGTTATTACAGGATGATATTATGTATGAATATGTTGTATGATTATTATAAGAATTGGTATAATATGTATTAGGTTATATGTTATGTTAGGTTTTGTATTCTTGCTATATTATGTACTAAGTTATGTAATATGTTAGGTCATGTATTAATGGAATATATAGTCATAATATGAACAGAATATATTGTAATTTATTAGAAGTAGATAAGGCCTTTATTTGTTACACTAATTGGATTTTATTGAAGATATAAATATAGATGTAAAAATGGAAAGAGTAAATGGAAAACATTTAATTGATGCAGCAATGAACATTTGATTACTATTCCAAGGAGTAGAAACCAGAGATGGATTGTTGGAAGATATCAAGAAAGGCGAAACCTATATGAAGAACAGAAGATTGGATTATAGAAATCATAGGGTATATGACAAAGAAAAGTTCCTGTGTATTGTATGAAGGACTAACATTTAAAGTTAATTGTTGTACTTAAAGTTCAAGGATAAATTGGAGGACATCTATTTTCTATATTTTCTCTGTTTGTTATTTTTTGATTTCACTTTTTCTTTTCTTTTTTCTTACTTTGTATTTCTATTTCTTTCTTTGTATTAACTTTTAATATGTATTTTAAAATTCAATAAAACTTATGGAAAAAAAAAAGTATATCAGGAGACACCCATCACTGTCCGGGTTGCCACATTCTGTACTAGCTGTAGCTTCCAAATATTCTTCAAGGGCAGCCTTATGTATAGTATGTTTAGGTAGTCCAAACGGGAAGTGAGTTGGACATGAGTGGCTATAAGCAGGGTTTCCCAGTCCAGGAATGGTCACAACTGGCGCACAAGATTTAACTGTGCCCTCCTAACCACAGCTGCCACCTGTCTTTAAATAGGAGCTGTAAGTCTAGGAGAACTCCCAGACTGTGGACCACCTCTCAGTGGGGAGTACAGAGGTGGAATTTCCCTGGAATTGGTAGGCTCAGAAACCCAACACCACTCTGGCTTGGAGTTATTCAGTCACAGTCTGTTCCTCCCCATCGAGACCCTGGTAGTTCCAGGAACTGGGTCACCACCTCCTGTTCAGCCTGGGAACGAGATATAGAATGGGGATCGTCAGCATATAGATGGCACTGAATCCTGTGCTGATAGATGATTTCCCCCAGTGGCTTCATGTAGATGTTAAAAAGGAGTAGAGAGAGAAGCAATCCCCAGAGTAGAAGTCTCTGGGTAGATCTCTCCCACCATCACTTCCTGGAACCACTCCTTCAGAAAGGGGAACCATAAATCAACATCAAATGTTTTTCTCTTTGGGTCACAAGCTCTTGAACGGTGCCATTGTGCTGCTTCTGAATCAGGAATCTCATATTTTAAATATTTCAAATATGTGAACATTGGAAAACTGAGAGAGTCAGATATCAAATACACCAGCAGCCAGCTTGTAGGGCTATTTTTAAAATGTTCAGACATGTTGACACATGACAAGTATAAATATCTTACAGTGGCAGTCCTGCATTTTGTGTGGCCATGAGGCTGATAAGTGACAGGGAATTGGCAAGAATCACAAGTGACCCAGCCAGTTACAAATTCTCCTGAAACTTTATATTTTCCAGAATCAATTCCTAGCTTTCATAGCCAAATATTCAGCTTGTGGATGATACCTTTCCTTTCCAACCTGCAATATATTATTTATTTTTTTCTCGAGTATTTACTTTTACAGTAAAATGTTTCCAGTTCTTCTCAAACTGATAATTATAGTCTAAAGCAGAAATGACAAGTTTCCACATACTGCACCAAATTCCATGGATTCATAATTTGTTCTGAATCATGATCTATGGCTAGGGTGTAAACCCATATAATTGTGGTATGTTCAATAAATCATCGAACAATGTGCAATTCTATCATGTGCAAGTCCAATCATTACAATTTGTAAACCAAGCTTAATGAAATAGTGTATTATATGGACCCACCAAATTGTGGTTTATTCAATAAAGATACTGTATATAGTATTTTATATATATATATATATATATATATATATATATATATATATAATAATATAATATAATATAATATAATATAATATAATATAATATAATATAATATAATATAATATAATATAATATAATATAATATAATATAATATATATATGTGGAGAGGGGAGGTTTCTGCCTCCCTGCCGGAACCGAGGGCATTTTCGGGGTCCCCGGAGCCTGCCCTTTCGAAGGGGCATGCATATATGCATATGCATATGCATATGCATATGCATATGCATATGCATATGCATATATATATATATATATATATATATATATATATAAATTCCCTTCTCACCCCTATGGGTGGTATGTGTCTTCCTAAACCTCGGGTCCTCTACCAGAAGCCACTCTCCCAGCTTAGGAGTCACAGCCCTGAGTGCTCCTACCACCACTGGGACCACTTTGGCCTTCACTTTCCACATCCTCTCCAGTTCCTCCTTCAGGCCCTGGTACTTCTCCAGCTTCTCATACTCCTTCTTCCTGATGTTGCTGTCACTTGGCACCGCTACATCTATCACCATCACTGTCTTCTGGTCCTTGTCTACTACCACAATGTCTGGTTGATTGTCCAGTACCTGCCTGTCTGTCTGGATCTGGAAGCCCCACTGGATCTTAGCCCTCTGCTTCTCCATGACCTTCTGTGGAATCTCCCATCTGGACTTTGGAGGGTCTAGCCCATACGCTGTGCAGATGTTCCTGTACACAATGCCAGCTACTTGGTTGTGCCATTCAGTGTATGCTGTTCCTGCCTGCATCTTACACCCTGCCAGTATGTGTTGGACTGTCTCTGAGGCCTCTCTGCACAATCTGCACCTCAGGTCCTGTCTAGTGTGGTAGACCCTTGCTTCTATGGATCGGGTGCTTAGTGCCTGTTCTTGTGCTGCTATGATCAGTGCCTCAGTGCTGTCTTTTAGTCCAGCTCTTTCCAGCCACTGGTAGGATTTCCCAATGTCAGCCACCTCAGCTATCTGTCGATGGTACATCCCATGCAGGGTCTTGTCTTGCCATGGCACTTCCTCTGCTTGATCTTTCTTCCATGTCTGCTGCTGCTTCAGGCATTCTCTCAGCAGCTCATCTTTAGGTGCCATCTTACTGATGTACTGGATGCTCTGGGTCTCATCCAGGACAGTGGCTTTGACACTCACCAGACCCCTCCCCCCCTCTTTCCGCCTGGTGTACAGTCTCTGGGTGTTGGACTTGGGGTGAAAGCCTCCGTACATTGTGAGGAGCTTCCGGGTCTTCACATCAGCAGCCTCCATGTCCTCCTTTGGCCAGCTCACTATACAGGCAGGGTATCTGATGACTGGCAGGGCATACATGTTAATGGCATGGATCTTGTTCTTCCCATTGAGCTGGCTCTTCAGGACCTGTCTTATCCTTTGGTGGTACTTGGTTGTTGCTGTCTTCCTTGCCTCCTCATCGTGGTTCCCATGTGACTGTGGGATACCAAGGTATATATATATAGTATATAATATACTATATTCAATATACTATATATATAAAAAGAATATATATATATATATATATATATATATATATATATATATATATTCAATAATAAATAAAGTTATTGAATATAGCTATTCAAGTCTATACAAACTATTTTTTAATAAAAATGGTCAGTAATCATATTGCTTGTACTGTTTTCTCGGTAATGGAGAGCCAGTTTGGCAGGCCCGCAACTAGCGTCTGTGTCACCGGGGGCAAACATGGATTCTGCGCCCCCCCATGGATTCCGTGCCCCCCCACAGGGTTGAGTCCCCCCCATACCCCCAATGCAGACCCACCTCCACTAAGCAGCATGGGACTCCCACGGGACAAGCACCCCGCTCCTGGCTGCAATATCTTGCGTGCCGGGCTGGGCGGAGTGAGCTGCCCGCCGCCATGTTCCCAAGCAGGATGGTCTGGAGCGGTGCCGGGGGGGGGGGGCACGGCCCTGCGGCCACACCGGAGCCCACGGCCAGCCCCGGGGAGCAGACGAGCCCAGCCGCGCAACGCCCCAGCGGGCCTTTTCACAGGCAGCGGTGGCCGTGACAGGAGTGCAGGCCTCCCTCAGGGCTGGCTGTTGAAAGAGGCATTTTGGTGTTCCCCCCAGCACGGTGCCCAAGGAACATGCCCCACTTGCCCCCCCCCCCGCAGTTGCGGCCTTGCAGTTTGGTCTAACCAGGAGTCTGTGAGTTCTAGTCCCGCCTTAGGCATGAAAGCCGGCTGGGTGACCTTGGGCCAGTCCCTGTCTCTCAGGCCTAGGAAGGAGCCAATGGCAAACCAGGAGACAGAGAGTTCTAGTCCTGCCTTAGGCATGAAAGCCGGCTGGGTGAACTTGGGCCAGTCCCTGTCTCTCAGGCCTAGGAAGGAGCCAATGGCAAACCAGGAGACAGAGAGTTCTAGTCCTGCCTTAGGCATGAAAGCTGGCTGGGTGACCTTGGGCCAGTCCCTGTCTCTCAGGCCTAGGAAGGAGCCAATGGCAAACCAGGAGTCTGTGAGTTCTAGTCCCGCCTTAGGCATGAAAGCCGGCTGGGTGACCTTGGGCCAGTCACTCTCTCTCAGCCCAACTCACCTCACAGGGTTGTTGTTGTGGGGAAAATAGGAGGACGGAGGAGTACTAGGTATGTTCGCTGCTTTGAGTTATTTATAAAAATAATAATGGCGGGATAAAAATTAAATAAATAAATAAATAAATGGCATTACAATAGGTCATAAATGGATAAATAAAACTTGAGACTATTGTGAACAATTTATAAGCATTACCAACGAAGTTTCAACTGCTGTCATACTGGGTATCTTTGTTAATTAGTTATCATCATATTGAGTTTGACTCTTGGTGACTGTATCAATAAATGCCTGCCATCTTGATCTGTCTTTAGTAGTAACTCATCAATCTTCTGAGGATATAACAATAATTCTTTGATCCAATCTATTCATTTTATATATTATCTTTTCCTTAATTTTTTTTTGTTTATCATGCATTTGCATCACATGCCCAATTTGTGTGTGTTTCCTTTTCCTGATCATCACCTTAAAGAAGCAGTCAAAACCAGTTTGGTCTAGTGGTGAAGGTGCTGGGCTAGAAACCAGGAGTCTGAGGGTTCTAGTCCCGCCTTAGGCATCAAAGCCAGCTGGGCGACCTTGGGCCAGTCACTCTCTCTCAGCCCAACTCAACTCACAGGGTTGCTCTTGTGGGGAAAATAGGAGGAGGAAGGAGTATTAGGTATGTTCGCAGCCTTGAATTATTTATAAAAATAAAAATAAAGACGGGATAAATAAAATAAAATAAAATAAAAAAATAAAACTTCATGTGGCACAGGACTAACTGGGTCTTCTTGCAATTCATGGTATTCTTAGTACCAGTTTAAAAATTGTTTTAACGAAGGTTTGGGTGGCATGGTTATTTATGGTATGATAAAATTAAAGTAAATGTAGATTTTAAAAATCGTTATATCAGGAATGCCATATTACAAATATGGAATAGATACAAACCCAGGCTCTGCCTGAAAATACTTTTGTTGGCCTCAGCTCAAGAAGTGTTTTACAGAAAAGAAACAGCAGGCAAAGACAAATGGTGAACATATAATGATTTGCTAGTACAGGAAAACAGGAAGCTTAAGATGAAATTGACTGCAGTGGGATATAATTTTCAATGGTTCTCATATGCACAATTAAGAGAAAGATGTAATAAAGATTTAATAAAGATAAAAATTACCAGGAATAGAATATGATAAAATGGAATTGGAAAATGAATTGTGTACAAATGATGAACATGTGATTGCTAAAATGTATAAACTTTTGCTGAGATTTGAAACGGAAGAAGAGTAAATTAAAGAATGTATGGTAAAATGGGCCAAGAACTTTAGATATGGATCAATGGGAAAGAATACGGTTAAAAGGTTTGAAATTCACTTTTTCTTACAATTTAAAAGAGAACTTTTTTAAAACGATGTACTGTTGGTATATGCCACCAGAGCAGGGCTTTCCAAAGTTTTTCCCGCGGCGATACACCAACCGGCATTGGTGTGTCACCGCGGGAAAACCCGGAAGTGCGGCAGCGCGCAAAAACCCAGAAGCGCTGCTGCCGCTTTCGGGTTTTGCGCACTGCAGTTGGTGTGTCGCCGCGGGAAAACCCGGAAGCGCTGATGATGATCAGCGCTTCCGGGTTGTGTGGCGACACACCAGACTGTGTGTGGCGACACACTTTTGTGTCGCGACACACAGTTTGGAAAGCTCTGCACCAAAGAAATTGACTAAGATGTATAAAGGTACTTCTAATCACTGTTGGAAATATGGAAAACATGAAGGGACATTTTATCATGCATGGTGGGCTTGTGAAAAAGCAAAATGATACTGGACACAAAAACATATAGTGATGCAGAGAGTTTTAAAAATTAACATACAGATGAAACTGGAACTTTCTTATTAGGACTTATGGTCAGTCAGCTAGAAAAGGCTCATGGTCGACTGATTTTATATATGGTAACTGCAGCAAGGCTTTTATATGCACAAAGATAGATGACTACTGAAATGCCCATAATGGAGGAATGGATTGTGAAGATGGCTGAGTTGGCAGAAATGGCTAAACTGACTTGCCTGATTAAGGAGGGAACTACATTTACTTCTATAAAAGACTGGAAACCCTTTATGGACTTTCTGCTGAAAATGGATAAAAATGAACTGGTGATTTCAAGATTTATTGATTAAAAAGGTTTGTTTATGGGAAGAAGGGAACTATGATATGCAATATGGGAGGGTGGAGATGGTAATTACCATGTTTGTAACTGCTGCAAAGATAGGAAGTCATTTCTTCAGATATCTTTCTTTTTCTTTCTCTTATGTTATCTTTCACTTTTTCCTTTACTCTTTTGTATCTTGTCTATGAAGGTTCTCAGTCATCCAGGTGGAATTGTCTGTAGCTTGAATCATGTCAACTGGATTTCTATTTTCTTAGTGGAAACGTTTCGCTCCTTATCCAAGGAGCTTCTTCAGTCTGAGCAAAGTTGGTAAGGGAATCCTAAATATGTTCCTAGGTAGCTGTGTGACCTTACACCTGGGGCTAGGTCATGGTTATATTGAGATGTAATTTTTAAGTCCTTTTATCATCTAATGGAGGGTCGTTAAAATCACCATGCTGCTGTTGAGCTTCTGAAATGGTCTTAATCTTCCTAGGCACAGAAGACAACACGGGGAGGAAGATGGGGGAGAGTTTGTGCCTGAGGCCCCCACCTCTATTCAAGGAAGGATTTTCCAAGTTGGCATAAATGGATTCCTTGACCCCTCTCTCAAACCACCTATCTTCTCTGTCTAAAATGTGAACATTAATGTCCTCAAATGAGTGTCCTTTTTCTTTTAGATGAAGATAAACTGCTGACTCTGGTCCTGTGGTGTTATTTCTCCTGTGTTGGGCCATCCTCCTCCAACCAAACAACCTATGTACAGGAGGATGGCCCAACACAGGAGAAATAACACCACAGGACCAGAGTCAGCAGTTTATCTTCATCTAAAAGAAAAAGGACACTCATTTGAGGACATTAATGTTCACATTTTAGACAGAGAAGATAGGTGGTTTGAGAGAGGGGTCAAGGAATCCATTTATGCCAACTTGGAAAATCCTTCCTTGAATAGAGGTGGGGGCCTCAGGCACAAACTCTCCCCCATCTTCCTCCCCGTGTTGTCTTCTGTGCCTAGGAAGATTAAGACCATTTCAGAAGCTCAACAGCAGCATGGTGATTTTAACGACCCTCCATTAGATGATAAAAGGACTTAAAAATTACATCTCAATATAACCATGACCTAGCCCCAGGTGTAAGGTCACACAGCTACCTAGGAACATATTTAGGATTCCCTTACCAACTTTGCTCAGTCTTTTGTATCTTCTTTTTCCCCCTACTTTTCCTTTTATGTTTCTGTAGTTTTTAAAATCTATGTAAGATCCTCTTATAATAAAAATTACTTCTAAAAAAAAAAGTAACAATTCAAAATTCCATTATTTGAAAGCAGCTCTATCTTCTTTCTCTCTTTCTGTTTTGGGGTTTAGCTTTCATAGCCATATCTTATCTTTGGAAAGACCTTTGCTTTTATTATTCTGATCATCGTTGTCATCAAAATTTATTGTTATCTTCTCCCTACAATTAATTTTCTTTTTACTTTACCAACACATTTTCCATCTTTATCTATTCTTGACGCCCAGAAAACAAAATTATCTACCACTTTCATTTCTATGCTGTCAGATTCACTAAGCGTGTAGGTTTATTTTACCTTTGCTTTAACTTTTTAACATTTTAACATTTCATTTTCACTTTTATAATTAATTCTTTTTTAAAATGGATTTTTGTTGCTTTTTAATTAATACCAAAAAACAAAAAGAAAAAAAACAAAACACAATGATAATACTGATAGGGATACATTGTCATAGAGTGGAAAAAAACATAAAAAGTGCTTTACAAAAAAGTGGAAGAAGTGAAACAAAAAAATAAATTAAAAAAAACATAGCATAATATGACATTGTAGCAGTAACCAGTAGCAATTATATACATACTTATCTAGCAGAAATATTATTCAAGGATGTATATATTACTAATACATTTGTTTGTATGACTATCATTTTTAACCTACTGTAATTTGTATAAATGAGTCCCATATTTCATTGTACATTCATTGGCGATCACTCGTAGCCGAGTAAGATTGTCTTCCAAAGGTAAAATTTTAACAGTGAATCCGAAAGTGGCTATAAAGGCCAATTCTGGATCCGCAAAACCTCCCACAATGAGGGCATAGGTTTCCGGATGGGAGACGGTCATGATGAAGGTTTGCCTGACGTGCCTTCCTCTTAGCTCATTTCTCCCTTTCGCCCTGTACTCGTGCTTCTTCAAAGTCCATAGCGCCATTAATAAAGGATGACCTCCAATTGAAACGCTCATGAGTTAGGGCTTCCCAGTTCTCAATGCTGATATTACATTTTTTAAAATTAGCTTTGAGAGTATCTTTGAATCTCTTTTGCTGTCCACCAATATTCTGTTTTCCATTCTTAAGTTGGGAGTAAAGTAGCTGCTTTGGAAGACGATGGTCAGGCATTCGAACAACATGACCGGTCCAGCGAAGTTGATGTTGGATGATCATTGTTTCAATGCTGGTGGTTTTTGCTTCTTCTAATACGCTAACATTAGTCCGCCTATCTTCCCAAGTAATTTGCAGAATTTTTCGGAGGCAGCGTTGATGGAATCTTTCAAGAAGTTGGAGGTGGCGTTTGTAGAGGGTCCATGTTTCACAGGCGTACAGAAGGGTTGGTAGTACAATGGCTTTGTAAACAAGCATTTTGGTCTCCCTGCGAATGTCCCGATCCTCAAACACTCTACGCTTCATTCGGGAGAAAGCTACACTCGCAGAGCTCAGGTGATGCTGAATTTCAGTGTCGATGTTGGCTTTTGTAGATAGATGGCTGCCGAGATAAGAAAAGTGGTCGACATTTTCTAGTGACACACCTTTAAGTTGGATTGATGGTGCTGCAGAGGGATTGGTTCGAACTTGCTGGTAAAGCACTTTGGTTTTTTTAATGTTAATCGAGAGGCCGAGCTTTTTATATGCTTCTGCAAAGATGTTTAGGATAGTTTGAAGATCTTCCTCGGAGTGTGCACAGACTACGTTATCATCAGCATATTGAAGTTCTATAACAGAAGTTGTAATTACCTTATTTTTTGCTTTCAGCCTACTAAGATTAAAAAGCTTTCCATCTGTTTGATATATAATTTCTACACCAGTAGGAAGTTTCTCTTCAACAAAGTGTATAATCATAGCGATGAAGATAGCGAATAAGGTTGGAGCAATAACATATCCCTGTTTAATGCCAGATTCCACTTTAAATGGATCGCTTTGAGAGCCATTGTTATTCAGGATTGTTGCCATCATGTCGTCATGGAGTAACCGCAAGATGTTCACAAATTTATCAGGGCATCTGATTTTCAGAAGGATGGTCCAGAGAGCAGTACGATTTACAGTATCAAAAGCTTTAGTCAGATCAATAAACACCATGTACAGAGGGCGGTTTTGCTCCTTGCGTTTTTGAATTTGAAGTATTGAAGTATTGAATTTGAAGTATTCAAGAAAAATACTTGTACATACAAAGTCTACGTCTATAGGCAATCCACTCATAAGTGGCAAGTGCAATCAGGTCCTCAATCCATTCAGTAAATGGGCCATACATTTACCTTTCCAATGCTTCAATATCAGTCTTTTAGCCATAGTAAGGGCATGGACGCCAGGCTTGTCAATCGGAAGGTTGGTGGTTCAAGACCCTAGTGCCGCGTGATGGAGTGAGCTCTCGCACTCGCCCCAGCTCTTGCCAACCTAGCAATTCGAAAGCATGCAAATGGAAGTAGATGAATAGGTACCACTTTGGTGGGATGGTAACAGCATTCCGCGCACGTCATGCCGGCCACATGACCGCAAAAGTGTCTTCGGACAGCGCTGGCTCTTCAGCTAAGAAATGGAGATGAGCACCGCCCCCTAGAGTCGGACACGACTGTGCAGGGGAAAACCTTTACCTAAGGGCATGGAGAATCCATTTACGTTGTCCAGTTGTCAAGTTCCACGTACTAGGTATATAATTCAAAAGAATATTATCCTCTTAAAATTTTAGTTTTTGTCACACAGTCAGATTTATATGGTCCACTACTTTCTCCCAAAACTTAGTAAGTATAGCACATTGTAAAAACATGTGTTTTAAAGAAGCATTGTCCTTATTACATCTCCAACAGAACGTTGTCTTAGACAATCTTTTTCTATACAAACATAATGGAGTCCAATAAATTCTAAATATTATTTTTTGTTGTATAAGTTGAAGTTTAAGGTCCATTAATTCTCCTACTTTTTAAAATTCCAGTTAACAATGTCGTAGCATCTGGCAATCTCAAACAATTACTGTTCCAACCTCCAATGTTGATTCTGGCTACAATTTTTTCCAATCTTGCAATTTTTAATAATACATTTACTCTGTAAGTTAAACAGGTGTAGGGACAATATGCATCTTTTTCTCACTTTCTTCTCCATTCTGAACCAGTCTGTTTCTCCAAATTCAGTTCTTACCACTGTTCATTGCAAAGATACAGTAGAAGAATAAGCAAGCCTTCTGGCACACTTTTAGCCCTTTCAGGTAGGCCAGGTCAGGAAACAGATACGAGAGGGATTCCAGGAATGCTATTTTTTTGTTGTAGGGTATAATAACAGACTTTTGACAGATGAGCTACTTCTACATTATTGTTAGACTACATTAGCAGAATCTTGCAAGTCTGAAAGTACAAATCTCCCATCGTCCTTCTTTACTGCCTAATCAGTGAGGGCGGATCCTTTCTAAGTTTCCTCTGCCCGTTACGGGCTCCTCCCACTTTTATCTGATCGTTCCCTAGGCAGCATCTCTCCTCCCCCTTCCAAGGTCATTCTCACATTCCATTACACCAATGCAGTGGTTACCCATGGTACATTATTGCTGAACCTGACATTAAGTTCAGCACAAATCCAAATGGTTCTTGTCTGTGAATAACTGCCCAAAGTCCTCAAAGGGCATCAGAGTGCTGATTGGAACCACTGGACACTGGATCATCCACCTGACAGTGGAAAAGCTCCCTTGGATGGTTCTAGGATGGTTCTCCCTTGTTCTTCCTGGGAACAAAATCCATAACTTCTCCCACATTATCATGCTGCATTATAATTATATCTCCATTATTTCCCTAACCTGAGCTATAATAATTCACTCTAACCTGCTGTCTCATTGTCCACAACTACTCTATATACTATTCAGAGCTCCAGTGAGAGAGAGTGTGTTTAGGAGCCACTCTATCAAGTTCTTTCTTATTCCATGCATCAACTAGGTCACTGACAGAGTGGCCAGCCTTTTCTCAAATATCCCCTAGATCTCATTAGAATCCAACAGGACCCACCAGCCTCTGTATGCAGACCAAACTAAACTAGTCCATGACCCTGCAGAACTGTTTCCCCTAAAAGGCAATCCAGGCCTACTCTCTACCTGAAAAGCAAGTTTAAATAAGATGGCAGCAAAATGGTTGAATAAGATGGCAGCAAAATGGTTGAGTTTCAGATGGGTCACTGTCCATAGTTGCACCTGGTCTCTTACCCCAGTTCCTGTCTCCATCTCACTAACTCCCACTTGAGACTCATGATCTTCTTTCCCAGGTTTGTTTGTTTGTTTGTTTATTTATTTATTTATAAAATTTATATCACCGCCCATCTCCCTCTACCGGAGGGACTCTGGGCGGTTTACAACAAAATAATAAAAACAAAAAACATAAAATATACATAGAATATAAAAATACAAATTATAAAACAAGATTATTCCATGCCATCTTCCCTACACTCCAACCCCCACTGCACTTGTTAGCTTTGCCTAACACCTGAGAAGACTCAACACTCATTAAGCTATTTGGAAATCCCCTTTTCATTTTTAAACACTGTGTTTACCTCTGCAAAACTGGAGAAGCCTGCCACAGCATCTTCCTTTTTGTGTGGATGGTGTTGTTTTAGCTACAAAAGGATCCATACTTAAAGAAAATCTCTATTACCATGACTATATAATTTATTTTTATTGCATCTCTATCCTGCCTTTTCTCCAAGGGCTCAAGGGGGTGTACATTGACATTTCCCCTCATTTTTGTCCCCACTCACTCTGCCGAAAGAGTCCATTAAGGCAGCCGGACAGTGGTTGGGTTGAACTGGGACAACATCCACACATCTGCATCTACACATACATGCACACACATGTATATAATTTGTGTGTGTGTGTGTGTGTGTACGTGCCTTCTTGACAAGCCCCTGCAGTTTTCTTGGCAAGGTTTTTCAGAAGTGGCTTGTCCTTGCCTTCTTCCTAGGGCTGAGAGAGAGAAACTGGCCCACGGTCACCCAGCTGGCCTAAGGCAGGACCAGAACTCATGGTTGCCTGGTTTCTAGCTTAGTGCTTTTAA
Source organism: Charina bottae (assembly GCA_023362775.1). Taxonomy (NCBI): domain Eukaryota; kingdom Metazoa; phylum Chordata; class Lepidosauria; order Squamata; family Charinaidae; genus Charina; species Charina bottae. Next base: position 145,901,037 of record JALMGJ010000003.1, read on the forward strand.
CCACTACACCAAACTGACTCATGTATATGATTACAGAAGGTAAAATAATGACATTATGCTATTTGAAGCAGGAATTGCACGAAAGTTTTCCTCCCGTTGGGGGAGATGGGCGGTGATATAAATTTAAATAATAAAATAAAAAATAAAATACCTCTGACCCACCTAAGGAAAATCAATATCCACACCCTAAGATCAGCCTAAAATGGGAACGAGCAAAGAGCACTTCAGGCCATGCTTATTTTGGCCTGGGAAAAATTCACCTGTCTGAAAATATAAATAGAGTGGTGCTTAATTTATACAAATACATGCCACCTAGTGGTAACGTTAACAAGTTTCTTTCAATGTCTTCTTTCATTTTGTAGACTGGAAGATCAGCTGAAGTTTGATTGAAGTATCTATAATTAAATCACAGTTTTCTGAGCAGAAACAGTTGTTGGTAGTAAACAAAGCATCTGTGTACCTTTCAAAGGTTGAAAAAACATACTGCAGCTGATTCAGGATAGTCCACAATGAATCACCACTTGTATACATAGAAATAGTTTAACCATCTCTCATGATCTTACAATGTAGTTTATTCTTCAGAAAAAAATTGAAAACTGGGAAAAGTAATCAGGGATGATATGCTCTTACTCCTAGAGGAGTCAATATTTAATACATACATATAAATGTATGGCTTATAAATGTGCCCCAGGTCCTATTTGCCATGCATAGGAATTAATCTCTTTTAAGGTATAAACCCTTATTGGCCTCTTTCTTTCTTTTTTGCACAAATAAGTTTTTCTATGAAGGGAATTGCATACCTTCACATGCATATTGTATGTGCGCATATCAGTATACAAGATGTGTGTTTACATCTGCAAGTCATAAAAGACAGAGGTAGAACCATCCTCACAAAATCAGGTCTAGACAAATGGCTATTAGCACCATCCAGACTTTGTTATTATGATACCACCACCGTGAGATTTGTAGTAAGATATCTGTACTGTAGCTACTGTCTTGATCTACATCTCAGGAGTGACTATTGGAGAGTTAAGCCACTTTAGTCCCCATCAGCTCTTCAGAGGCCCTTCCCCCACTAAATTTCATTATCTGTGCAGATCCGAGTAGAATGTCTTTAATGTAGTGGAAGGGGGACATTTTCACCATATCGTTCTTTGCCCCATTTTATCTGTTGCGACTGCTGTAGACATTCTGCTGCTCACCTGGCTCCATCCACTCAGTCAATATGTGGTCCCTGCCACGTGGGACTGCAAAATGGCATCCATTGCTAAGGTGTTTCAAGACATGTTGACTGAAGTTAACGAACAGGGAAAATGTGAAGATGGTCTAAGTACAGAGGGGATTGCGGGCACATTTTATCAACGTGTAGAGCAGTGAAAGGGAAATGACTGGTCGGAGAACAAGGAGCCAAGCCCACATCCCAACAATACATGTTGATCTCAAACAGATCTAAACTTAATTGGAAACTTCAGGAAATCCTTGATCTGTGCTGCAATTTCTTGCCACATAGAATCATAGAGTTGGAAGAGACTGAAGAGGTCAAGTCCAATTCCCTGCACACTGCAGGATTCACCACACCATCCCCAACAGATGCCTAATAGAAAGGACTTTGCTATTCTAAAATAAAAGCATCTGTATCAGGAGTACACAATGCTTTTTGGCTTGATGGTCACGTTTTGTAGCTGAATGAGTCCAGGACAAAAATTAAATTTGGTTTCATTTTGTTTACATTTAATTACAATTAAATATAGTTAATATGATTACTATCTAGTATTTAATAATTTTCTCCTACTTTCACATACATTCCTTACAATCATTCTAGTCCATTTTAGATTAATCAACATTATGCAAAGTACAGAGGGAGTCTCGTCTCGTTTTGTGCCAGAAATGCAGGAAATAAAAAAGGGAAAATATTAATTAAAGTTTAAAAAGTTAAAACATTTAATAAAAGTATAAAATGTATATAACTCTAGCCCAATGCCGGGCCACATTGATGGCAGAGGTGTTTCCGGCCAATAGGTCACTCTGTGTGCATGTCGGTCCCAAAGCGCACTGTAAAAGATGGGTAGTGGTTTGAATATTGCCGCATTTGCAGCAAGTATCCTTGCCCTCAGGGAGAAACCCCCATTTTTCCATATTATCTTTAGTTCTGGCCAAACCAGTGCGCAATCTGTTTAAACATCTCCAAACCGTCCACCCCTCCTCCGAACCTCCGGGCAGCTCAAGTGGTTCTATCCAATTATGAAGATGTTTTGCTTGAGGTTTCCATCTTTTTAATAGTTCTGTTTGAGGTGTAATAGCAATCTCCTCAGTGCAGTCTAAGCAGCTCTTTCTTGACTTCAATCTTTTTGTAGGAGGTACTCGGTCAAATAATGGGTGTGCCGGATCATGTAACACCTTTCCATATTCCACGCCTTGTGCCACGCTCCTTCTAATGCCTGGCGGGGCTATTCCTGCCAAGATATATAATTTATCAAGTGGAGTGGGGCGTAAACATCTGGTAACGATGCGGCATGTGTCACTAAGCGCCCTATCCACCTGTGTTGAGTGCACAGAGTGGCCCCAAACAGGGCAGGCATACTCTCCCACCGAGTAGCACAATGCAAGGACAGCCGTGTGTAGAGTAGTAGGATGAGCACCCCAAGTAGTAACATCCAACTTTCTGAGGAGATTATTACGGGTGGAAATCTTTTGTTTTAAGTTGCAACAATGTCTTTTAAAGGTTAATGTTCTGTCCAATGTTACTCAGAGGTAGCATGGCGTCTCACAATGTACGAGACTCACTCCATCCCAGATAAGAGCAAGTCTGCGTCTGGCCTGCCTATTTTTGAGGTGAAATGTGGAGACATTAGTTTTTGATGGGTTAGGTTTTAGTCCATTCTCATTATAATATTCAGACATATTCTTAAGAGCCAAAGTGAGCTTGTCTTCCACTTCCTTGAAGCTAATTCCCTGAGCGGTAAGTGCCAAATTGTTGGCATAAATGAAAGACAATGTATCAGGACCGACGGGTTGATCATTAGTATATATATTGAATAACAGGGGGGCAAGGACGCTCCCCTGTGGGAGACCATGCCGCTGAACTCTCCACCGACTTTCCCCCCCCTGGAATTCAACAAAGAATTGTTGATTCTCTAGTATTGCCTCAATGCATTTAGTCAGAGCAAAATCGTGTGTAATATTATATAATTTCAAGAGAAGCTTCCTATGATTAACTGTGTCATAAGCAGCAGATAAATCGATGAAAGCAGCTCCTGTGATTAAACTTGATTGAAAGCCATCCGCTATATGCTGGACGAGATTAAGTAGAGGGAGTAATAGTGAGCCAAAGAAATATAGTTAAATTTAGTTTACACAAACACAATTTACTATATCTCTTATATCTATCTTTGCAAACTATCTGTACTTCCCTCACCTCCACATACTGCTTCATATATTGCCTTTTGTTCTTTAAACATATCTCATCTCTGTTTTTGAGGATCTAACAAAACCAACCACAACTTTCTCTCTTTCTCTTGACCATTCATTCTTCCTTCACAAATTTATTTTGCATTTTGATCCTCATTCATTTTCTCTGTACTAGACCAAATATTCCGTATTCATGAAAAAGACAGGGGTCCCTGCCCCCGATTGGCTCCCGCCTGCAAACCCGCCTCCCAGTCCACGTGATTGGCTCCCGCCTGCAAACCCCACCTCCAGTCCACACGATTAGCTCCCACCTGCAAACCCGCCCCCCGGTCCACGTGATTGGCTCCCGCCTGCAAACCCCGCCTCCGGTCCACACGATTGGCTCCCGCCTGCAAACCCCACCCCCCAGTCCACACAATTGGCTCCCACCTGCAAACCCCACCCCCGGTCTGCACGATTGGCTCTCACCTGCAAACCCCGTCCCCCGGTCTGTGCGGTTGGCTCCCGCCTGCAAATCCCACCCCCCGGTCCGCACTCCGGCTCAGATCCTCCTTCCGCGCCATTCCCGCCGGGTTTGAAAAACGGGACAAAATTGAGATTTTTATGAAAATGACGGGACGGTTGAAAAATGCTTAAAAAATTGGACTGTCCCGTTCAAAACGGGACGTATGGTCAGCCTACTCAGGATGTACATTTCTGATCTCCACGATAAGAGATGACAAGGTTGGAGAAATCAGAAGAGTGAGATACTGTATTACTGTCAGCCCAAGACATTTTGTGGCTCGAAGCAAAGGACAAGGTGATGGGGGAAAACTATGGGTGGGAAACCCATAGCGAAACTGGGCAGATCAGCAGCTAAATTCTACTTCAACACTAGTGACAGACTATCCCTTCTACCACTTTTAAGACAGCAGGATACCTTGTGGAGGGTGCAGGGCAAGTCAGGGGACATACATAGCTGTATCCCTCACCATCATGCCAACCCTCAGTGTTGTCTGAGGTTGTTGTTTCACTCTATCTGGCCCTGCATAGGAGGTGGCCAGTGAGCTAGAAACACAAATATCTCCCCAAACCTTCTAATAATGGTTTAAAGGCCTATCATCATGAAAGGTTGTAGGGAACTAATACTAGGTTGGAACACCTAGTATCCATGCTTCATTGAAAGCTGCTTTGGCACAGGCTTCTTTTTATGACACTACAAATTTAAGAATTAAGAATACAGGAAGTTGCCCTAAGTCAGACTATTGGTCCATTAAGCCCGGTACCTTCTGCTCTAATTAGCAGCCACTGTCCAGCTGCTTAGGCACACACTCTTTCCTGACCCCTGCTACTTAATCCCTTTTTAAACAAGTGCCAAAGCACGTGTCTTGTTACTGAGCTAGTTCCCTTCCCTAAAAGTTTAGCTTCGTAAGAAAAATAAAAATAGTATTTTCTATCCCTGTTTCAACTGCCAACTAAGCAGACATTCTTCAAAGAACTAACCCCCCCCGCCGCCATTATATATAAAATATATATTAAAATATAAATATACAGTCAAACCAATTGGTGTGCAACACTGTCATTGTTGAAAGAAGTTTACATGTTTCCTAACACACGATGAAAGGGCAATGCTGGAAAAACGCTGTTTCCATGAGGTCGCAGTGGTGTCCCATCCTTATACTATACAGCTACCAGAGCTGGTTGTCCAGAGTGTTCAAAGAAGACTAAGGAGACAGGGAGGCACACAGCCTGGTGACTCTATCCTCACAAGACTGGTCGGTCCTATGCTGTAAGTTACTTCATTCTCACATATTCCTGGTGGTAAACAGATCTCCTTGGTGACAGTTGAATAGTTGTACTCCTTCCCTCTACAAGTCTTAAATTCTTCTTCATGTTCAGCAGAAACTTTAACCTTTCCGCCTTGCACTTTCACTGTAATGTCCTCTGGGTCAAAACCCTTAACATCCATTAAAGCTAAAAGCTTTGGGCGACTACATGATTCCAGCATTTTAGTAACCCTTCTTCGAATCCTGCAATTATAACAAAGAAGAGGATAAGAGTGCAACATACTAATTTAAATATTAGAATCCCATATGCAAATCTGATGATATACATAGTTTAACACTTAGCAGTAGAAGTTAATACATCTCAAATGTTGGTGGAAACTAAACTGTAGAGATTAAAAGAAATGGTTCAGGATTGAACTCATCTATATCCTACTGACATTAGCAATAACAGATTAGTGAAATTCCTATCAGTGTTGGCATTACTGACATGATTATACACAGACACATCCACACTGCTCAAATGTGGGCTAAATGGGGAAGTTAAAAAAAACAAACCCTAACAACAACTACATACACATGTTAAAAGAAAAGGCACTAATAAACCATTTCCATATTTTGCCAAGAAAACTGCATGGGACTGTCCGTGAAGTTTCCTGAGCCATGCATGACCCCAAACTAATTGTTTCCATTTGGTTGGTATGTGAGTTTCAAGTGCCTAATAAATCAAAGTGGCTTGTTGAATATACAGTTGTCTAGGTTCACACATCACACTAAGCCACACCCAATACAACACTCTTGCCATACCAACTGGCTTAGTGCAATATGTTAACCTGGACAAAATGGCCACATCAGGATAGAACAGAATGATCTACCTTTAACATGTATCAGTAAAATTCTGCCTTTTTCTCACTAGGTCGGAATCAGTGTTTAAATTATAGAGGGAGAAGACAGCCTTTAATTAAATCCATTTTGAATCAAACAGCAAGCAAATCTTTGTAACAAATAATAAAGTACAGCCCTAAATATAGGAAAAGAACCTTCACTATGTATGGCTTAGCTATATTCAGACTGCCCAACCATAATGTGTTCTATACGAGGCTGCCTTTTAAGTAACTCAAACTTCAGCTGCAGCCACTTGAATCCTTGCTGCAGATAGATGGTTGCATCATATTACACCACTTTTAACCAGTAGCAGTATTTGCCACTGCTTTCCCAGGCTGATTCAACTTTCTGCAACCCGACGCTCTTCACAATGGTTCAAAAATCACTTTTGTCCTCTACATTCAGCATGGCCAGGTGAGGACTAGAGACATATGTAGCTCCTGATGTGTTAATAATTTAAACACATTTTAAAAATAAACTTGCTCTTGCTGGCTTATAATCAAAAGGGCTTGATAGTTCTTGTTGCTGCTCGATAGGAAGAAAAATAGCACATTTCCTTGTTTTGGAGTTCATTGTTTATAGCGTTCCAAGAAAGGTTTGAGCATATGATTACTAAGCAACAAAATGTTATTCTTGAAAAAAAGTAGGGTTTTTCTGTAAAAGACTAATTAGGAAGAAGACAGAGACCAAGCTGTAGGTTTGATTATTAGGAATAATATTCCTGATCATATTCAGTAACTTTTTCTTCTGGGGAAGCCTAGAACTTAAGTTCCTCAACCTCTCGATTCCACACAAGACACAAAATAAAATTACAAATTCCATGATAGCCAGGAGGAATTGATAGTCAATCAGAAGTATTACTTTCAAGTAAGGAAAGTTTTTATGAGAAACTAGAGCTTGTCAGTAAAAATCTATCCCAAATTTTGAGACATGAAGCTGAACAGGGCTAGTAGTGGTATGAAATTTTCTGAACTCTACATGTCAGTAATCCCACTGCCTTTATATTTATTAATCAGAATGGCAGAAGCAGAATTACTTTTTATTCTGCAACATTATATGGTCACATAGCCAGTCTATGAAGCACTATGTACAAAGAAGCCTCTCCTCCTCAATGAACCCTGTGCTGCTATAAGCATGCTGGACCTTTTAAATTTCAAAAGAAAAGATGAAGGAAACTATGCCACTATTTGGGTCCACTCTAGTGAATTTTCCTACAGATTTTAATTAAGAGTCAGGATGAAATTTGGCATAGTCAAAAATCTACTCTGCTAACCCTACCATGTACAGTTCTAGATAAAGTGGTCTGGAAGCACCTTTATTCTCACTGGATGTACAGAATGAGGATGTGCTCTATTAGGCACAAAACAGCATGATTTGCTGCTCACTACTTAGCTTGAAGTGACTTTAGAATCCTTAGAGGCCATAAATGAAACTCGTGTTTTCTCCTGGATAGTTACTGAAGTTGTTTCAAAAGTATTCACTGGTAACTTAAGGCAAAGCCTCCCATGTTCAACCCTTGGGCAGATCCATGCAGTTTTCTAGGCTACAATATGAAAATAGTTTGCTGCCGCCTTCTTCAGACTGTTTTTCAACTGTCCAGCCGATAGCCCTGGGATATCCTGTACTACTCCATTCAACTACTAACCCTGGGCCCGATTTTGCTTAGCTTTCACGATGTCAAAATGACATTAAAACAAGTTACAACAAAACATTAAAACAATATGAAGGCTGCAAATCTACACACTATTTAGATTGTCCTGTAAGGCAATCACTTAAAAGCCATTGTAAAACCACTCATGCAATTAAAATAAACTTCAAGCAGCATAATGAACCAGTAATGGTGTGCAGAAAACTAAAAAGCATGAAAAAAATAAATATTTGCCTGGTACAGAAGTGACATAACAGCAGGCAAACCTTCTTATAGAGTTCTTCCCATATTCAGGATTGCATCATAGAATAGGTTATTTCCTCTGCATTTCTGCCACCCTTAAAAACTTGCCAATCCTCTAACCCATCCCCTTCCTTTTACTTATTTTAGCATCACCTGTACAGGTATGGATGAACCTTGGGTACTGTGGATTGTATAAAACTACATTTATTTTTTACTAATTAACCCTTGACCATGCTGCTTGGGGATGATGGGTCTTGAAATTAGGCACCATTGAAGATGATGAGAAGGTTGAGAAAGAGAGAGTGTCCAAGAAAGGCAGATTCACTTGTTTTAATATTAAATAAAAAGCAGTACCTCCTAATTTAGTACAGAATGTTAACAAAAAATCCTTTAAAATGTTGTGGCTACAATAGATCACTTCATACATTTGAGAAACCTTGATTTCAAAACTGCACATTTCCTGGCATCAAAAATAGATCTCATTATGCTGAAAGGCTCTTGACGAAGAGTCTGATCAAGGGCAGTGTTTGGGGCTGCAAATAAGCAGGTCACTTACAGGCTTTCACCCAGGGTACTACAATCAATCTCTACCTGCCCTCCCCCACTAAAAAATCTTTCATGTGAAGCCAAGGATGAGGCATGGATAGAATAGTGAAGCTTATTACAGATTTTATTTTATTTTTTAAAATTTTTATCCCTTTATTATTTTTATAAATAACTCAAGACGGTGAACATACCTAATACTCCTTCCTCTTCCTATTTTCCCAACAACCACCACCCTGTGAGGTGAGTTGGGCTGTGTGTGTGTGACTGGCCCAAGGTCACCCAGCCAGCTTTCACGCCTAAGGCGGGACTAGAACTCTGTCTCCTGGTTTGCCATTGGCTCCTTCCTAGGCCTGAGAGACAGGGACTGGCCCAAGGTCACCCAGCCAGCTTTCATGCCTAAGGCGGGACTAGAACTCTGTCTCCTGGTTTGCCATTGGCTCCTTCCTAGGCCTGAGAGTGAGTGACTGGCCCAAGGTCACCCAGCTGGCTTTCATGCCTAAGGCAGGACTAGAACTCACAGCCTCCTGGTTTCTAGCCCATTGCCTTAACCACTAGACCAAACTGGCTCTATTAATCTTAATAATGAGAAAGATAATATTTTAGGAAGTCCAGGGAACTGACTCTTAGTCTATATTATGTCCCATGTTTCAAACTTTGCATTTCTTTCTCCCATCTTTGCAAGCAAGGGATTGGTAGCTACCCTTTTCTCAAGTTTTTTTTTTGTTATGGACACTTGCAGACTATTTACAAAACAGCTTCTTCTGTTCCCAAGCATCCCACTTCTTGCCTTGTCACTCGCCCCAAGACTTAATAGAAACAAAAGTATGTTAATAAAGTAGCCATGTCTTGTATTTAATGTAGAAAGTTGCTTCACCTTCTTCCAGTAGATATTCTTGAAGTATTTTCCCCCATAATAGTTCAAAATCCCATAAAATACAGGATTAATACACACCATGAATTAAGAGATTAGGAAAAGTATGCATTGAACCTCAATTGCCCATATTATTTAGAGATGATCGTATTAGGACAAGTTGTTTTCATTATGATAGTTTTGTAGAATCATTTACAGGATTCTATTATGGCAATTTCACACAATAGGCTTAACAAGTTTAATGCGGACCAAATGTATGAACGTTAGGCAATTCCAGGTTAGAAAAGAAGCCATTTTACCCCTATTTTACTCATTAAGTACCCTATCTTAATCTGGTGGTGCTATGTCTTCCAGATTCGAAAGGGAGAGTTAATTACCATTTGTTTCTTTTATCTTTTCCTCTTCATATCTCAGGTGTGTCAGAGATGAAACAGGGAAAAGAAAATGATTGGGGCAGTCAAGGCGTTTCTCAACCCACCTGATATTAATCAAACCATTATTTTTTGTTCTAAAATATTACCCAAACAAACAACAAACAAAATAACAATCCCAAAGTAAGGCTGCCAGCCTGATTTAAGCAGGGCAACCCTTTGGAAACTTCAGCTTCACCTTTGTCATCAAAGAAGTGATTTACTCAGGTAGTTTGAGCCAGACTAGATCAGACTAGAGCTTTGCTCATTCTTGCCCTAATACTTATAGTATAATATCAGTCTTTACACTGCTGTACAGTTAGTGTACTCCTGTTTCCTATTTAATATAGGGCTTTTAGTCCTCTTTGAAGATGCTCTCTGTAAACGCCTCAAAACCTTGGGTGCAGCTTCAACAGCCGCTTTAATTTTTGTATGATAGATAAATAATAAAATAAATGATAACCATATTAACAGTGTTAAATTGACTGAATTTAAATCAAGTTAATTTTTGTCTTATTTCTGCCCATTTTTTTGGTCTGGCCCCACCCCCGTTTTGGAATGCAATTCTGGCAAGTACTCTAAAGTCAGGTGTGAATCTCAGCCAAAGGAGGTGGTGAGCCCTCTTTTATTTGCAAGGCTCTTCAGTTTAAACATGAAGAGTCGTGAGAAAGGAGTCTTGACACTGAAAAACCGTCCATCAAAACTTAGCAGATAGCAGACCGAGGCATTCAGTTTACACAGTCATAATTATCTATATTTAATAAGATTTATGGCATTTCTATTTAAAATCAGTAGTGATTTCCAAATATAATCACCCAATGTTTAGGCTAATGTTTTTTAGCAATTCATTTATCCTTCTTTGGTGATGGACACTATCTATGCATAACCCAGACTCTGTGTAACATTATTATAGAGTTTAGGATTATGCACATCTACTTGATAAATAGCTTCTGTTGAGGCCTCAGTATGGATCAGAACTACAGAATCTGATTCCGTCCATGCTGTGGTCCTGTTCAACATCTGAAGGCACCATTTCCCTCCCCATTGGTGACGAACTCCCCATTGGTGAACACTGTAGGGCATCTTTCAAGTAGGATCACCCTACCCTGAAGCATAAAGTAGCTAACCATGTTTTAGTTAGTTGTACAAACCCAGTCATGTGCCTAATTTATGGTTCAGTGTCTCCTGCACAATATGGGTTAAAAGCCTCCTAGCAGTGCACTAAAGACAGATACATGAACATCAAGGAATATATCAATTGAGAAATGCAAAGACCCTGAGAAGGAAAACAGAGGAATATATTCCCATCTTTCACACTGTGGCTTTAAATCTCTAGTGTAACAGCATGTGAGGGATACATCTCCATTTGTGAAATTGGGAGAGCTGAGAGTTATACCCAGTTGGGTAGTTTACACAAACTTACAATCTGACATACAGTATTTCTGTGCTACAATGGTCAAATAGTTCTGAGAAACTTTGAAAACCCAATGACCAGTGGTGTCTGCAGGTTCTCACTGCAGGTTCGTGGCATGCCGAAGCAGACTCTGACCCTTTGGGGCTTGCACGTGGTGTCATGACACACATAAAGAAGGGGCAGGGCTTGCGTTGTGATGCTACATCATTCTGACTCTCCTTGCCCCCATCAGCGGTCACTGCTACCTTCACTGACTTGCAGCGTCTTTCTCAAGAACAGGCTATACTTCATCCCAAATGAAAATAGGAGGCATGTAAGACAAATCATAGCCAGTCTGTTTCAAAGGCCAGTGGGACTTGTACCATTAATTCTTATTTCATTCCCACTGGTTCTTGACCTGGCAAATGAAGAAAGAAAAAACAGGCTTACCTGGCCAGTTCATGCTCCGCTTCTACTTTTGCTCTAATAGCTTTCCGCTCCAAGGCTGAGAGGCAGAGCGGACGACAGGGACGACAGCATAGTATATCACACAGGCAATGGGGGTAAGGATGAAGAAGGCAGCAACAGTGGGGATGGAGACTTACATCACAGAGGCAGTGGGTGTGTACATCACAAATATTTTGGCAGCAGTGCATGTCTATAAGCCTTATACGCCTTTTTATTTCTCTGTCAGTCCGCCTTAAATCTCGCCTCACAGTTTCCAAAGCGTTACACAGCGTTGCCATTAGAAAGCGTTAAACCATATTCACATACGAGTACAGCCTTTGAAAAAGGGCACCCGTCAGGAAAAAAAATTGGTCCTGCAAGCCCTGGCCAGAAGTTTGCATTAAGGAGCAAACTCCTGATGCTTTAGCTGTATTTCAGCATGTTGTTTATGACATCGTTACTGTGTAAATATGTCACAATATAACCATTTCCGTGGAAACGGTAAGCAGTGACTATATCCCAGAGAGTACTAAATACAACTCATGATCAGAAAGCATCAAGCTTGTGGCTTTTACTGAATGTTATTATTTAGTAGCCTACATTACTAAATAACATTAGCCCTCATACATTTAGATTGAAACAACATGTCCAGTTCCATAGCAAACAGAAAGTGTTTTCAAAAGAAGAATCCATTATTTGAAAGCATTTGGGGTTCAATATGATTAGGATTGCTGTTTAACCCAGTTGTTTTTACTGTCTATAATTTTCCTGCTATTATCAGACAGACAAGCTTAGATATTATAAGCCTGGATGAGAAGTAAAAAGGTGGAGAAGAAAGAAGGAATGGCCTTGAGGGACAGGAGGAAGAGCCACTCTCAAAACACCAGTCAGATAAAAGAGAATGAAGTCCAGTGCAGGAATGTAGTCTGAGTAAGCCACAGACAAGACCCTCCCTAGTTCTCATGAAGATAAGAGGAGGGAAGGGGAAGTGCATTCAGACTTGCAAGGTTCTTTTGCAATATCAGTAGTATTGACCTATATGACATTGGATTCATAGTCTGATCTACCTTGAAGGGCAGACAAAAGGTTGAGTTTTCATACTTTTGCAGCAATCAGGAGGCTGAAAGCTATTGAAGTACCAAATTCTGATGGGATGAGGGTTTGGTGATTGAAGCTCTAATGTAATTGTAAATTTTATAAAATTGCATAATAAAATAGTTACAAAGCATTACCTAAGATTGCCCAGGTATCCCTTCATTACCAATATAACACTGAGCTATTATTAGTAAATGGTTAGAACACAGATGTCATTAACTCTAAATTGAAGTGCATATTCAAAATACTAGATGTTCCTAATATGGCAGCTACATATATCCAACAATTGATAGAATCTTACATGCCACCACAGAATACTAGTATTAATGCAATGTTAATTTCTGTTAAATGCATGTCTGTAGGCAGCAGATGGTTTTGTATGTCAGATGGAGCTGATTTTATTGGATAATAAATGTAACTGATATTTTTGGATGTGCAAATATACCTTGCATTACTATCCCCCAAAGGGAAAGCAACCTGCCATGGACAGTTCCAAAATGTGTTATAATCTACATTGTAAAATTATTAAAGTCAGTAATATCAATTATTCACTGACAACTTACAAAATGTATATTATCTGTGAATAACCAGCATGTCAATGCACAGTGATCGATCATGTCCATTTGGCTCCTTTTGCCAGGAGCAATTTATCAATATCTGCAAATCAGGGCTTAGTGTTGTCCAACAAATCTAGAAAAATCCCAAGAAAAATTATGGTTGTTGAAATGGGCTTTCAAAAAGAGGAACAAGCCAGGATTCCTGATTTGTATATAATAAAAAATAACAGAGCCTTACAACCTGCATCTGATAGGAAACTGGCTCGCAGGTTATTAGAATTTTTTATAATAGTGGCTGACTTCTGTGTATGAATCCAGCCATTAACTATCTTATTCCTTCTATTCTGGAATTTGAGTTACAGCAGTAGGTGGTGTACTTTCACTGCATTCTGGTGCATACTATTCAAATAAGCCAAGTTATTTAATAGCAAAACTACAGTAATAGCAAGACTATGGTCACCCTACTGAACAGGCTTGTCGATTGGAAGATCACAAGTTCGGAGGTTCGAATCCCTAGCCCCGCGTGACGGAGTGAGCTCCCGCACCCACCCCAGCTCTTGCCAACCTAGCAATTCAAAAGCATGCAAATGCAAGTAGATTAATAGGTACCACTTTGGTGGGATGGTAACAGCGTTCCACGCGCGTCATGCCGGCCACATGACCGTGGAAGCATCTTTGGACAGCACTGGCTCTTCGGCTAAGAAATGGAGATGAGCACCGGCCCCTAGAGTCGGACACGACTGCACCAATGTGCGGGGGGAACCCTTACCTTTAGACATACATAGGGTTGTATTGTTAAGCCACCACAGATAAGGAAAGTTAAAAATCAGTGCTGGGAATTGTTGCCAAAACCCAAAACATTCTGTCGTGCATGAAGAAGTGCATAGACTCTAAAAATCTAATGAAAAGAGTCAGTTCTTCAAGATACAGGACTTTATATATCAAATTTAGGGCCCCGAGGATGCTTGGAGATCTGTTATAACTTGCAAATCCTCTGTGCACACTCTCACCCTCCTTTTGGCTACAACCAAGTATCAATCAACAACACACAGTGGTGTCTTCCCAGTGTAGCAGTGTCATTTTTCACAAGTGGCTGCTCAGAGTCCCCCTCCATGCATTTTTTAAAAAAAATCCTTTATATTTTCTTGTTTGGGGACTATGATGATAAACTCTGAATAATTATGTTTTGCCATTGTGTAATATCTATTTTATTAGTAAACATATTAGTAAACATATTTGTAGGGAGTAAACATATGTCCAGTAAGCAAAAGCAATATTGTAGGCATATTGTGTCAGAAAATAGTATTAATTCACTCCCTCCCCAAATGCTAGCTCAACTATAAAACATTTAGACATAAGAACGTAGATTAGGACACTAAAAAATGGCAATAATGCTGGGAAGCAAAACTGCTCGATAACACTTACGAGGAAGGAGCTTCTGGACAGTAACTCTTTCTCAAAGGAGGTAGCCTTCGTTTAACTCAGTCAGCTACCGTTCTGTAGTAACTCCCTCACTATACTTACCTCATCCATGAATATGCTGCTTAGACCAATCAATCAATCGGTTGTACTGATAAAAATGTACATTGCAATTAGCATAAATCTATAGAATAGGGTTGCAGACCTGGCCTAGGTAAACCAGACCAGGAAATCAACTCCACAAGAAGACTAAGACCACCATTATTGAGATTGGCTATAAGAACAGAATCTTGCAAGCCTGATTGTTCAGACCAGTAGGTAGACTGGTGGTGGACACGCCAGCCCTCAGCCACCAGTTTTAGCAACTTGACACTGGAATGGTTGTTGTGGGTTTTCCGGGCTGTGTGGCCGTGTTCTGGCAGTTTTGGTTCCTAACATTTCGCCAGTCGCTGTGGCTGGCATCTTCAGAGGATGAAACGTTAGGAACCAAAACTGCCAGAACACGGCCACACAGCCCGGAAAACCCACAACCATCGGATTCTGGCCATGAAAGCCTTCGACTATACATTGACACTGGAATTTTTATTGACTGACCAACAGATGGCAGCACAGACACAATTTGAAGTATCCTGCATTTTGCCTTAGGTTGGAAACAAATCCAAGTTAACAATTGAACTGTGTATTTTTAAAAATGGAGAGATCTCCCCTTAAGCAGGCCAGCTATGTATTTCCAACCTCTGCAATACCATTCTATTCCATTCTTTGCTATAGAATTTAAATCCAGAATCTTGAAAGTTGGTTATATAACATTAAAATATTCCATTAAATTATGTAATTTTGATGTGCTATTTTAATAGATCCCCCCCAAAGCCCTGCTGTGCTGCCTCATTTTCGTGGTGGTGGTGGTATGTTCCTGGGAGGGATGAGTGAAGAATGTTCAAGAGTCTATGTCAAGAGTCTATATTCCCAGCATGGTCACCTAAGGTGTGAAGGTTATCCCAGCTAAAGCAAGCAGGCACTTATCTTGGGCAGCAGCAATATAGGAAGATACTGGAGGTATTACTTTAGAGACAATAGCAAAGCTATCAATTCATACTGCACAGGAGAAGACAATGACAAACTACTCCTGTATTTTACCAAGAAAACCACATGTTATCAGATGTCACTCAACAAGATGACAATACAAATGTTCTGCAAGGTCTAATAATGAAAGTCAAGGGTACAGTGAAAAAATGGGAGCCAGATTATTATTTATTATTATTTAAAACATTTATATAGCCACCCATCTCATACCGAAAATAAAGAGGACCCAAATAGTAACAGGAACAGGACCCAGCCTTAGAACTGACAAGATAGATATTGAAATGGTGGATAGCTTGTTTGCCAGTTTGGTCTAGTGGTTAAGGCAACGGGCTAGAAACCAGGAGACTGAGACTTCTAGTCCCGCCTTGGGCGTGAAAGCCGGCTGGGTGACCTTGGGCCAGTCACACACACTCAGCCCAACTCACCTCACAGGGTTGCTGTTGAGGGGAAAATAGGAGGAGGGAGGAGTATTGGGTATGTTCGCTGCCTTGAGTTATTTATAGAAATAATAAAGGCGGGATAGAAAATAAATAAAAATAAAAAAATAAATAGCTTCTGCCTTTTAGGATTAACTATCAATAATTTGTTATTTTATAATTTATATAATATATAAATTATATATATATATATATATATATATATATATATATATATATATATATATTGTTATAATAATTTGGAAGCTGGGTTTAGAAAAGAGAGGAACTAGAGACATAATTGCCAATATCCACTGGATAATGGAGAAAGCCAGGGAGTTTGAGAAAAACATCTATTTCTGTTTTATTGACTATTCTAAAGCCTTTGACTGTGTGGATCGTAACAAATTGTGGCAAGTTCTTGGTGGTATGGGGATACCAAGTCATCTTGTCTGCCTCCTGAGGAATCTGTATAACGACCAAGTAGCAACAGTAAGAACAGATCACAGAACAACGGACTGGTTTAAGATTGGGAAAGGAGTACGGCAGGGTTGTACAGTACACTCTCACCCTACCTATTCAACCTGTACGCAGAACACATCATGCGACGTGCTGGGCTTGATGAATCAAAGGCTGGAGTTAAAATTGCTGGAAGAAACATTAACAATCTCAGATATGCAGATGATACCACTTTAATGGCTGAAAGTGAGGAGCAGCTAAGGAGCCTTATGACGAAGGTGAAAGAAGAAAGTGCAAAAGCTGGGTTGCACTTAAACCTCAAAAAACCCAAGATTATGGCAACCAGCTTGATTGATAACTGGCAAATAGAGGGAGAAAAAGTGGAGGCAGTGACAGACTTTGTATTTCTAGGCGCAAAGATTACTGCAGACGCTGACTGCAGCCAGGAAATCAGAATACTTCTTGGGAGGAGAGCAATGACAAATCTTGATAAAATAGTTAAGAGCAGAGACATCACTGACAACAAAGGTCCGCATAGTTAAAGCAATGGTATTCCTCGTAGTAACCTATGGCTGCGAGAGCTGGACCATAAGGAAGGCTGAGTGAAGGAAGATAGATGCTTTTGAGCTGTGGTGTTGGAGGAAAATTCTGAGAGTGCCTTGGACTGCAAGAAGATCAAACCAGTCCATACTCCAGGAAATAAAGCCAGACTGCTCACTTGAGGGTATGATATTAAAGGCAAAACTGAAGTACTTTGGCCACATAATGAGAAGACAGGATACCCTGGAGAAGATGCTGATGCTAGGGAAAGTGGAAGAGGGGCCGACCAAGGGCAAGATGGATGGATGATATTCTGGAGGTGACAGACTCAACCGTGGGGGAGCTGGGGATGGTGACGGCTGACAGGAAGCTCTGGCATGGTCTGGTCCATGAAGTCATGAAGAGTCGGAAGCGACTGAACGAATTAACATCATCAACAATAAAGGAACTGGCAGTCAAGAAATACACTACAGACCAGCACTTGGAGTAGCAATGAAGCCTTGGAAAAGATATTCAGATGCCATGATGACCTACAAAGATCAGAATTGTGCAAACAATAGTTTTCTCTGACACCCTATGAAGCAAAAGTTGGACTTTGGAGAAGGACAGAAAGAGTATGTGACATTTTTTAATGTTGGTGTTGGAGACGACTTGTGAGAATACCATGGATAGCCAAAAAACCCAATCAAATGAAACATCAAACGAATCAACCCAGAGTTCTCACAGGGAATGACCAGATTCAAATTACCATACTTCAGACACATTATATGAAGATCTAGCTCTCTGAAGTCTATAATGTTGGGAAAGATGGAAGGAAAGAGAAGAAGAGGACAAGCAGTAGCAAGGTAGATGGACTCAATTACAGCCGTAATAGATACACTATTGGAAAATATGAAGGACCAGGTTGGGGACACATCCTCCTGGAGAAAATCTATCTATGTGGTCATAAAGAGTCAACACTGATTTGATGGGACATAGTCAATCAATTTTAACAGATGAAAAAGAAATGAATTGCTGCTTAAGAGCACTACTGATGGCTCCTTTGAAAGCTGCTCCCCAGGAAAAAAAAATTCTTGTAGAAGCAGCCAAGATTATTTCAGGTAAGCTGACCCTTTCAGAACATCAGGCAATCTGCTCTCACTCTATTCCATTAAAAAGCTACTTAAGCTGAAAAAGGAAGCATACAATATCATCCATCCATTTGTGGTAAAAAATAATTACTGCATCATATAAGTACTCTTTCAAATTAATCACAAAATCTTGTTTCTCCAATACAAACCACAGAGCTTGTATTTGGTATTCTTTTTAACAAAAAAAGAAATTGGCCATTTTAAATGTTCAAATACTTTTTGCAAACTTCTTAAGACTTTTAAGCTTAAGGCTCAGTCTCATGATCTCCTAACCACAGCATAAACATGCTACATAAGGATATATCCTCATCACATTGTCTTCTTCTCATCTCCAGCCCACTGCAGAGGCAGCTTTAATTCAACTTCACTGGTTTCTATTCTATTTACTGGTTTCTATTCAAATCTTGCAGAATAGATTTCGATGCCTAAAATGGCCACAGGGGACTTCCTTTAATTCCTGGCAGTTTTCCAAGGCCATTCTGCTTTGGCCTGTTTTTCCCCCCAAAGTGGGCTTCCCCCTCCCCATCTCAATGTGTTCAAATCCCATAGGTGGTCTAATTCTTTGCCACTGTATCTCCAATTCTATAGATCTGATCTCCTCTGCCCATCTCATCCAGCAGCTGTATGTCAGGGTAGCAAGAGAGACAGTGGCAAGCCTCTTCATTTAACTGCCAGGTTTCCAATCTCATGGATCAACTTTGTGCAATTAAAGATTTAGCAGCTAAAAAGTCTGCACCCCTCCCACTTTGCCTGTCACCTCATCCAACCCTGGTAACTGATCCTTGGGCTGCCAAGGTTGCAAGAGAACTGGGGGCAGGCTTTTAAACACAGGTTTATCCGTGGAGTCCTTGGTGCTCTCTGAGCCTTGTTGTTTTCTTGTTTCATTGCCAGGCTAGGCAACATCTTCAGTGTGAAAAGGGAGTGGGACTTGCTCTCTGTTTATATACCCTGGCTTGTCCTGCCTGTGTTGGTGGGGGTGTTGTACAGGCTTATCCCTAAAGAGTGGTAAATGCCAAAGCACCCCCCAGAATAAGTGGGGTAGCATAGTGCTGGGATAGACCCCACTTTACCCTCAGGGCCTCCCATCATTTATTTTTATTGATCCTAATTAACATGCATTAGGTGTAATTAATCAATACTAATCCACATTAATATTTAATTGCTTTTCTCCAGCAAAGCACCAGATTTTGTTGCCCATGAATTCAATAAATCTTGCAGTTAAACAGGTGGGGAAAATATCCCCTATCAGAATTCTGCCGCATTCAGAAAGAAAAACGTCACTTTTATTTGTGCTTCTTTCATCGTTTCAGGTTAGGCCTCTCAGTTTGGGAAGGCTTAGAGGAGCGTGCCACAGACCCAGTTTTCTACAACCAGATGCCTCTACAGCACCCATTACCCTCATGCAGCACAGCCATTCTACTTGGGGATGATGGGAGCTGGAGTTCAACTTATCTATAGAGCACCAGCTCAGGGAAAGATGTTTCACCCTATCACAGCGCTACTACGAGTCACACTAAAGTCAGCAGCACTTTAGCGGTAAAGGACATTACTCCTGGACCCACTGACCTCAGGTTATTATTATCCAGCCTTTTTAAATATATAACTCAAGACGACAAACACACCTAATACTCCTGCTTATTTTTCCGAACAACACCAATCCTGCGAGGTGGGTTGGGCTGAGAGAGAATGACTGGCCCAAAGTCACCCAGCCGGCTTTCATGCCCAAGGGAGGCCTAGAACTGTCTCCTGGTTTCTAGGCCAGCACCTTAACCACTACACAAACTGGCTCTCTGTATGGTCACATATTTGGACGCTCCCCCAATCCTCAAAAACACCCCAAAGTCCACACAGAGAAAGCAACTAACTACGCGGAGTCCCATTTTCGGACGAAACAGTTTGTTGCACGCATCTACCAAGTACACTCTCCTCCCCCCCGTCCCATCATGGAACTGTCCAGGTAGGCCCTTCCTCTGGATTTCATAGAGCGCAGGAACAAGCCCCGACACCGCCGCCTCGGCGCGAAGAAAGCAAGCGGCCTCCGTCCCTCCTCGCGGGCTCCGAGCAATCAAAGCACCGCCCATCGCGGGAGGCTGCGCGTACCCTCCCCAACATCTCCCCTCCAGAAAGAAAGCGGCTCTTACCCCGCCCCACCCTCCCTCCCCTTAAAACCATTACGTCTGACGTCAGCGCGCCGATCCTAGTCCCCTTAGCCAATCTTTGCTGGCTTTACAAGGATATTGCCGGTGCGCTAGTGAGTGAGGACTTCCTATTTGCTATTGCTCGGGTGACGTCCCACCTTCCTCTCTGTTCCCGGCGCAGCGCAGGGAGGGAGGGAAGCGAGGGGCAGCTTGGAAGTTAAGATGGCGGCTCGTGTGAGAGCGGGGTGCTGACCGAACCCTTTCCTGCCGTTCTTGCGCCCCGCGCTGCCCCGTCTTTCTCACTTCCCTCGTGCGGAGCGAAGGCTCCCGAGTGTGACCGCGACACCCTGAAGGAGACGCCAAGCTCCCCCTCGCCCGTCCTTCCTCCCGCCCCCCCTCCATTTCCTCCTTGTGCGCCCGGCCCCTGCCCGCCTCCCTCCAGGGAGGGGGAGCAAAACATGACATCGATCCACTTCGTAGTGCACCCGCTGCCGGGCACCGAGGACCAGCTCAATGACAGGTGAGGCGGGAGGGGAGGCCGGTCAGTACCCCCCGGGGGGAGGAGAGGAAGAAGGAGGAGCCCCCGTGCGTGAGGGGAGGAGCCCCGGTATTTGGGTGGCGAGCGCGGCGGTCTGGAGGTGAAACGCCGGGAGGGGGCCCTGGAGGGGGAGCCTTTCCCCGCGGACTCGGATTTTAACCTCGCTTCGTTTCCTCTCTCCCGCCGGGAGCGTTGAGAGCGAGCGCCGCGTGGGTGTAGCTGCCCGAGCCACCCTCCCGGAGATGGGGAACGAAAAGTTGCAGCGCTGGGCTTGCTTATTTGGGGCGCGCGCCCCGCTGAATCCAGCACGTCGAGAGGGTTGTGGTTGGGATCCAGCGGGAAGCGCGTCGACTGGTTTTGGTTTGGCGGAATTTGGAAAAGATGTGCTGGACTGGGTCCTTTCAGATCCTCTCGCCACTGCTAAATAGGTGGGCCGGGGCTCGGGTGATTTTATGTTTTGTTCGGGTGTGGATGTGAGTACCCTCCTGTTGCCTTGGATATCATGAATGGATGCATTTGTAGTCGGATGCTGTAGGTCCATAATCTTTGGCCATAATGGACCTTTTACTTGCAGTGTTGCAAATGGGATCAAAAATGTGTAGAGTCAGGTCTTTCCTGACCTTGTTTAGAATGTTCTGGGATGCTCTTTGTCTTTGCGGTGTAATACTTAGTTTTCTATAGTGCAGTTCCCAAAGGGTTATATTTTATATCATAATTTATAGATTTAACTCTCTAGCTTTTGTTGTAATAGAATGTAGTTCAAGTCTATATTGGTATTGTGCAACACTTTTCTATGCCTGCTGACTTGTGATAGCATAAAAAAGGATACCTGCTATGATTAAACTGGGATTATTTCGAAATGAATTCCCCCCCCCCCATGACTGAAACAAAATGAAATGCTGAATGCTGAACGAGAAGCATAGATCAGTGTGGGAATTGCATCTCATCCAAACTATAGTATGACTGACCATAGACTAGAAAGGGGTCTACAGTTTAACATGTCTTGGTTGGGTGTGGTTTCTTCTTGAATGACCTACTGACACATTTTGCACTGCAGTGCTATTTACTGAGAAGACAAATACTTCAGGGATTGGCTACAGCCTCAGTATTGCTTTGAACTGGCATATTGTTTCTAACATAGACTTGGGAGTAGTGGAGATAAGAATTTGATAGTGTGAGGTAGTTACATGAGCTACCTTTATGCAGCTACTTGATTCTAAAACTGTTCATACTTAAAAAGGACCCATGGGGTTCTGTGAGAATTTCTTAACACATGGGAATTTGATTTCTGTTCTAGGTTTTGTTGTGTTTTCTAAAAGGCTTTTTTATAAGATACAGTAGTTAAATGTAAAGGATTTTTTCAGTGTATTATACTTTTCTTATATCTTTGTAGTGTGCTCTTAAGACTTTATTTTTTACAGCTATAGCTTTCTAAGCAGTGTCTTAAAATTATTATCTCCAGTTAAGGTATATTAATATTTTAAAAATAGTTTACTATATTAAACATTTTATTTATATGATGACTTCTATGCCACTTCAGTCTGATTGAGTGGCTTACAAATTCAACAATACAACCAAAATAAAGCATTACATACACTATAACAAACAATACATCTCATAATCATACCCATTGTGCTTTCTCTCAACACCCAGTATAACATTGTTATGTAGCTTTTTCAGTGCTCAAAGGTACTAAGAAATAATCAGGTCTTTATAAGCTTCCTAAATATCATTTATTTATTCAGTAAACCAGAAGTTAGGAAACAATGTTTTATAGTACATGAATTCAGTCAATAACAGCACTTATACAG
Organism: Charina bottae; assembly: GCA_023362775.1. NCBI lineage: Eukaryota > Metazoa > Chordata > Lepidosauria > Squamata > Charinaidae > Charina > Charina bottae. The sequence goes on from JALMGJ010000003.1 coordinate 145,923,837, forward strand.
CATGCTTCACTGGTTCAGTTGTAGCCCCAATCAGTTGTGTGAAGCCAGAAACCTAAGCAATTCCTGGTTAAGGGGACATTTTATCCCTCTTATGCCCACAAATATTTGGATACCTTACCTTAATCTGATTTCCCATGTTCCTAGATGGGAAGATTAATATGAGATGAAATATCTATTATAGCATCTAGCATAGTGGCAGGAGCTAGAGAGATCCCACTCAAATGCTAGTACTTTGGACATAATGTCATTATTGTTTTTTCATTTCTCTTCACATCTACAAATCTTTTAAAATCTTTTAATCCTTAAGCAGATAGCAATGAACTTCGCTTTTAAACCAAGGCAGTTCTTGGTTTTCTGGATTGTGTATGGTTGGTCACTGGGTAAGTAACTTTGTACTGGTGTAGCTGACTGGGTTGTTGTATATAAAAAGAATATATAATAAAAGTTACTTGCCATTGTAATATTAAAACATTGTAGGTTTTTCTGTTTTTTTCAGGGGTGGTTGATAATGACATATAGCAGATGCAGTAAAATACATTGTCATGATGTCACAAGAAATGACAAGTGATACAACACTTCATGGGAGGAGAGTATTCATTTAGTATGGGATACTTTGCAGCAACATCCTTGAGTTTTCTCTGAGTTTTAATTCTATCCATACTCCTAATATTTCTTGACACTGGCTTAGTTTGAGGATGCATGGAGCCACACATTAGTGAACTTAGTCTGGGTGATTGGTTTATAGATCAGTGAATCATGTGAACCTGGTCAATTGTATAAACTGTGGTATCACGTGAACATGAAAAGCTTCATGCTTAGCTTGTTCACAATATTCCATTGACATTTAGAGAAAATGGATTAAATCTAGATTAATTGAACCTAATTTCCACTTAAATTAGTGGAAATACGAGTCATGTTTAGTGTTCCATTGACTTCAATGAAATCTAATCTTGTTGTGTCTTGCTTTTACAAAACTTGAAGTAAAAATGTGAATGTTATGTTAGACTTTGTTTTACAACATATTAAATGAAAAAAATATTCCATGTCAGTGGGTTTTAAGGAGAATGGTTTATGGAATATGTGTCTTCTGAACTTTAAAAAGTGTATAACAAACCATGTAAAGCCCTACATGGCATGGGACCAGGTAATGTGCAGAACTGCTTCTCCCTGAGAGTATCTTCCCGTCCCACCAGAGCGGATAGGGTAGGCGCACTCCAAGTCTCTTCCCTTAAACATTGCCACCTTGTGGGTTTATTTATTTTTGTTTTTATCCCACCTTTATTATTTTTATAAATAACTCAAGGCGGCGAACATACCTAATACTCCTTCCTCTTCCTATTTTCCCCACAACAGCAACCCTGTGAGGTGACCTGGGCTGAGAGAGGATGACTGGCCCAAGGTCACCCAGCTGGCTTTCATGCCTAAGGCGAGACTAGAACTCTCAGTCTCCTGGTTTGCTATTGGCTTCTTCCTAGGGCTGAGAGAGTGATTGGCCCAAGGTCACCCAGCCGGCTTTCATGCCTAAGGCGGGACTAGAACTCACAGACTCCTGGTTTCTAGCCCAGCACCTTAATCACTAGACCAAACTGGCTCTCCGTTCTCAGAAGATTGCCTTTTCCATTGCAGCACCTGCCCTATGGAGCACCCTTCCCCTTGAGATTTGAAGGGCCCCCACTTTTAACCTTCTGGAGAGCATTCAAGACCTGGCTCTTCCCCCAGGCGCTTGGATAAGGTGAGGTCAGAGCAGGATGAGAATGTGATAGGTGGCATCAGTGGAGTGTGGTTGCATTGCCAGGTTTTTCTATTTTTGGTTTTATTGTTTTTTGTTTTTATAGTTGTATATATTATCTTTATTGTTGCATTGTAAGCCGCCCAGATTTTGGTTTTAAGATGGGCGGGTATATAAATGTTTCAGATAAATAAAATGAATGTAGTCCACACTGAATGTTTATGTTACCGTTTTGGAGGATTGCTGCTGCAATCCCCTTGAAATATATGGAGAGTACAGTTGTTATTTTGGTATATGTCTCTTCCTCCTCAAAGAGACAGGTACATTGGTCCAAATTTAAGTTTAATCTACCCCATTTACTTTCCTACCCTACTTATAAAGAAATTGTGAATTCAATATATAGACACATAACACACTTTTAAGAATAGTCATCTAACAAAAATTATAATTTTGGAATTACCCAGTTCGATTGGTATGGATCGATTTATTACATCACTAATTAATTTGATGAACCATTGTTATTTTTGAAATGTAATAGAAGTACTGAAAGTATAGTGAAAATCTTTCATATAAATTTTCTTCTGTGTCTGTACTCTAGCTGACATTCATGTGTTTTAAGCAATGCATGGATGTGGCTTGAGAGTGTGCATATGACAGATGAGTAAATGGGAACCACACTGACTTGGAAAATTTCTACTCTTGTTTACTATATGATTAATCTTAGGCCTTTACTTCATGTAGTTATATTTTGCCAACATTTTTCTTTCATTGTGACATCCAAAACTAAAAAAAATGGCTGAGTTAACACATAATGCTAAGTGATGATGTGGTTTATTTATTTTATAACTTAGTGTGTTGTGTGAACCTGGTCAGTAATTTAAAATAAGGTCTTGCAGTATTATGTTGTTTTCAAGGCTTTAGATATGACTATGATCCATTAATTTTCAGTGGCCTTGTAGCAATTTAAAAATGTATGATTTCCTTCCCCCAACTCAAGAATCAGGGAATCAGGATTTATTGCTGTCCTCTGTATTACAGGAATCATGCTCTCTATTTGGTAATAAAGGCTGTGCTTGTTGTTCTGTTGATGTATTTTGGAAATGCATGAAACATTTCAGAAATGCAGTGAAAAAAGAATCTTTGAATTTCTACCCACCTGTGGGGGAGTTGGGAATTTCCCCCACACCCAAAGTGTCATGAGTCTCCCTTCTGAATGGGAAGAAGACTAAAGCAAAACATTTAATATAGCATGACAAATTGTAGTCTTGTGGATATGATGTTTTGGTTGAAGCAGCATAAAATAGCAATAGTTAGCTTTTGTAAGGAGCTTAATATGCATTATTGCTTGAAAATAGTGAATTTCTGAAAAAGTTTTATGAAGTGAGAAATCTTGGTTCCTTCTTCCTTTTGTCTTTTTAGGCTATTGACATGCCAGGTGTGACTAATATGAGTAACTGAAATTGTACTCTTTTCCCCTAAATTTTACTAATCCCATGATAGCAGAAGGCAGGGTTGTGGAGTTTCTTGATCCTCTCCTCATCCCCATCCAGGATAGCCATTGGTGGGGGTTATGAGGGACATAATTGTCTACCACTGCCCTAAAACTAAAAGTTATCTAAGTAAACACATAATTACCATTAAACTAAATTAGCTGTTAAGAATAGAGGTTTAAAACAAGGATTAATTAATTAATTAAGGATTTGATATATAATGTTGTAAGCCGCCTAGAGTCCTCCAGTAGGGAGGGGATAGGCGGGGTATAAATAAGACAAAATAAATAAATAAAATAAATTTAAAAAAAAAGAAAATGTAACTTAATCTGTTTTAGTGGTAAAACTGCTCAAAAACACACAGCAAAAGTGGGGAATTAAAAGATATGAGAGAATAAAAAAATTCTTGCACAGTGCTGAAAGCACCAAGTAGACTTTCTTAGGGGTGTTTCCCAGCTGGGGCTACCATAGAATAGTCTGCTCCTGAGTGGCTAACTTGCTGAACTTTGGAACAGAACTTTGGAATTGCTCAAGGCCTGTGGAATTATAAGGTTATTCATCAGCATGCTCTAAATTCTTCTTGACTGTTGTGTTTCTTAATCTAACCTTCATACAATAGGCCAGGGCTTTCCAAACTTTTCCCGTGGCGACACACCGACGGCGGCGCGCAAGAAAACCTGGAAGTGCCGCTGCTGTGGCGGCGCACAAAAACCCGGAAGCAAAGCTGTTGTGCGCGGTGCGCAAAAACCCAGAAGCACCACCGCCGCTTTTGGTTTTTGCGTGCCGCTGCGGCGCTTTCAGATTTTCGCGCGCCGCAGCGGTGGTGGCAGTGGTGTCCTTGTGTGCCATGCAAAAACCCGGAAGCTCTGATGGCCCGCGTGCGGCGGCACACCATCAGCGCTTCTGGGTTTTGACGCGACACACCTGGGCCCCGCAGGCAACACATTTTTGTGTCACGACACAGTTTGGAAAGCTGTGCAATAGGTTTTTAGAAACTTTAGACATTGTATTGAAAATGTGTACTTCAAAAATAATTCTGAATCATTACTGGAGCTCATTTTTTTTCCTCCCCATATCTAATGTTAAGTAGCTATGTGGGCAGTGGGAATATTTGAATGTTAAAAATAGGAGACTGCCTTGATAATGGTGTTTATCATACCAGAGTGCACTGGAAGTGAATAATAAAAAGAGCATTTATTTTTGAATCGTCAATATAGCAATAGATAGCACACCTTTTGTTTCATCAAGTCAGTTTTTTTCTTCATTGTGGTTGTACTTAAAAAAAAGTTCAAGGAATTAAAAATATCTTAAATAACATAGTGGAGTCCTTGGTGCTCTCTGAGCCTTGTTGTCTTCTTGCAGACATTTCATTGCCAGGCTAGGCAACATCTTCAGTGCGAAAAGGGAGTGGGACTTGCTCTCTGTTTATATACCATGGCTTGTCCTGCCTGTGTTGGTGGGGGTGTTGTTCTCTCCTTAGTAGTTCCTTGATTGGGCTGCTGTTTGCTACTTGGTTGATTGACTGAGTTAATAGTTGCTTGATTAGGGTATATTGTGCTGTTTGATTGTTCCTCTGGTGCTAATCCTGGTGTTAATCTTTGCATATCTGGGTGATGATTGCTGGCAAGGAGGTGTTCTATAAATAATATAGGCATTTTCAAAACTAATAATATGTTCTTTTATGTTATAAGACTGAGTGGTTAAGGAATACTGGGAGAGGCACTTAACAGGAATCCTGAAATACTATTTTGTCTTATGTAAAAAAAAGCAGAGTACTCATATATTATTAAATGCTGTTCTTTTAGAATCTTTTCTAAGTTCTTGATAATTTGGTTAGAAAAATTGCATTTTTCATTTGGCTATGATAAATGCCTCCCTGTTGCATATTACTTATTTGCTTTTGCACACTTTTATTCTAAAATTAATAAGCCTGTAAGGCTAAAATTTGAGCAGTTACTACTCAGATATTTTTCCAGGCAATTATTTTCAAACAACAAATATTGATTTGGAATATTTCTCATTCATAAAAGACCAAATAGATTTGATCCAGTCTATTGCAGCTCAGCAGTTCTTGCTTTCCTGTTTCTAACTTTTATTCAGTTACAGTAATATACTAGGCTTTTGTGAAGTATTCAAAAACGTTTGTGTTTATTTCATATTCCCATTTAGCTTATCTTCGGCTGAATCAAATAATGTCAGCTGGGAGTTGCATTCCTTGACTGAGTGGCCTTGACAGTGGCCTGGCAGAAATTTGAGAGAAGCTCACAAACTTTGGTTAAATTTTGCTATTGGTGGTTCTTTCATAGTAGTTGCTTTAAATTTTGTGATATGTCTTAAGTCCAGGAAAGGCCTAAATGTGGTCTCCATTCTATTAACATTTGTTTCTTTATTTATTAGATGTTTGAACTGCTGCAACATAAAAACATCAAAAATGCAACAATATAAACTAAAAGAATGAAACCATAAAAGCTTTATTATTAATTTAATTTAAAGTATCCCAGTTACAGTTAATATTTCAGTGGCTCTGCATTCATTAAAAACCCTCCAGAAGAGCTCTATTTTAATCAGCTTCTGGAAGGTCAGCAGGGTTGGGCAAGGCAAACTTCCTCTGGAGAGCTGTTCCACAAAATGGCCACAACAGAGAATCATCTCCTCCTATACTTGCCCCACCACAAGTTTTGTAGGTGTTTGTAGTGGCCTGTCAGCAATTTTTCCCATACAGTTCATTGGTCAATTGTAGTTGAAGGATACCTTGCTGCCAAGTCATATAAAACTTTATAGATTAAAACCAGCACTTAAAATTGTGCATTGAAACTTGTTGACAATGAATGCTGGGCCCCAAGGATGGGGGTAATGTGTACATGGCATCTAGTACCACTTAGCGGATGGGCCATAGCTTGCTTGCTTGCTGTATGTATGTATGTATGTATGTATGTTTGTTTGTTTGTTTGTTTGTTTACTTTCTATCCTGCCTTTATTATTTTTATAAATAACTCAAGGTGGTGAACATACCTAATACTCCTTCCTCCTCCTATTTTCCCCACAACAACCACCCTGTGAGGTGAGTTGGGCTGAGAGAGAGTGACTGGCCCAAGGTCACCCAGCCGGCTTTCATGCCTAAGGCGGGACTAGAACTCACAGACTCCTGGTTTCTAGCCCAGCACCTTAACCACTAGACCAAACTGGTACCAATGGTGATTTCTGAATGGTCTTTAGAGGTATGAATAAGAATCCTCTTAGAAATATATTTGAACAGTACTGATAGCTTGTTGATACCTTATTGCATTTGTAAATTGCTGATTGGTGGCCCTGTTTAAGGTGACCCAGTCCCTCTTGGGGAGAGGAGAGCTGAAAAACACTTGCAGGGCCATTGTGAGGAATGTTCAAAGCATCCAGTGGATAATGTTGCTCAGATCCACACTGAGGTAGACTCCACCTGTGCAGGTCCAGTGGAGTTGGTTCAAGCACAGCCTGTTGGTCTCGTGGGGTAAACCAGACAGGAATCACAACCAGAAGAGCTAATTCTATTTTATTGTAAAGCTACATTGACAGAATCTTGCAAGTCTGAAAGCACAATTCTCCCCCCATCTCCTTTACAGCCTGAGAAACTAAGGGGAGGTCTCTTCTGAGCCTTTTGCCCCACCCACTATCCAGTTGCAGACTATGTTGTCTCTGATCTGACTGTTCCCTTGGCAACGTTTCTTGACCCAGTCTCTCAAGGTCTTTCCCACATACTATCAAAGAGCCTCACCAAGTTATGTGGAAGGAGTTTGAGCCTGATGTTCCTATGGAAGTGGACAGGGTCCTCTGAGTTGTAAATGTGGCCACATTTGTATTAGATCCATGTCCCTCCTGTATGGTTAAGGCCTCCTGGAAGATGACATCTAGTTTGGCCCAAAGTCGTGGTGAATTTATCTGAGTGAGGGGGGTGGTCCTGTCTATGTTTAAGAAGATGTAGGGCCATCCCCTCCTCAAGAAGCCATCACTGGACCAAATAGTATTGGATAGTTTTTGTCCTGTTTCCAACCTTCCCATTTTAGGAAGGCTGTGGAGAAGGTGGTCAGACTGCAACTTCAGAGGGCCCTGGGAAAAGCGGATTATCTGGACCCCTTTCAATCCGGCTTTAGATCTGGATACAGTATTGAGACGGCATTGATTGTATTTGTTGATGACCTCTGGTGGGACCAGGATTTTATTTTTATTTATATATAGTATATATATACTGTGTGTGTGTATACACACACACACACACACACACATACATAAAAAAAGGTAAAGGTACCCCCCGCACATTTGTGCAGTCGTGTCCGACTCTAGGGGCTGGTGCTCATCTCCGTTTGTTAGCCGAAGAGCCAGCGTTGTCCGAAGACGCTTCCACGGTCATGTGGCCGCATGACATGCGCGGAACGCTGTTACCTACCCACCGAAGTGGTACCTATTCATCTACTTGCATTTGCATGCTTTCGAATTGCTAGGTTGGCAAGAGCTGGAGCTAGTGCGGGAGCTCACTCCGCACGCAGGGCTAGGGATTCGAACCTCCGAACTTGCAATCTTCCGATCAACAAGCCTGGCGTCTTACCCACTGAGCCACCACGCCCCTACATACATACATACTGTATATCAAATTTAGTCACCCCCCAACTCACTCAGAGAGCGACTGGATAGAGGTGGTGCATCCATCCTAACCCTTCTTGATCTCTTGGTGGTTTTTGATCATGGTATTCTTCTGGACCAAATGAGTTTTGGGCTTACCATCTTTGTTTTTGGTAGGGTAGCACTTCCCCAGATGGGGTCCTCTTACACTCTGGGCTCCTGCTCAAAGAGCAGATAGCAGTCTTGGCTAGGAGGGCCACTGCACATATCCATCTTGTGCACCAATTGCACCCATTCCTAGATCAGGAAGTCTTATGGTCACTCAGTTTTTGTTGTTTTCCATCTGAATTATTGCAATGCACTCTATGGCTGCCCTTGAAGCTACAACTGGTCCAGAATGCAGTGGTGGCAGTAGTTAAAGGGCATGCCTTGGTAGGTCCATATAACACCTCTACTTTGCAAGGTGCACTGGTTCCCATTGGGCTTCTGGGTGCAATTCAAGGTGCTGGTTGTCTCCTATAAAACCCTTCATGGAACAATGCCAAGTGATTTGCAGGACAGCTTGTCCCCAGTTATTTTTGCCTGTCCTATGAGATCTGACAGGGTGGGCATGCTCTGGGTCCCTTCTATTGAACAACGTCATCTGATGAGACCCAGGAAACATGCCTTCTCTGTCATGGCATCTGCCCTGTGGAGCAGCATCTCCCTTGAGATTCAGATGACGCTGACCCTGCTGTCTTTCATAAGGTGCTAAGACCTGGTTCTTCCCCTGGCCAGTGGACTAGGATGCTAGGTAACCTGTCTAAGATGCTTAGATTGTGTAGCCTATGAATCATCCTAGCGTGATGTGTTGTTTTAATTGTTTCTGATTATTTATGGTTGTTTGTAATTGATTGTTAGCTTCCCAGAGTCACATGGCAAGTGGGCAGTCATATAAATGGGACAAAATATAAGTACATAAATCCAGTATAAAGTGTAGTTAAATTCCAATATCTCGTAAGTTTATTTTTTCCTCAGTTGAGTGGTGATAATGCTTCTAGAGTACAATTTAACAGTCGTTTTGAAAAATGCTTTTATTTAGATTGATTCAGAGGTCATAAAAATATGTAAGCTTCTAAGAACTCAAAAGCTCTTCATCCAGCAAGATGATATAAAAGTAAACTGAAGGGGAGGAGGGGAGAGAGTGATTTGTATTAAGTCACGAATTCTGCATGGTAAACCTTAGAATAGAAAGTTAGTGAAAACAGAAATTAAATTAAATTTGTGAATGTAAAATGAGCTGCTGGAAGAAAGAAAAAAACGGATTGAAAACAACAAATCCTGTTCCTTAGATGAGGAGAGACATAGTTTCTTTGCTAGGTGGAATACAAAAGTCCTTAGCTAGCACGCTTAGCACTAGATTTCCGCATCCTAAGGGGGTCCCCTTTAATAGCAACTCTGCTGCTTCAGGGCAGTAGATCTTGTAGCCCAGGGAGCAGGATGATGAAAACTTTGGACAGAGATGTTCCACTTGGTGGAGTTTTTCAGCAGCCTAGTCCTGCAGAGAGAGCTAGAAGCTGGTATTACCTTCAGCAGCCTCTCCCCCAGTGGATGCTACATTTACCTGTAGGACATTCTCGCAAAATGTATTTACTTCAACCCTAAGCAAATTTGCTCAAACATTTATATTTCCGATTTCAATTCTTTAGTTCTTTTTCCCCTTAAAAACTATAAATGTTTATACAATATATGTATGCCTTGCTGGGTAATATATAGTATGTATGGAAAACATTCTTGCTTAAATGTGGTTAAACTTCTGTTGTGAATATATGCTGTTAATTTTGCCATTAGTGCATATTCTCCAAGTTTGAGTTCCCAGTCTGATATCTTTGGTAACATCTCTCTTTTCCAATGTTGTACTAAATTTATCATTGTGGCCACGAACTGCCCAGAGTTCCCCATGTGGGGAGATGGGAGGTCATATAAATTAAATAAATAAATAAATAAATAAATAAATAAATCTAATAAATTGTGATTTTTTTGGTTAATATTTTTGGAAATTAAGCCTAGTAAGAATAATTGTGATTTCATTTCAAATTTGATTTCTAAAATTATCTGAGTAGTGCTGTGCATTTCTTTCCAATACTTTTGAGCTTTTTTACATATCTACCACATAAGATAAAAATGTAAAAAAAAAGTTTTATTTTTCTGAGAACCAGACTGAAGTGGTTAAGGTGCTGGACTAGAAACTTGGAGATCTTGAGTTCTAGTCCTCCCCTAGGTATGGAAGTGGATTGGGTGAGTTTGGGCCAGTCACACTATCTCCGCCCAACCCCCCTCACAGGGTTGTTGTTGTGGGGAAAATAGGAGGCAGGAACGTTATGTACACTTCTTGAGTTGTACAGATAAAGGTGGGATATAAATCTAATAATAAATTTAAAAGATTGTGTTGCAGAATATAAGTGGAATAAATGATAAAAAGCATGAATTAACAAATGAAAATAAATGCATTGTATGTGAAATTGAAAAGGAGAAGGATGTAATAGATCTGAATGAAGGTGGCCTGATTTGTGGAGTGGAGTTGATGAATACATTAAGGAAAGTAAATGTGTAAGTTTAATTATGAATGAGATGGCTAAACTGTGTATCAGAAATAATGAATTAGTGACATGTAGGTTATAGGTGCATGTGAAAGTTGGAATCCAGGGAATGGTGGTAATGGATATCTTAGAGATAAATTTGGGAAACGTGGCCAACGCTCAGAATGAATGCAGTCTAGGGGAAAAATTCTTATGGTAAGTGACATGAATGGTTGGCTGGCAAGAAGATAAGAGTGTATAGAAAAGGTGATGGATCATTCACAAAGATTGAGAATTGTGGCTTGGAAGGTATCTGTTCAGCAAAAGGTATGTTTCTATTACATGGTTTAAGAATAAGTCAATTTATATGTATTTAAGGCAAAGGAATCAGTATAAATCTAAAAGCATGATTGATTTGATTGTTAATGATGACATACAGGTAGTCCTTGACTTACAACCACTCGTTTAGTGACTGTTCGAAGTTGCGATGGCGCTGAAAAAAGTGACTTACAACTGGTCCTTGCACTTATGACTGTTGCAGTGCACACGTGTGTGCGTGCCCCACGGTCACATGATCACGATCTGGGAACTTGGCAAACTGGCTTGCACTTACAACAGTTGCAGCGTCCTGCAGTCATGTGATCGCCATTTATGACCTTCCCAGCTGGCTTCTGACAAGCAAAGTCAATGGGGAGGCCTGCAGGAGGTCACAAATCAGGGTCATGTGATATCTCACTTAATGACTGTGGCAAAAAAGGTGGTAAAATCGGGTGTGGTCACGTGATGCCTCGCTAAACGACCACACTGCTTAATGATGAATTTTCTGGCCCCTCTTGTGGTTGTAAGTTGAGGACTACCTGTATATAAATGTTTCTTAATACATGTGATTTGTTCTGGCATTGTTACTAGGATTCCTGTTATGCTACAGTTCTGCCTTATAAGGTTTCAGAAAGCACATTATAGTGACAAAATATATGCTGATTGATACATGCTTATATTTGCTAAAATATGCATTGTTTCCTCTTACAGGTTAAGAGAAGTTTCAGAAAAGCTCAACAAGTACAACTTAAATAGGTGAGGAATCTTTACTGTTGCAATTCTGAATTTGTAAATTTCTATCTTAAAGATCTTCACATTTATTTTTCTACTCTGCTATCTAATTGGGTGGGCAGCTGGGGAATGAAGGAGAAGCAGGTGTGTGCCCATGTGGCTATATGTTTGTGTTGAACTCTTCATTGGAATCCAAGTTGATTACAGCCAGAACAGAAAGGTTTGGTTTGACTGGTTTGGATAGAACTAAAAATGGACTGCCATAATATGGCCTGTAGCCATTACGTCTTGAAATCTTTTTTGTTCTGTATATGGAAAAATCTCCAGATCTGTGATACTTGGAGTTCCTCTGTAACAAATTAAGACAGACATTTGTAAAAAAAAAATAAGTATGACTGAACACAGGATGATAGTGATAGCCTTTATTTAAAAGTAGGTATTTACTTTATAAAGTTGTTCATCTGAAAATATCTAATTAACTACTATATAAAGTTCCTTGCTTGCTTTGAATTTTTTTTTGTTTTTTTTAAAATAATTTTTATTAAAAGAAGATTTTACAAAGATTTTAAAAACTACAGAAATATAGAAGAAGAAATAGAAAAAGATTATAAAAGGGTAAAAGAAAAAGTGAAGAATAACAAAAAAGCAAGAAAAAGAAAATATCCAAAGAAGTGACTTCCGATCTCCTTCGCAGCAGTTACAAACATAGCAATTACCATCTCCACCCTGCCATATTGCATATCATGGTTCCCTTCTTCCCATAAACAAACCTTTTTAGTCAATAAATCCCAAAATCAGCAGTTCATTTTTATCCATTTTCAGCAAAAAGTCTATAAAGGTTTTCAAGAAGTTTTTCTTTGTTTTTTAAATGTAACAATTGAAAATAAATTTTGAGGTAGCAGTTCACGTTATGTCATAAGCCACTTATTTTCTTTTATTTCCTAAAGCGAGAGTGTTTCACTCATGGGATTTTTTCTTTTTTTTCAGCCATCCTCCTCTGAATGTATTGGAACAGGCAACAATTAAACAATGTGTAGTGGGACCAAATCATGCTGCATTTCTTCTTGAGGTAAATTACACAAATTGGGCTGCAATTAAAATATCCTGATCATATAGTTAAATTTAGTTTTCCAAGCTTAGACCAACTTAATAATTGCTAAAAGTGTTAATACTGCAATTTAAGTATAGTGTTGCTTTAATAGAAACTTTCTTTCTCAAATTTAGGATGGTAGAGTCTGCAGAATTGGCTTTTTAGTTCAACCAGACAGATTGGAATTGGGTAAACCTGATAACAATGATGGGTAAGAACTCCTTTTATTCTGTTTTATAACAGGTATCAAATATTTTAATCCACTTCATTTTTTAAAGTTACTGGTTTGGATTGTTAACAAAATTGAAAATGAACATGAGAGATCGGAGAAAAACATTTCAAATATTTTGATGTACTTTTCAAATGATGACTCTATAGATGCTAGTCAAAAATTAGTTCTAATCTATTTGTATATTAAATAATAAGAGCTGAATCTTGAATATTAAAAAGAATTTAGATGTTCTAACCAACACTGATTGCTGAATTGAATAGTCTTAATTGAAATGAATTGAAATTATATTTTCATTTACAATGTTTCCACTTGCCAGGATGTTTTCTGGATCCACATTTTTATCTGGTGGAACATAGCTTTAAAAGGCTATAGAAGTATTACATTAGTTCAAGTCTGGGTTTAAGCAGGGGTTTGAACTTTGATTGTATTAATTTATAATCTGATGCATACTAATTCATTTGAACACATACACAATAGTTTCACTACAAGTGTTAATATTAATTATTTTTGTAATAAAACATTTTCTGATAAAATAACTGTATTGGCATGCTTTGCATGCTTTTTCTTTTTTCATGTTAGATTGTCACATCCTTTAGCTAAGTTTTGAAGATTCCCCAAGGGTGTTGCTTAAGCTGGTGTGTTACCAGACTAAGTCCCTGAGAATTTAAACCTGGGATTCCAGGGTTTGTTTTTAACCCATTTGGGATTGTATTGTGACTGATCTACCATCTTTTACTTTCAGTTCAAAGTTGAGCAGTGGCTCAGGGGCAGGAAGGACATCCAGGCCAGGCAGGACTAGTGATTCCCCATGGTTTCTGTCTGGTTCTGAAACTCTGGGCAGACTGGCAGGCAACACCCTTGGGTAAGTTTTGATAGGGTTGAGGCTGCAACCTGTTTGTATACCATACTTGGTTATGTGTGAATACACATAACGTCATCTCCATATGTATGAAGACCATTCAAATGCAGCGGTGGTTTAGCTAGTTTTTTAGTTAGATCTTTTTACTATCCTTGCCTCTTGGATTTTAATCTTATTTATAATTATTAATAATCATATTTTATACATGTTAGATATATTTTATGTCTCTTGTTTTAATGAATCATTTTATTGTAAACCGCCCAGAGTCCCTCCAGAGGAGGGAGATGGGCGGTGATAGAAATTTGATTAATAAAATTAAAATAAAATGCTATTAAGCAAGATTTTATATTTCATCAATTAAACCTAGATTTTGAAGAAGTCTTTAATCTACTTTAATCATCAGACAAGACTGCTGCTATTATAGGTAGTTTAGATTTTTCTTCAATAGTGATAAGTATTTTAGGTGAATATAGTTTATTTAAAATGTCCTTGCATATTTTTCCATGCAATACTAGTATTAAAAAGTACACCTAGAAAACCTTATAGGAGAAATGTTTGAAGGTATGTTTTATTTTGTGTTCTAATTTGTTGTTGCTTTTTCTTGTTGAATAAAGCTAGCATGATTTATAAATGATCCATGATAGCATTTCTAGTTAAAATTGTAACTAGAATAATTTGAAACACTTATTTTTAACTTCTGTTGTTGTGTTGCTCTAGAGTAGTTCACTCAGTTTCAAGATAGTTGTTAAAATATATGAACAGCTGCTAGAATAGATTATCTTGCATGTGCTCTGCTAGTATAAATAATTTAAAATGAGTCCTGGTTAACATCATTTTTTTTTTACATTTTCACTAATAAAACATTTTAAAACAATAACTGATTTTCTAGAAAAAAATGAATATTCCTGAGATAATGTGTGATTTCTTAATATCTGTGCCTAATAAGATATTTAATATGGTAACAATTTAAGCATATGCTGTATTTAAAGTAAAGCGAGTGCTGTATCCACATGTGAAAGCTTAAGCATATTGTCCTACACACACACACACACACACACACACACACACACACAATCTCTTGTTTTGAACAATTTCTAGAACTGGTTGAAACAGAAGGCACTCCCCACTAAAGGGGGCCCTTGATGCTCAGAGCAGATATAGAGGATAGAAAAGGAAAAGGAGAATCTTTTTCCAGTAGTAGATACAGCTCTGCCACCAGAATTACTTTATTATGTATAATCCAAAGTAAATACCAAGAAGTGCCCATATTAACAGGTTTTATGCGAAATCTACCATTCTACCAGCTGTACTAGGGGTGGTTGGCAGTTTGGGGAATTTAATCTTTCAAAGCGCACAGGTTCCAATTTGGAAGGCTAGCTTCTAGATTATTGCCACACTATGCCTGGAATAGGAAATGGAACATTCCAGAATTCTTTGAAGTTTGTTTATTTTCTTAGATTTCAAGGCCACCCAGCTCTAAAAAGACTCTGGGGGGGCTTACAGTTTAAAAATAATACGTAATATATTTTGTTTCTGGGATGGTATGTTTTGTGCATACTTAATCTTAACACAAGAGCCAGCTTGGTGTAGTGGTTAAGGCACCGAGCTAGAAACCAGGAGACACGCCAGCTGGGTGACCGTGGGCCAGTTGCTCTCTCTCAGCTCTAGGAAGGAGGCAATGGCAAACCACTTCTGAAAAACCTTGCCAAGAAAACTGCAGACTGAAGTTTCAGAAGTGTTTCTAATCTTTTGCAAAACTGCAGAATTAACTCTAGTTAACAGATAGTATCGTGTGGATAGTATGTTGTAGACAGCAGTTCAGTTCAGAGACATGATAGCTTTAAAAATAATTCAGAAACATCCTCTGCTTTTAAATTTTTTTTTCAGAAGTCGATGGAGCTCTGGTGTGGGAGGAAGTGGAGGAGGATCATCAGGTAGATCATCAGCTGGAGCCAGAGATTCGCGAAGGCAAACACGAGTTATTCGAACTGGACGTGATAGAGGATCTGGTCTATTGGGTAGTCAGCCACAACCAGTGATTCCAGCATCTGTTATCCCAGAAGAACTCATTTCACAGGTATGAGTCTCCCTTACGATGAGTATCTTTATATTTCTATGGCAAAGAAATTGGTTGTGAGCATGATCGAGTAGGTTTTAAACTTTTTCTGCTATTTCATACAGACTATTAAATCTCTGCCTGCCTGCCTGCCATTTTCCCTTAGCTTAATATACAATATGTGCGTACCAGCTGTTCTCCCTCAACCTGACACCTTCTAATAGCAGTGGGGCTGCAAGTTCAAGAATTGATAGCTACTATGGATTGAAATATTTAAATCAATTTAGTTACTTGACAATTCCATTAGAAATAAACAGCACCACTTAGAAGTCATTCTGTCCAAATAACTCTGTTTATTAGGTAAATTAAAACCTTAATAGATAATAACAATCTAAATTTAGATATCTATGAACTTTAACCATTTTCTAAAGAACATAAAATACTTTTGAAAAGAAGCAATTTCCATTGACAGAGTTGGAAAGGATTTAAAAATAGGCTGGTTGCTGAGTATTTCTCAGGGTATGTTTACTAGTTTTGCTTGACAATAGCAGAACTTGTTACTCAGGCTTTTGAAAGTATTGTCTTACTGCAGGATTCTCAGAGATAATTGTTATGAGATTACCTATTCATTCTTGTGATGCTGTTGGAAATATTTCTTCAGATCTTGCTGACTTCCTTGCTTGTATTTTTATTTTTTCTCCTCCAGGGCTATGCATTTTTCTTCTTCCTTTCTGTTTCTGTTTTCAAAATGGAACAATTCAGTATTATTATTGTCAGTATAATTTTCTGTTGATAAACTCAACATGCAAGTACATCTTGTAAATCAATTATTTTACATAATAGATGTAGGGAATATAGGTTATCAGTAGTCACTAGAACTCATATTGATGAGGATACGTATGTCTTTCCTTATCTCTGAAGTATACATATTATATGCTTTTTTAAACATAAAGCATTATAAAATATTAAAACAGAACATTTCCTTGAAATGTTGGTGTATCCATGCTGTTGGAGGTGATGTGGAGGTAAACTAATGATGTTGGCTTTGCAGAAGGGGGAATATCACTCTTGTCAGCTCCTTGGATAGGAATCCACTAGCTCACATAACTGTCTATTTTGACTCCTCTTATAGAACTCGAATGCATCCTTCATCTTCTTTCCAAAAGCTTGTTGATTTTCAGCAGCTAGCATCCTTACCTCGTAGCTGTAATTCATCTTGAAAAGAATAGTCGACTTGCCATGAAAATTAACTTCTGCAAAAGTTGGCAGTATAACATGAAGAAAAGTCTTAAACAGTAAAGAGTAGAGAAAATAAATAGAAGTTGAATTGCAGATGGTAATAGAAGTCTTATTGGGCATGTTTCATGTTATAGATCTAAGGACCTGCAGTTGATTCTCATGTATAACTGCAGAGGGAGAGGGGTGGGATTCAGGAAGATGGGATGTGAGAAGTTTAGTTGTCCCTACGTAGTCTGGTAGGCTGTTAAGTCTTGAAACAACAAATAACTGTAGAAGCGCATTTTCCCGAGTAGCCTGGGATTCAGGCTCAGTGCTTGTAAAACTCTGGAAGAAGTGGAACCTGTGAGATAAAATTGGCAGGAAAAACAGGTAGATGTGTAAGGAGTCCTTTATTTCCTTTCAGTGCTACTTTATGAAGTGCGTGTAGTTTTATATCTGCTCCCATTCTCTGGCCATTTTATCTCTTTGTTTGCTGTGTGTTTACAAGTTAATGATTTCTAGCTTCGATGTGCAGATTTCAGCCTGATGTAATTTAGTGCAGCTAAACTATTTTCTCAAACTATGGTGCCTATTAAAATAGAAGTCCTTTATTCCTTTTAATTCCTCTACCCTTGGGTTTATACTAACGCTGTGCATTTCAAACTGCTTGGGCCTGGTAACCCTAGTAAAACTGAAAATGAAGCATGAGATAAAAATGAAAAAAACTGCAGCATTTGTTTAAAGGGGAAGGGTGATTTTCTGTTCTGGTGAATCCAGATTCTAGATGAAAAGGAGTAGGGGAATCTCCACACCTGAATATTCTCCATCCCCATGCTTGTGGCAGCATAATTACGTCACTGGGTAGAACTCAATCATCTGGAGGAATAACCACACCCAGACAAGTTGGAATTTAGGTAGAAGGGGTGGGGACAGGTGGAACTCTCAGGAAGGGCTCTGGCACATTTATGCTCCTCCTTGCCACAGTTCACATGCACTTTCTATTGCACATTTTTACTTGCACTGATTACTAGTCCTTACTTTTTAACCTATTTATAGTATTCAGTTTAATTTCTTGGGAAGATTTTATTTTTGTAAATCAGAATCCCCTTGAGAATCATTATTCAGCTTAATGTGTGCATTCTGTTTTGCATAGGCGCAAGTTGTTTTACAAGGAAAATCCAGAAGTGTAATTATCAGAGAACTTCAACGGACAAATCTTGATGTTAATCTTGCGGTGAACAACTTGCTGAGTCGTGATGATGAGGATGGTGATGATGGTGATGATACAGCAAGCGAATCTTACCTTCCTGGAGGTTTGTGTGGGAAATGTTTTCTTAATCCTTCTCAAAAAATAATTTTAAGCTCTTGTAAGAGTTCAATAGGCTTTCGTTCTGCAGTACTTATAAATAATTAGCATTATCTTTTCTTCTAAAAAACTATTGGTGTTTTGGAAGGAAGAAAAAAAAGAATAGGTAAGGCAAAATCAGGCCAGCTTTTTATTACTTTTACTATTGGAGTAAATATGTAAAATATGAGGGTTGGAAGGAACCTTAGGAATCATGTAGTCCAACATACTGCCCCGTGCAGGAAGATGCCACAAAGAGTCATCGAATGTAAGGGACCCCGGAGATCATCTGTGTCCTTGTTCTTCAGTTTTCTGATTTGAAGTTCTGCATTATATGGAAGCTTGTACATACTTTGGACATCTTTATTGATCCAGTTAAAGTATAATTTGAAAGCTTTCTGTTAAACAGTTCATACCGAAACAAGTTTCTGATGTTTAAAAATAGAAAAGGTCAAGAGATAGCCAAAGTAGAATAACTCTGTTCAAAAACATGTAACTGTTGCATATATTAATTAATGTTTGGCAGTAAGGTAACATCGAGATGTAATAAATAAACCCACAATTAAGGTTTCTTTTTGTGCCACATATTACTGTATGACTTAGAAATAAATACTTTAACAAAGCACGCTGCACACAAAAGGATCTTTGTATCCTGTTTGTTTCTTCACAATTACTTTCTAAAGCGGACACCTTGTTGAACAAAAAAATTATACTGGAAAGCTCTAAAGCAAGAAGGCTGCAAGGCAGTTGTATATTACTTTTGATAACCAGAGAATTAGCTTAATGTTAATATTTTGAGAATGAATCTATTGCTGTTTAAGTATTGTGGTTGATTGGAAAGGAGCAGAATAGGAGTTGCTAAGTGTAAGAAATGCCTGGGGAAGAAATTAATGTGGTGACTGTTAAACAAAGGCTTATTTCTGTAGCGTAATAGTTAACCATATAAGACTTGCCTTGATATTCCCATTAATAAAATAAAATAAAAAATATGCATCTAAATGTATGAATTGCCGCTGTGATGTTTAGAACATATTCTACTACTGATTTTTAAGTAGTAGTTTTCTAGTTGATTAATATATTACTTTTGATCAATTATAATATATTAATTATAGCTACTTCTGGCTTTTCTAGAAGACAAATAATCCATTTCTTATGTTTCCATCTCTGTGTTTCCTGAAATGCCCCTTTCCTTAGTTTATTAATGTCATTATAATAAGGAGTTTAGCTTCCAAATCCATGCATTCCATAGATGGCTTATTGATACTGTTAATAAGCTATATATTCCCCACCTTTTTAATCAGCTAAAATGCTTGCAGTTGATTCACGGTACCCTTAGCTCATCCAATGACAAACAAAAGGAGAGAGATTACTTTAAATCTATTGTAATTATGATCTCTTCCAAATGTAAAGTTGTCGAGGTTATTTTTTTTGACAGCTGTCTTTAAGGCCAGTTAGAGTTTGATGTGTATGGTGGCTTGCAGTTGAGCAAGTTGAATGGTAGAACAAATCTTAATTTAAGATAATTATTGTTTCAGATGCTAGAAATACATAATTTAATGCCTCTGTTGCAGACATGATTTATTTATGAAACTTTATATACTGCTGGTTTTAAAAAGGGAAGTATTAAACAAGCACTCCATAGCAAAATATGCTTAAATTGGCAGTGCTGTTTTTCTTTTCAGTCTGTTTTTGTTAATTTTAAAAAAGGAAAAAAAATCAAGGTATTTTTATAAGGTCACCTCACATATTCTGCTAAGCTATAAAATTAGAAGATTCGAATAAAAATGCTTATATAGATAAATAAAACTGCTGTAGTGCTAAACACATTCTTGAATACCTGCTGACAGTGTCTGCAAACAGATGTGGGAAAAGAAGCATCTATGTCTTGTTACTCAGTGATAGCATGACATGTCAACACTGGATTCTGGTTTTGGGAGAAGCCAGAGAATGAAGCTATTAACAAACTAATATCAACCCATATCTTCCTTCTGTAGTTTCTTCCTTGTAGAGCAGTGCTTTCCAAAGTGCCGCTGTTGGCGACACACCAACGGCGGCGGCGCGGGGGGGTGCGTGGCGGTGGTGGTGGCAGCGGCGGCAGCTTCGCTAAAACGCGGAAGCGCTGATGGCGCGCTGCTGCCGTCGCCGTACACACTGCCGCCACCGCGCGCGCGCCCCCGTGCCGCCACTTCGCGACACACTAAACTCTGTGTTGTGACACACTAAAGTGTTGCGACACACAGTTTGGAAAGCTATGTTGTAGAGGAAAGTAAAGTTCTATACTTGCATTTCACACTAGCCAAGTCACAAGACAGTTTGTTAGAGATGCTCACTCACAGATGAATCTGCACCTCAGTCAGCCTAAAGGCTTAATATAGTGCAAGATGATGTCAGTGGAGATGATGATAATTAAATTTATACCCTACCTTTCTGCTTATATATGACACCTTATAATAGTAAAACAAAATACAAACTTTAAAATGGAACATAAGAATCAGTACAGTCAGAATCAGAAATTAAAATCACTTTTATAGTTAAAAGCTTTCCTACTGTAAGGTAATTGCCAAAGTTGCGTCAATGTGAGAAAATATTTATGTGAAATAGCTATAAAGCTACATGAAATAAATTGCTCTTTCAAAAGCAAATGTTAAAAGTCTTGCTGGCTGGCTGCTGAGGTTCTCCTGGTTCTCATAAGCACTTCCACAATTCTGCTTCATGGTTATGCCAAGCTGTAATTTTGCTTGGGTTATGCAAAACTTTTGCATTCTGATTGCAATACTCAGTAGCAAATGTGTATTACATCTGAGGCATTGTAGTAATTTAAGAAGGAATTTTGGTGTAGCGGGATCTATATTACTATCATTTTAAAAAATGCTGCTAAATTCTAAGGTAGTAGTACTATTTGACACTTGAATGCTTGCATTTGCCCCCCCCCCCCCCCCCCGTGGGGGCCCATATTTATGGGCAATGTAAGACTAAACTAGCATGTAGCTCTTACACAGTATTATTATAATTTTGTTCCTGCTTTATCGACCAATTCTCTTTTCGAGAACATATTATACCTATAGACTATACTGTGGCTCTATTTGTTTCCAGTATGGCTTTCAAAATCATACCACTTTAGCAATGATGGAGAGATATTAATAAGATTTTTATCAGAAGAGCATATGTTAAATGATGCATAAGGCAGAGATAGGAGGCTTATTTTCTGTATTCTACAGTACTTTTTTCTTTAGTTCTAGCTAAGTAGAATTCAGAGGAAATACCTGTCAGATATGTCATGAAGAAAGATTTAATTTCAGTATGCTTTATTAGATTTAGAATTGCTTCTTGTTACAGATCTGGGAGAGAAAATTACTTTTCTTAGTTCTGAGTCCCTTTGCCAACGACTCTCCCCTTCAGCCCAAATGTAATAAAAAACCCAAGAACTTCTGAAATCCTAAAAACACAGGGATAGCTGAGCAGCTATGCCATCATGCAGTTCTGCACATTTTAATTAGCTTTTTTAAAAAAAAATGTTAATGCCACATATAAAGGTACAATGAGGAATTCATTTTGGAAGAAGAAATATTGAGGGCAACAGTCATCCAGAGAATTCCAAATAAAACTGTGAACTCATTCTAATGTATTGTCGAAGGCTTTCACGGCCGGAGTTCAATGGCTGTTGTGGGTCTTCCGGGCTGTGTGGCCGTGTTCTGGAAGTTGTGGTTCCTAACGTTTCGCCAGCATCTGTGGCCAGCATCTTCAGAGGGCAGGAGCACAGATAGAAGCAAAATCTCTGTGACAGAGATTTTGCTTCTATCTGTGCTCCTGCCCTCTGAAGATGCTGGCCACAGATGCTGGCGAAACGTTAGGAACCACAACTTCCAGAACACGGCCACACAGCCCGGAAGACCCACAACAGCCAACTCATTCTAAGTTGGATAATTGTATATTTCCTGTTTAACAGGGTCTTGGGCTTCTGAGCATGGACAGAATTTGTTGTAAAGAGAGAATCTTGGTCTCAGTTTGATGTTATAAGGAAGACTAATAATGTCTCACATTTTTATAGTGACTGAGATCAGAGAAAGCTAACCTTTTAGAGACTATTGTTGTTTTGTCCAGTAGGACAATAATTTCATTTTTTGAGTTCAGAGGACTTGTTAGAAAATGAGAAAATTAAACAAAATTAAACAATTAAGAAAATTAAACAAAAAGACCAGAACACATCCTCTCCAGCAGCCAACACCCAGATAAGCAGGAATTAACACCAGATAAACAATCAAGGAGAAAACAATACCCTAGTCAAGGAACTACCAAGGAGAAAAGCACATCCCCACCAACACAGGCAGGGCAAGCTACTGTATATAAACGGGGAGCAAACCCCACACTCACCAGCACTGATGATGTTACCTGGTTGGGTAATGAAACGTCTGCAAGCAAACAACCAAGCTCAGAGAGCACCAAGGACTCCACAGTTCAACCCTGACCTACATATATTCTCTTCTGTTGAAATGAGAAAATTATCTGGTGACTGAAACTGCATTCTTAACAATCCTGTACTTGAATGATAGATCTAGCTAGTTCTGTCTGAACAAGCTATTATACTGAAGAGCTTAAAATTTAGATGGATGTAAGGGAAGAATATTTATGGCTTATTCAGGTTCTTGGTGAGGGGCCAATTTGCCAGGCATTCGAGGGAGCTGTATAAGAATACATGCGTGTTAAAGCTGTGTAAGAATCACTATTAGATCACTATTTAGTTCTCAACATAAATTTGTATAGGATTGCAACCAGAGATACCTTTTTATAATGGTAGAGTGAAAGTTCTTGCCCAGATATGTTAAGATAACGAAGGAAAGCAGTAAAGAGTTGATTTTATTTGTTAAATTGGAATAAACATTTTCAGATTATAGTGAATAAATATATATTATATGAATGATAGGCTGCTTTGATTAATGCTAATAATTTGAATTTTATTTGCTTATTTAAAAGAGTTATATGCTGCCTACCTTCTTAATGGCTCTGGGCATTAAGACACAGTAAATATATACATTAAAACAATATTAAAAACTCATTAATGTATTAAGATGTCTAAGTACTTTTTAGACACCACCCTAAAATGTAATAAGGAGAGGGTGTGCTTCAATCTGAATGTCAGTTCCATAATACGGGTCTGCCATGGATAAAAGAAATTTATTGCTATTGTCAAGTGGGTGTGGTGGGACCTGCAAGAAGTGACCCATTGATATCTGTGATGGAATGCCTAAAAGGCAGAGGAGGCAGCAAGACAGTTAAGGGAGGAAACAAGGCCATTAGAGAAAAATTTCTTGAATCCAGGGAAATGGGGAAGTGTGAGAAAGAGACTAGGAGTAACTCTGCCTTAATTACACTGCGTATAAATTGTGTGAGAGAATCACTTTGTTTAGCTTTCAAGATTCTCTTATGTTAGCCTACTAGCAATAAAATCTTTTCAGAAATCTACACGGTACTTGTTTCCTGAGCTTGCTAGCCTTGAAGAGTCACACATGGCCCTATGGAAATAGGCATTCTAACCGTTTTTATAAGAACTTTATTAGATTTAAGACAAAGATAAAAACTACGGGAAAAAAAACTACAAAAAAAAAGAAAACTTAAAAAGTGTGAAAAACACAAGAGAATTTTTTTTTTTAAAGATTATAAGAAGAGGTGACTTCCGACTTTTAATAGCAAGGATATACAACAAATTTCCATAATCAATCCCTTACTCTATATTAAACCAAAATCACATTATTTCTATAAATCATTCCCTTGGCACATTATAAAAATCACTATACAGTTGCTCCATCCCCTTACATTAAAAGAAAAAGAATAAATAAATATAAATATAAATATAAATATAAATATAAATATAAATATAAATATAAATTATTTATTTATTTATTTATTTATTTATTTATTTATTTATTTATTTATTTATTTTGAATGCCTGGCACTATACAAAGTCAACAAGACACTAAGGACCTTCCTCAAGAACTCGGACTGTGGAAGACAACACTGGAAGTCAAGACAGCTCGCACAATTGGCCATCAAGTGTGACATATACCAAGGTGATGCACTGTCCCCACTGCTGTTCTGCATGGGCTTGAACCCTCTCAGCCAGATTATCACAAGAATTGGATACAGATACAAGTTCAAGAGTGGAACTACCATCAGCCAACTCCTCTACATGGATGACATCAAGCTGAATGCTAAGAGTGAACAAGACATCAACTCACTGATCCACCTGACATGGATCTACAGTGAGGACATTGGGATGTCATCCGGACTAGAGAAGTGTGGCCAGATGGTAGTAAAGAGAGGGAAGGTAGTTAAGACTGATGGGGTGGAACTACCAGCAGGCCACATAGCAGACATACAGACCAGCTACAAGTACCTTGCTATCCCACAGTCACATGGGAACCACGATGAGGAGGCAAGGAAAACAGCAACATCCAAGTACCACCAAAGGATAAGACAGGTCCTGAAGAGCCAGCTCAATGGGAAGAACAAGATCCATGCCATTAACATGTATTTATTTTTATTTATTTATTTTATTATTGTATTTAGTATGCCCTGCCAGTCATCAGATACCCTGCCGGTATAGTGAGCTGGCCAAAGGAGGACATGGAGGCTGCTGATGTGAAGACCCGGAAGCTCCTCACAATGTATGGAGGCTTTCACCCCAAGTCCAACACCCAGAGACTGTACACCAGCCAGAAAGAGGGCGGGCGGGGTCTGTTGAGTATCAAAGCCACTGTCCTGGATGAGACCCAGAGCATCCAGTACATCAGTAAGATGGCACCTAAAGATGAGCTGCTGAGAGAATGCCTGAAGCAGCAGCAGACATGGAAGAAAGATCAAGGAGAGGAAGTTCTATGGCAAGACAAGACCCTGCATGGGATGTACCATCGACAGATAGCTGAGGTGGCTGACATTGGGAAATCCTACCAGTGGCTGGAAAGGGCTGGACTAAAAGACAGCACTGAGGCACTGATCATAGCAGCACAAGAACAGGCACTAACCACTCAATCCATAGAAGCGGGTCTACCACACTAGATAGGACTCAAGATGCAGACTGTGCAGAGAGGCCTCAGAGACAGTCCAACACATAGTGGCAGGGTGTAAGATGCAGGCAGGAACAGCATACACTGAACAGCACAACTAAGTAGCTGGCATTGTGTACAGGAACATCTGCACAGCGTATGGGCTAGACCCTCCGAAGTCCAGATGGGAGATTCCACAGAAGGTGGTGGAGAATGACAGGGCTAAGATCCTGTGGGACTTCCAGATCCAGACAGACAGGCAGGTACTGGCCAATCAACCAGACATTGTGGTAGTAGACTAGGACCAGAAGACGGCAGTGGTGATAGATGTAGCAGTGCCAAGTGACAGCAACATCAGGAAGAAGGAGTATGAGAAGCTGGAGAAGTACCAGCACCTGATGGAGGAACTAGAGAGGATGTGGAAAGTGAAGGCCAAAGTGGTCCCAGTGGTGGTAGGAGCACTTGGGGCTGTGACTCATAACCTGGGAGAGTGGCTCCAACAGATCCCAAGAACAACATCAGAGCTCTCTGTCCAGAAGAGTGCAGTGCTAGGAACAGCTAAGGTACTGCACAGAAGCCTCAAACTTCCAGGCCCCTGGTAGAGGACCCGAGGTTTAGGAAGACACATACCACCCATAGGGGTGAGAAGGGAATTATATCTATCTATCTATCTATCTATCTATCTATCTATCTATCTATCTCAACCTCCTAATCAACTTCCCCCCAAGATAACAATTATTTAGTTACTTCCTATTACTATTCCGTACATTTTTGTCTACTATAATAAGAATCAAACTAAAAAGCATATAAATTGTCTGCCATTATAATTAATAATACAACAATTATAATAATCCTAATCATATTAAGCCTAAAACCAAGCTTTTATTATTATTATACCTTATTAATCTTAATCCAAATCATTAAAAATGAATGTCAAACAAACTCTAGAAGCAATCCAGATAAATATTCTTAAACCCTTACCCCACTTCAAAATAAACCAGAGCATTTACATATCCCCACAATACACACAGAGCTTTTTTCATAAATCAAACAGCCCAACTGCCCCCCTTAAAAAATCAGACTTCTCAACAGAAAGCCTCCCATACATAATAACCCCTTCTTTTCCATAACATTCCATCAGAAAATCAATTTCACTAATGACTTGCAACTCGGTCTGTCCCTTTAATTTCTTCAACTCGACCATCCTCTCTTCATCTAGCGTTTCAACAGAAGCCCCGATCTCGCTGTTAGAAGAGACATTTCTATCGTTGTTAAGCTCTTCAATTTCTTCCACGACATCCCCAGCCAGATGACACATTTTAAACCTCTTATTTTCCACAATGTCCTGAATGCCTTGCATAAAAACTTGACAGGAATCAAAAAGTATCTGTTTAAGGTCTCGATGGAAATCCGAGAGAGTCTGATTGAAATCCTCTATGTCTCACGCAGTAGATTATGGTGCCCCCTAGGTACTTAACCAGCAAAAGTGGAAGATAATAGAAAAATTCCGAGACGTGTTTACACAAGTGAAAGTATGATAACAGGCAGTCCCAGGGAAAGTAGCAGCAGAAACCTGAAAGTTCAGAAAAGCAGATTCAACGTGTAGGAAAATGTTAAAATCTTCAAATTTAATACAAAAATAATAACGGAGACGATTACATACTCTCAACCTTCCTTAACATTTGCATGGAAAGCAAAGTCTAAGACTTAAAAAAAATTTTTTTTAAAGAAATTTATCACAAAAATAACAATAAGCACCAAGAGAGCACGTTTCTCCTTTCTGTAGAAAGCCTCTTTTTAGGGTATACATACTTAAAAGAAAAATAAATTGGGTGGTTTAGAAATGGGGTGGCCGGTCTTAGTGTCCCTTTAAGGCTACAGCGCGGCTTGGAAATGATGACGCCCCAGCCTCCCGGCTGCTCTTACCGGTCGATCGCGAACGCTGTTTGCGATCTTCTGGCTGCAATCAGCCTTCCTGAGGACAGATGGGGTGATTCTGAGTGTTTTCCTTTCTCCAGAAAAACACTCCTGAGCTTCAGGGAAAACCTGCCTGAGCTCGAAAAATTGCCACGTTGTCAGTTCTGCTCGTGGAGCCCGCAAGCACAGCTTTTCAGACTGCCATATTCCCACTGCAAGTCAGAAATAGGCATTCTAACCTGTGTACCCCAAAGGCAACTAGCAAACAGTAAAACTATTACAGTGTTGGAGTAATGTGGAATAAATAAATCGGTAGCCTTTAGCATATTTGGTTCTATATTCCAGGCCAGCTGAAATTTCTGCAGCATCTTAAGAGTTCTACAAAGAGTGCACTGCGATAGTCCATCCTGGAGCTTACCAGCACACAAGTCATCAAAACTAGGCTTTTCTCCTTCAGGATTTATCAGCTGAAGTTGATGAAAAACCTTCTTGCCACAGTTGTTACATGGCTGCCCAGCATCAGTGCTGGATTTAGAAGGATCCCTGTGCTGAAAACCTGTTTCTTAAGGGGGAGTACAGGCCCATCAAGAACAGGTTACAATTTGGATCCTGAATCCAGCCCAGAGAATCAATAACACCACCATCTTGTCTGAGTTACCGTATTCTACCATATCCAATGCTTTACAACTTCGAGACACACAACAGCTCTGGAGATGTGTAGCACTGAGTTCACAAGAAAGAAGAATTATAAATGATATTTATAACTATAATTTATATTTATAAATTATAATTATAATTTATAAATATCAACAACAGTATTGATGACAGACAGCTTTTTGACATTTAGTGGGTTGCCTTTCTGTATGCCTGTAAAAGTAAAGGCTCCAAGTCATGTTTGATTCCTGGTGACTGCATGGATATGTCCATATAATTGTCTTGGCAACAATGCAAATTGGTTTGTCATTGCTGCCTTCTGTGATTTTTCCACCCCAACTTCTTAGTTAGCCTACAACTCTTAATACCTCCTGGTGATCACTCATTCAGCTAACTAAATCTGATCCTGCTTTGTTTTTTTAGATCAACGGACAGATATTAGCTGTGCTTGTTTTACATCATCCCATTTGGATGGTCTAACAGAGGAAGACAGTTAAAATGATAGGATTAGTGTATTGCTGTAGTATTTTTTTTCTGCAGTTTCAAAATGGATAAATCAGACTCTGTGAGCATGAACGTATATGAAAATTAATAGCTGTGAAATACTTTGGTTAGTTAACTCTTCTTATGTAAAGAGTTTATGAATCATAACCAGTATCTGGTTTGAGATGCTCCAAGATGATACACTGAGCATTTTAAATAGTTACTGGAAAGCATTTGGGAGGGGGGAGGCAAGAGCCAATACTTCTTGGAGGATCAGTAGAAAGGGGGGCTATGTGTTATTCCGCACTCAGCTTTTCTCAGACTGGGAGCTTAAATTAGGGAAGAGGAACTAAGGCGCTGGAGATTATTCCAATCTTTAAATTTAATTCATGTGTGGGAAAATTTTTGAATCAAATGCTGATGGTTGGAACTTCTTCTTTTGTGAAACTTCATGCACCTCTAGCCTGTTTTTAAAAAATGATTGATTCTTTCAGGATTATATAACTAATGTGATGTGGAAAAATAGCTAAGATTAATTTAAAAGCAAATCTTCCCACTCTTAATTGGTCTAGTGGTTAAGGCAACGGGCTAGAAACCAGGAGACTGTGAGTTCTAGTCCCACCTTAGGCATGAAAGCCGGCTGGGTGACCTTGGGCCAGTCACCCTCTCTCAGCCCAACTCACCTCACAGGGTTGTTGTTGTGGGGAAAATAGGAGGAGGAAGGAGTATTAGGTATGTTCGCCGCCTTGAGTTATTTATAAAAATAATAAAGGCGGGATAGAAAATAAATAAAAAAATAAAAAAAATAAAAATAATTGTAGTTTGTAATTCAGAATTGTAATACATTTCCTAGAGGATGCCATGGGTGGAGAAGTGGAAAGTTACTGATATTGAGGTATTGATCCATTGTGATGTAATTCTTGGATGGACGCTGAAAGGATTGCATAAACCAGTGTTTTCTTAAAATAGGACAATAGGACATGGGTTCCTGGGAATGATGGGCATGGGGAAATAGGGGATATGAATACATTTATATTGTATTTGTACTTGTAGCAGGAGTCAGGCTGATGGTCCTTGACTGCTAAGAACTCTGTTTTCTTATGGTAGAAAAGAAATGGGAACATACAAGAATTGTACATGACTTCATAGTGGGGTCATGGGATTTAAGAGACAGGCGAGTAAGGATAAGGTAGTGTCTGTTGGAGCTGGATTACATGCAGCAAGTTGTTGGTTAGGAGTCTCTTAAAATGCAAGGTGTTGAATTTATAAAGTTTGAGACTTACTGGATAAATTTAAATGTGTCTGCTGTCAGTTTGGGCAGCATTTCTTACTCTCTGCTGGAAATTAAATTTAATGGAAAGTGGCAGAAAAAAAGCTATTACCAGGAGGGCATTTGTTTCTTCTATCAGCAGCTGAGATTTTATGTCAAGATTGTGATTCAAAAGTGGGGCACTCTCCTGCCATATCAACACTTCAGTTAACGTGATACCATAAATGTAGTCTCATAAAATATTTTCTTCAGGAGCTATGTGTATGCATTTTTGCATAGTTACCTGTAGATTCTATTAAATGACATTTTTCAGCTTATGGAAAGATTGTCTTAGTTGCAGATAAAATTAGGGGTTTCTTTCTTCCTTTTTTCTTTTCTTTTGAAGGAAGCATTTTCACCTGCTGTCTTCTGGAACTATTTAGTCTCAATCCTTTTATATTGCTTAACTGTTCCAAGCTTTGTCTAATACTTGAGTTCTTAGGATAAGGTTAGATTTAATGGCTTGAAGCAGCAAGCAGGCAGTTGATATAGATAACATTGGATTCGCATTCTAGGATATTTTGCTTGATTGAAATGTGAGCAGTAGGCAAAATATTCATATGATAGGGAATTGGAAGAAAAGATCAGTTTTGTTGGTGGATTTGTCTTGTTTGGTGATGGTCTTTCGAGATTATTTTCAAGTAGCTGATAATTTACCTCAGATCCTTGTCTCCTCTTATAGAGGATCTTATGTCTCTTCTGGATGCTGACATACATTCTGCTCACCCAAGTGTCATTATTGATGCTGATGCTATGTTTTCAGAAGATATTAGTTACTTTGGTTATCCATCCTTTCGGCGCTCATCACTTTCCAGGCTAAGCTCGTCCCGAGGTAATTTTGCACCTTTTTTCTTTGTAAATAAGTAGTATTGCTGTGCAGTACACTAGTTATAGCACATGCTGGTGATTTCTGTCTTAGATTTGTGTGTGCACTTTCTATTCTAAATATAGAAAATTAAAAACTTTCTGCTAAGTTGTAACATTTTAAAAAAATTCTAGTAAGTTTACAGAATAATTGCTAGTAGTATGTTTGAAATGTCTTGACAGGTGAAATGTGCATGAGGCTTTAAAAATTGTCTGCCTGAAGCCAGTTTTTTTTTTTTTTAAAATGACTTATGGAGGATTGACCTAAAAACTCAATTATTCTTTTCTGAAACATCCCAAAAGATAGCTTGTTTACTTTAGATTGTTAAGTTAAAATTAGTTGGTACACAGGGAATTTTCTGCCTTCTTTGATATGAAGGCATAATTTTATAGCAAATGTAGAAATCCTACCTGTGTTCAGATGGGTAACAATGAAAGCTCCTTCACAGCTCATTATGTACCACTCAGATAGTTAACAATTCCTTTGTGAGATATAATATCAGTGACACTTTAAAATATATTTGCTCAACTTTAAACCCAGTCATTTCTTTTGTATTTAGATTTAGAAACAGCAGCTACAGAATATTTTGCATAACATCAAATTATAAATATGGGTTGAAAAATGTATGAAATCCAATATTGGATCTGGTGCTTCCTTCATAGTTTTTATTTCAGAAGAACTAGTACATTTTCCAGAGCATTTTACCAGTTGTTAATCCAACCTCTGTAACAAATCTTTCTTGAATATAATTCTACCCATTTAATATTTGTCTTAGTATTCACATGCATAAATATGTTAGTGTATCATGTAAGTTAGTTAAAGGTTTCTATAATGGTTGCTGTACATTGTGAACATAATGTGATTTCCCCAAGTTATCAATATAGCTTCATTGTGTTATTTATGAAGCTTCTAAAATGGTAGACAGCTTGAAGTCTGTTAGTTTTTTTTGGATTAATTCCCATAAAATCTAGCCAGTATGGCCAATAGTCAGAAATTATGAAAGTCACAATCCAAAATATCTTTAGGGGAATGGATTGCTTGCTCATGCTAGTGAAGATTAAAACCAAAGGCCTTATCCATACATATGAAACTATGCATAGGTCTTGGGGACAAGCTGTAGAATTATATATATATATATATATATATATATATATATATATATATCCCACTACCTCTTTTTAATGCACATTCTCCTAGCTCTCCTCTTTATAGTCTCATTAGAAGTGAACTAAACTATGAGGTCTGAATAAGAGGGAAAAGAAAAAGTTGTTAAAACATTGGTTATAGAAGAGTTAGGAGAAAGCTAGATGGACATTTGTTTTTAAATCAATTGTTGAAGAAAGTGGAGAATGAGATGACAGTGATAGATCAGAAAGCAAAGATGTAAGGCAAGAGAAAAGAGGTTTGTTTTGTTTAAGAATGTTATTAACACAAATAAGGAATAATATAGTTTAAATGCATTATGTGCATGTATAAATATTCATCCTCTGATTTTTCTTAAATCCCTCCCCTTTTCCTTTCTAAGGTTATTTCTATGTTAAGATGAAAAATCCTTGTTTTCCATGTATATATTCTCTTGGATATTTAGTTTGATTACCTGACTTAACATTTTAATTGTATGAGAGAACTGGCGTACTGGCTTTAGACAATTTGTAGGCCAATTGAAGGGAAAGCGTTTTGGTAAGGAACATTTTCCTTAAAAAAATCTTTTTAGAACTTCTCTGACTTCAAAATTTTCCTTTAATCAACTTTACTCTTAACTTTTTTTTTAAATCACATCTAGTGCTATATATTTTGTTTAAACTAAGGGGTTGGATTATCAAATTTACAAGAGTGTAAGATTGCGTGTTAACCTTTTCAAGTGGTGGTGGGTGAACTGCTGAGACTCTCTAATAAACACTCCTTTTTTGCTAGATTAAAAGTCTCTTCAAATCCTTGTTAGTTGAAACTTGGTTTCGTTTTGTTTGTACTATTTGATACATCACCCATGATATACTCTTTGCATATGGTACTACAAATTTTTAAAATAATCTTTTATCTTGTTCTATATATCAAATGATGTAATTTTAAAAAAATAATTCATTTTAGGTAGCTTGAAGCTTCCTGGGTTTCAAATAGATTTTGAGTATCATTTTTACATTTTAAATGGTTTTGGCAATAATAAAGTACATATGCTTGAAAGGGTTAATATTTTGAGTGCTGCATGCCTTTTTGATATTTACATTTTATAATAGATTTTAATTGCTGTTAGTTGCATCCTGAAGGGTCTTTACTAGAGAGTGGCTTACTTTTATCCCACTGGTGTGACCCAATTGCATACCAGTTCTCCTTCTTCCCTTAGAGAGAGACTCTGAGCTGTTGCGTGAACGTGAGTCCGTTTTACGTTTGCGTGAACGAAGGTGGCTTGATGGAGCCTCATTTGATAATGAAAGAGGCTCTACAAGCAAAGAAGGAGAGCCAAACCTTGACAAGAAGAATACACCTGTCCAAAGCCCAGTCTCGTTAGGAGAAGATTTGCAGTGGTGGCCAGATAAGGTACTGATTTTTTTTTTAAATTCTAATATACGAGATATGTTAACTATATATTTGCATCTTTTCTCTCTCCAACAGTCTGAAAATTCCCCTGCTTGCTTGTGTTGCCTGTATGTGGTTGGTATTGCTTAACCTTAAATTCATTAAGGTTAAACAATTGTTGACCTTAATGGCAGGACTATTCACATGGGTCTACTGCCTTAAATAGGTTAAAGAAACATGCAACTAGTTTTGGCTAAACCAGGGGTCGGCAAACTTTTTATCCCGGGAGCCATTTTGGCATCCTCGTGCACATTTTGAAATGCTCGAGAGCCAGGGGGCGGGGTTTGCGGGCGGGGGCCAATCGCGTGGAAGGGGGGGTTTGCGGGCAGGAGCCAATCGCGTGGAAGGGGGCGGGGTTTGCGGGCGGGAGCAATCACGTGGAAGGGGGCGGGGTTTGCGGGCGGGAGCCAATCACGTGGAAGGGGGCGGGGGGCTCACGGAGGGCTCACGGAGGGAGGGGACACAGCCAGCGCGAGCCGAACCCGGCCCGGCCACCCCACCGTGAGTGGCGGAGAAAGAGCTGCCACCCTCCGGCCGGCAGGACGGGCGCGGGAGAGCGGAAGGCTGCGCCCTCTCCACCGGGCGGGATCCGCGCCTCCTTCCCTGCGGGCGGGCGAGGCAGGGAGAGAAGGGGAGACGGAGGGGCTCCCTCTCCGGCCTCTGCACCCCTTCAGGCCTGTCTCTCCGAGGGGAGCGGCGGGAGGGAACTCCCCGTCCAAGGGGAAGCGCAGGGAACCAGCGGCGGAGGTTGGCCGGCTCCTAGAGCGGCTGCCGCGGGCAACTTCTCCGCTCTGCCCGGCTCAAAACCTGGGGCGCGGGAGAGCGGAAGGCTGCGCCCTCTTCACCGGGCGGGACCCGCGCCTCCTTCCCTGCGGGCGGGCGAGGCAGGGAGAGAAGGGGAGACGGAGGGGCTCCCTCTCCGGCCTCTGTGCCCCTTCAGGCCTGTCTCTGCGTGGCCCGGCACGGCAGGGAGGCGCTGCTGGCCCGGGACGCGGCGCTGTTGGAGGCGCAGGAGTGGCTGCAGGGGCTGCTGCGGCTGGAGATGGCGCTTCTCCGCGGCATCCAGGTATTGGGTGAGGGCGCAGGCCCGGGACGCGAGCGGCAGGGCAGCGCAGGGGGCCTGGCCGGGGCGGTGGCGGCGGCGGCGGGGGGACGGAGCCGGCGGAGGTTTGCCGGGCGGCAGGACGGGGCGGGCGGCGCTGCTGGGGCTGGTGGCGGAGCTGGAGGGAGCGGAGGGACCAGGCGTTCCCGTGGGCGCAGCGTGCGCTCTGCAACCCGCCTTGGAGAAGCGGCCGCGGGAGGCCCTCCGGGTGCACCCTCCCACCCCATCAATCCCCCCACCCCGCCGTTCGGCGTCCTCTCCCCCCGCTAACCCGAGCCCTGCGGCGGCCGGGGGAGCCGAGCCAGGCTCGGACCGGAGGCGGCCAAGGGGAGAGCAGGCGGCTCTTCGCCCTGCGCCGCCCTGCCGCTCGCGTCCCGGGCCCGCGCCCTCGCCCAGCACCTGGATGCCGCGGAGCAGCGCCATCTCCAGCCGCAGCAGCCCCTGCAGCCGCTCCTGCGCCGCCTCCGACAGCGCCGCGTCCCGGGCCAGCAGCGCCTCCCTGCC
Organism: Charina bottae; assembly: GCA_023362775.1. Lineage (NCBI taxonomy): Eukaryota > Metazoa > Chordata > Lepidosauria > Squamata > Charinaidae > Charina > Charina bottae. Next base: position 145,958,505 of record JALMGJ010000003.1, read on the forward strand.
GTGCCGGACCTCGCTCAGTGCGGGAGCCAGGGGGTGGGGTTTGCGGGCGGGGGCCAATCGCGTGGAAGGGGCAGGGGTGAGTTCAGCTGCGGAAGAGCCACACTCAAGGGGCCAAAGAGCCGCATCTGGCTCGCGAGCCGCCATTTCCGACCCTTGGGCTAAACCATTAATTTTGGCATCTGGTGTACTATGTCTTCTGGGAACCTTTCTTTCTCTTTCTTAACATTTTTAAATTTTTCTACATGCCTTTTTTTCTTTCGCAGCATGGGATTATTTTTCTTTGAGACTGATAGTAAAACTTCCCTTTGCCTATGTTTTACCTTTTATCAATTTGTTTACATTCTCTCTGTAGACTTTTTGCTAAAAGTGCTTAAATTCAGTTTGTTGCTTTTATCTCCCTGCTTAAGTGAAAGAGTTTAGTTAACTGGCTTCTGTTTTCTCTTCCAGCCAACTCAAGAAAATGTAATGAAAATGGATAGCCATATACATTCTTTGCTTACAGAAACAATAATTCTTTCAGAGGATGATTGTAGCCTAGTGAATGGACATGAGAACTCTGGTTTTTTAAAAAAATCCTTAGTTTCTATATATGTTCCTTGATTTTCAGATGACTGAATGCCTCATGTATTAGTATCATGCAAATGTCAAACAATGTAGCACATTGTATCTGTTTGGCATTTTCAGAAATTCTGGAATACCCACTGTAAAGTGACCTTATCAGGAAGGAGACAGTTTGTTAAATTGTATTATATATTAACAATACTTATAAGCTCCCTCAGTCTACATGACTCTGGGTGATGTACATGAGCAAACAGGATGAAGTTCAATTGAGCAAATAAAAAGCTGCACAGGATTTTTGACAAAAGTCTTTCCTGATTTTACACAGGCAAAGCATGATTTTTATCAGCTTCAGTCCTTGCAAATTGACACATTTTTATTTAATCAGATAAATATTTCTCCTTATCTTGATGTTCCTTTATGATAACTTCAAGTTGTGGATCTGCTTATTTACATGACTTCTCTTTTTTGTATTTCTCTTCTCTCGTGTTCAGTATGGCATGTGTCATCAAACTTTGTAGTTTGCTTCATTCCCAGAGAACTGAAGGTTGATCAAAGCTTCAAGAGATCTTTTCGACTATTTATGTATTGACTATCTTCAACCATTTTGGAGTACTTGTTAAATAGTCCTATCAGAATGGGGAAATATAACAAAATGGGTGTCTGAAGTACAGTTGACTCTTGTCAATTATCAGAACACTTCATTATTTTTTGATGATCAGTAGACTAGTCAATGGTCAAAGCACTTAATCACATCAGGACAAGGGGATGTTAGAAAGTATGGTAACTTCTTCGTTCAAATGTAGTCTTGTTAGTCTTTGCTGTCTTTCCTTTTTGTATGATTGTTTACTATTAGCATAAACCCTGTGTCTTTAGATTGTAAGTGCACTATCACCATGAAGTATAATATTTTGGCTGTAAATTTTTAAAAATACTACTACATTTTCTTTTGATGGTGCAGATCTCAGTATAATTAATGTTCATGGTAGGAAATGCTGGCTTCTTTAATAGTTCAGAAAAGGAAGGATAGGATAGGTTAATCTGAAATATCAAAGGAAGGTAATGGTTCAGTAGTTGGTATTTTGAATTAATAAGTCAAAATACAAACAAGCCAGGGACTCCAGTATCTGTCCCTTCCTTTTTTCCTTTTCAATTTGCTACAGTTACATTAAACTCTTTTTAGTTAAACATATTTTGTTCAAACCCAGAAGCTATAGTTTGGAAGAAGCCAGTATCTGAAACCACAATTTGAAAATTGTATAAGATCCTAGGTTGTTCTAAATCCAGCAATAATAGATTCCTGGTTTGGATGAAATGTAAAGCTATAATTAATTAAGGACTTCCTGGATTAATTGTGAAACCTAAAGGAGGGAAGACCAGTACCTTGTCATAGCAAATTGCCTATCTATTTTGTCATAAACTTTCAACTGATGAGCTTGTTTTGAATGTCTTAATTTTGAATAGAAATTCAGTTAAGTTAGGAAGCAGAAATGTGAATGTAGTTCAGCTGCAGAGCATAGTGATTGAACAACTGCCTGGAGTTGGGTGGTATAAAAAATTAATATAATAATAATTAATAATAATAATAAGTAATTTCTTTTATATGAATTTAGTGGATAGTTCAGTGGGACTGTTAAAAATGAGCAGCAGTTTTTTCTTGTTAATGCAGGGGTTCTCAATCTATTGATTAGGACATTTTGAGGGGTCACAAACAACTTAGGAGAACCAAATTAATAATTAAAAAAACCGAACAGACTTGTGCAGACAAAGTGGGAGCACTGTCAAAAACTTGCATTTTGTTTTGCCAAGCCCACAGATAACCCTTGTGGTGCCACAAAGTTTGAGAATCCCTGTGAATACAGTACATTAAAACAACCATTAAAAGTAAGTAGTATATTTATTCTTGTCCAGATAATCCCAGTGAAATCATTAGTTTTATGTATTGTGGCAGGGGTGTCACACAATTTCATTTATCATTTTAGGTGGTTGCAGTTCTGCCAAGGTTGAGAATCCATGCTGTACTGAATTAATAGTGCATTAAAAAGTATGATGATTATAATGTTGAACATTTAATTTTTTTTTATTTTATAGGATGGAATGAAATTTATTTCTATTGGTGCTCTGTATTCTGAGTTGGTGGCAGTGAGCAGTAAAGGGGAGCTCTATCAATGGAAGTGGAGTGAATCTGAACCATACAGAAACACACAGGTGTGTACAATTATATTTGATTGATTGATTGATTGATTGATTGATTGATTATCTGCCATCAAGTTGGTGTCGACTCTTAGTGATCACATAGATTGATTTTCTCCATGATGATCTGTTCCCAACCTGGTATTTCAGGTGTTCCAGTGGTGCACCCATTGCCACTGTAATTCAGTTGATCCACCTGCTGTTGGTTGTCTTCTTCTTCTCTTTCCTTCCACCTTTTCCAGCATTATAGACTTCTCCCGAGAGCTAGGTCTGTGCATAATGTGTCCCTAGTATAGTAATTTGAGTCTGGTCATTTGTGCCTTGAGTGATTTGTTCAATGATCCATTTGTTTATTTTCTTGGCTAACAATTCTATTTAATGCAATCTTAAATGTATTTAATAAAAACCAATGTGCTGTGATTACATCAGAGTATGACCAAAATCTAGCTTGGGGATCCAAGTGTGGTAGGCAGTGCTGGGGGTGGTTGGTGGTTTGAAGATGCTCCCTCCACCTTTTAGTTTTTCTCCTGTACCTCCTTGTATTTCTTGTATTTTTAAAATGGTTTTTATCATTTTCTATTTGTAAGCCTCCCAGAGTCGCTTTTATAGCGAGATGGATGGTGTATAAATTTAATAATAAATAAAAATAAATAAATAAAATCTGGCCAGCGCTGTGCAATGAGCAGAGTAGTTTGTTTTCCGAGCCTGGTTTTGGAGATCCGCTGTGAGTTTACTTTTCTTTAGTACATTCTTAATTTTAGCTGATGGTGCAGTGGCTAGGAGAATTAACCAAGACTGATGTGCCTCAGCTACATTTTGTAATGGTACGTCTTTCCCCCCTCCCCACAGCAGCAGCATGCCTTGGCATCCACCATAGCTAGACAGGACCAGTCATAGCAGAGGGTTTTTACTCTTTGCTATGTTGCTTGGCTTTTTCTGACTTGTAATTCTCTGTCTTACTTGAATAGAAAAAAAAATCACTTTCATGGCAAAAAAGTGTACTGCTGTTCTTGAAGATAAAATTGGGATGGGACAAAGCCTGCTTTTCAGTTGAGACTTGGCAGGAAAGTAGTATTCTGTTCCTTCCCATCATTATGGCGGATGTTTCATTGACAAGTTTATAACATACTGTCTCATTTGTTTTGTTTCCAAAGAATCCATCAATACATCATCCACGTGCAGGATCATTGGGATTGACCAATGAGAAGATAGTTCTCCTTTCTGCAAATAGCATTAGAGCAACTGTTGCCACTGAAAACAATAAGGTATGAAACATTTGAGAATGATCTTTTTTCCCCCTGCCATCCTATGGAAAAAAACCTGAAGCATGGTTTCAAAGTAATTTTTGCAGAGATTTTAAGTTCCTTAACATATATGTAGATAGCACACCTTTATTTCATATTTTTATTCATAAACTTGATCTACCACTGATTCTCAAAATCTCTTTGCAAAAACGGGCTAGGATGTGCCAGTAAGAATATAGTGTAGATCTGAAACTAGTTATTAACTTGAAAGATTTGGTTTTTTTAACAAAAACTCAGCAGAAGTGATATCCACCTAGAGTGACAGTGATGAAAAGTGAGCAATGAATTAGGCTGATCATGCATATGAGTCCATGTCTGAGCCTACATTGTGGTGATAAGGGTGGTGAAAGATACGTTCTTTTGTGCCCTTATTGTGTCTTCAGATGGCCAGAATCCCCGTTCAGGGTGACATACTCACTAGGAAGTCAGAAAGACCTCATTGCAGGTTTAGTGTCATTTTTGGGAAGTGTTTCGAAGATAAAATTGCTCATATTTTCTCAGAGCTTGATGCTTCCTATGCAGAGTTAATGAGCTGACTGAAGTAATGTCCCACCACTTCATTTGATCCATTGGACACTGAGGAAGTGGAAAAAGTTCTCGGCAGCATAAGCTTTGCCATGAGTAGGTGGATCCCTTCCTATCTTATTCAGTCTGCTAGTGAGAAGACTGAGAGCTAGATTAGGGAGGTTGTGAATGCCTCCTTAAGAGGAGGGGTGGTGCTATCTGCCTTGAAAGAGATGTGGTACAACTCCTCTTAAAGGGGACATCTCTGAATTTGGCAAATTTGGACAATTTCCAGCCCACCTCTAATTTTCTTTTTGGGTGGAAGGTTTTGAAGAAAATGGTTAAGGGCTCAGTTTATTTTTTATTTTATTATTTTATTTAAAAGATTTATATGGCCACCCATCAACCATTCATATATTCTTATTTTTCTTTCTATTTCTATTTCTTTTCTATTTTCTTTTTCTTTTCTGCACCTTCTATTTTTTCTTTTTTTTCTTTTTTAGTATTAGTTTTTTATCGTAGTTGTAATTTTTAATAAATTTATTAATTTTTAAAATTAATATATTAATTTTATCCCTTTATTGCAAGTATATGTTTTATGAGTTTTAATTGTTGTCAGCTACCCAGAGTTGTGTAATTGGCATAGAAATAGTTAAATAAATAAAATTAGAGAAGCTTTCTTAAAAGAAAAGGAGGAGGAAAAGCAGCTATAGAAAGTTAATAAATAACCAAATTGGGCTTTTTCTGCCTTGAATATGGCCCAAAGCTCTGTCTTGACCTTGTATCTTAAAATTATTTAGAAAAAAAACTTTTAAAAAAGAATTTTTAAAAATTTCATCTCAAGCTTGAAATTTGGACTTGAGTGGTAACAGTTTATTCATGTTGTGTATAAAGAATTATCAGAAATGGTTGGCTAAAATTAGATTCTGAAATGATCTGATCAGTAAATACTTTTTCCCTTTTAGGTGGCTACCTGGGTAGATGAAACTTTGAGTTCTGTAGCTTCTAAATTAGAACATACTGCACAGACCTACTCAGAACTTCAAGGAGAACGAATAGTTTCACTGCATTGTTGTGCCCTTTATACCTGTGCTCAGTTGGAGAATAATTTATATTGGTGGTAAGTGCATATTTCAATTCAAAGCTTTAAATATATATATATATATCTATTCAAAGAACAAAAAAAAACCCTCATCAGCTTATGTATTTATGTTTGAAGAGGTTTTTTGTTTGAAAATCAGTAGATGAAAGTGTGATTAAAAAGGGTGCCAAGAACTTGTTCAGGTCAATAATTTAATTTAATCTAATTTATTAAATTTGTAAGGCTGCCCAATTGAAAACGACCCTACTTCCGCATTTATTTTAATAGAATTGGATTTTATTTTTCTTAGATGATTGTCTTTGGCTTATTCATATGGGTCATATTGCTTGAGGGTAAAGGTCATCTTGAGAGAGAGAGAAAGGATGCTTTTGTGATTAAGGCTTATATTAAGTTGAATACCTGAATTTTTCAAGTCTGTCTGATTGAATGCTTAAAATGGTATATGATATGAATGTTAGTTTTATAACCCATGTGTGAAGATGCAAAAAGAAAATTGACTGATTGGTTGATTGGGTTTATATTATCCTCCCTTTCTGTCCTTGAATCTAAAAATGAAAAGTTTGTATTTATTAATGAAACAAAACACTGTTGTAACAAACAGTAAGAAAAGATCAGTGCTGCCTTCAGCTTAGGAGCCAAACCCTTTTCCCTATAGCAAATTTCTAATTTTTTTCTTGTCAGGAGGATGGAATGTTAGGAGTTATATTCTCAATTTATTTGAAAGACAGTAGATTAGGGTTGACCTACATATATAAGCAAAAATTAGGCTTTCCTAAAATACTGTGTGTGAGAGAGAGATTAATTCTATTAAAGATTACAAGTAGTAGATCAGATAATTAAATTAAATTAAATTAATCAAATGTTTTAATAATTGGGACTTTAATGCAAACATTTTAATAAAATAAAAATAAAATAAAAAAGAAAATGTTTTAATAATTATTGGGACTTTAATGCAAAAGAGAGGAACTTGTATTGAAAACTGTTGAAAATTTAAGACTAGGAACTCCCAGTATGTCGGACAATGGCTGACAGATTTCTGGAAGTAAATTGGGCTGTTTGTTGCTAACATACTATTTCAGTAGCACAGAAGATGGCTGTATACCTGAAATGCTTAGAATACATAATTCCTTCTCGGTGCTTGCACAGAGGACTTTTCTCTCTCATATAATTTGTTTTCCATACATCTGATGGTCTTTGTTACTTTTAAACTTTTATCAGATTGTCTGCGGGCTTCTTAAATTGCACTGCTGAGAATGCAACACAGTACTGGAAAGTCAGGTCTGATTTATGCAGAATAAAGAAGAAATATTACTAGGAGACAAGAGGTTCTGCTAATGCTGCCTAAAATTACATTAGGCTTTTTAAAAAAAAATTGTGGGCAGTCACACTCTAACTCAACTTCAAACCTAAGATCCATATCATGTCTTACTATCAATCTATTTTGTAGTTTCCTTAGTTTTTACCCTTATCCCTCCTTTTGAAGATTGGCACACAATTCCATTTCACTCTTTATTTGTAGTATTGATCCCTTTCTCAGCTGTGCATTTTGCCATGAGATTTTATTTTCTTTCCCTTTTAGGAGAGGTTGAATATAAAATAGGCATGGAGCATTAAGATTTTCCCATCCTTACTGAGCGTTAGATTTACAGTTTTCTCTTTATTTGAAATATGCTCCTTATTTAATATTCTTAGTATTCCTTGCCAATCTCAGCTTGCTTTCTGACTTTATCTTTTTATTTTATTTATTTATTTATTTATAATTCGACTTGTATTTACCGCTCCATCTTCCTGCAAGGGAACTCTGGGCGGTTTTGCTTTTATGACATCCATAAATGTTGATAATCCATTTTTACTCATCTTTTGCCTTTCCATTTCTTATAAATATCTTTTTTTAAAAGTTCCTCTAAACATTTTGAATAACCATATTGTCTTTTCTTAGGCCTTTTTACAAACCGTTTAAAACCATAGTTCAGAATGAGCATCTATATTTATACAATCCTTTGCATTCTGGGTTTAAAAGCTTTCCAGAATATTATGGTTAATGTTTATTTTGAAGGGTCTTGCATTTGGAGTAGGGATTTGGTGCAGTAATAGATCTCCACACTACGCTGTGCACACTACAGAGATTGGTGGATGAAACTGGGTGGGAAAACATTCTGTCTGCCTTCTTTTTGTATGTGAAATGGTACTCTGCATGACTAGTTTTCTGATGTTGGCCTCCACTGGCATATTTTCCATATGTTTCACAATGCATATTCTTGACTCAACGTGAACAGTTAACTGTAAGCAAGAATCACAATTTTAGGAACTGCCTAATATGATCTTATCTTCTCAAATCTTAAAACTGTTTTATTGGCTATGATTTATTATCATTTATTGTCTCTGCTTTTGTTTAGTTACTTACTAATTTATTACTTTATATGCCATCCATTTCATATTAACGTTAGTATTTTTCTTCCTAGGGGTGTAGTTCCTTTTAGTCAAAGGAAGAAGATGCTGGAAAAGGCTAGAGCCAAAAATAAAAAGCCCAAGTCTAGTGCTGGTATATCTTCAATGCCAAATATCACTGTTGGTACTCAGGTGTGTATAAGCTTATTTTGATTAAAAAAAATGTTGAACAAACTGAACTACTAGTGAGCTGCTTGAATATCACAGTATATGTGGATGGAATTCTTAATTTGGAGCACCTGTTTTCTGAACTGACAGAATTTCAGATATCCATAGTATGCATTGTGCCTGGTTAAAGTTATATTTGTCTCCCCGCCTTTCTGTTCTCCTTTATCAGCGTTTTAGCTATGGTTTTAAGCATGCTGATGGTCTTACGGTTAGGAAACTGCGTTCTGGGTATTTTGCATCTTATACATTCATGTGTCTTTCAGTATCAGGCTTGTTTTATTTATAAAATATACTGGTTTTCCTTCTGATTTTTGATGTTTCATTTACTATAAATAGTTCATTATCTCTTTTTATTTCAGGTTTGTTTGAGGAATAATCCCCTCTATCATGCTGGTGCAGTGGCCTTTTCAATTAGTGCTGGAATTCCTAAAGTTGGTGTTTTAATGGAATCTGTTTGGAATATGAATGATAGCTGTAGATTTCAGCTCCGGTCACCAGAGAGTTTAAAGAACATGGAGAAAGCTAATAAAACCACAGAGGCAAAGTAAGTGCTCTAAAATATTGTGAGGAGCTTGTTTAATACAGTTGGTCATGGGTAAAAAAAATCTTTAAGAAGCACTGAATTATGGATCTTAATCTTCTAACATTTTTGACCTAAATGGAATTCTGTTTGATTGTAATATAGAGCTGTAAATTTAAACTGTTGAATATTTTTCTGAAGACTATAGCAAATAATGGAGAGAAGCCATTTATTTATTTATTTATTTATTTATTTATTTATTTATTTATTTATTTATTTATTTATTATTTAAATTTATATGACCGCCCATCTCCCCCAATCGGGGGACTCTGGGCGTTTTACAATAAAAACAATAAAAACCATTAGGTAGGCAGCCTTGAATAATGCATAATTTTCAGGGTTTTTGAGTTTTTACTTTAGTTCCAATTTACACTAAGGACAATACTTTTAATTGGAAGAGTACATTTTAAACAGTTTTTAAAAATAAGTTTATATTAAAAATGCCTATGTTTACCTAAAGATACCAGAAAATGAGTAGCTATATCCGAAGCATTCACCAATTTTTATAATGCATTTGTGAGAAACCAGACTTACATATTGATGACTTTTGTGTGCTGTCCTATAAGAGAGAGGGATTGCTTATAATAAATTAACTTTAAAGCAGTTTAAATATAAATTAACAAAATTAGAAACAGCATAAATGAGATAAGAAACAATGAAATGGCAATTCCAGGATAAAAATATGAATTCTAAGCCTGAGTGACTCAAACTCCATGCATTACTTCTTTCTTGAAATCTTAGGCCTGAAAGTAAGCAGGAACCAGTGAAAACTGAAATGGGCCCACCACCTTCTCCAGCCTCTACCTGTAGTGATGCATCTTCAATAGCAAGCAGTGCATCAATGCCGTATAGTAAGTTGTATGGAAAGATAGTTGAGAATTGCATTGTCACTAATTTTCCAGTTGTAGAAATTTATCTATAATTAGCTTGTGAATACTCAAAATCTTAGTACAGTCATTTGGAAAACGACATTTTCGATCAATTTATCTTTTTTAATTCCTTTTAATCACGGATGTTTTCATATTTACTTCATTATATTGACCATGTTTGAATATAATATCAAGATGAAATTGCTCTTAATTCTGCCTGTTGGTTGTAGGTAGCACATAGTCCAATTGATAGAAACTAACAAGGAAACATTTCCTGTTACATTTCAATCTTGACACCAGCTAATCCACCCCAGCAGTGTGAACTCCACATCAGACTTGTAGAATATTAGGATAGTGTCAGACCCATTTAGCTATACAAGAAGCTTTTGCTCTTTGGTTGTTTCTGATTACTTCAATTGTTGTCACTGGTGGGAAGATTTGAGCAGTGTCAGTTGAGTAACACCTACATGTACAAATGGCCCTTTTTGCCTGTTGTTCCATTACCATTGATTTTGCAGATCTGTGGTTGGTAAATATAGAAGAGACCTGTTTATCTGCAATAAAATGTTGGCATGTGATTCCTCTTGGAGGACTTTGGGTGGGGAGGTATTTCACACATGTGCAAAATGGTGTGTGGGCTTTAATACATGTATAAAGTACTTTTTTTTTCCATCTGTGTTCCTTATCTGTGGTTGTTAACCTGAAATGGAACCCCTGTGAATATCAAGGGCCAGGTTTATGCCTCTTGTAAACAATAAGTCAGAATTCTCAGCAGTTCTGATTTATCATTATGTCCAAATGCAGCCATCCTATTAAGAATAGATTCAGGCTGAGATTAATAAAATATTAATTTAATAGATGAAAGCATTTTTAATGAGAAAGTTATATTGCAGCTCTGTGCGGATTTTTTACAGTCAAACCCATTTTAATTTTTTTCATTCTTTGTGCTTATTTAAGAACGGCGAAGATCTACACCAGCTCCTAAAGAAGAAGAGAAGGTGAATGAGGAACAGTGGTCTCTTAGAGAAGTTGTATTTGTGGAAGATGTTAAAAATGTTCCTGTTGGGAAGGTTTGTATGAAACAAATTCCATTTATCATAGTCATAGTAATTACTTCATTCTGAAATAGATTAATTTGTACAAATGTTTTTTAACTAGATGCTGCCTGCTTTGTATGGGCTTAATCAAAACAAGATACATTACAAACTGCTCCTCTGCTGCAGGATATTGTCTCAAATAGATGAATGTTGTTTTTTTCTCAAGTTACTCTGCTAAACTAGAGCTCTTGGTTAGTTTTGAATGGATATCCTCATATGAAGACTGAGGTAATAAATGATTTAGCTACCATAAGCCACTTGATTAGAATATATCACTTCAAAATTGCTGATGCATTTTGAGCATATATTATTTTCATCCTGACAAAACAGTTTTAGTTAGGTTTAGTTAGCAGTTTTTAATGTGTTGGGTTTGGGGAACGCTTTCCAGTTTGATGCTCCTTTAAAGGCGGCATACAAATAAAATAAATTTAAAATATAGCTTCTAGGCAACCGCTTGTCAACTTTCGAAGTACTTTAGTATTCTGTAAGTGATATATTGGATAATATGCAGGGGATGCTATGTTACAAATTAAGAAGAAAGATTCTTTGTGTGAAGTAAGATGTTACATTTTTAATTCTGTTCTGATAAAACACTGAAATGGTGGCCCAGAGCAATCCTGGGAGAATAGAAGCTTCTAGTGAGGCTGGAAGGTTTGTTGTAAGCTGAACTTGGGCCTCTTCAGAAAACATAGATTATGATACCACTGTGCCATGTTGATATCTTGAGTGCATGCTCTTAGCCAAAAAATATGTGTATTAGAATATTGTGGTGCACTTATAGTGGCAGAACTGTGTCTGGGATCTTCAGTAATGTCCTAAAAATAAGGTAGGCAGCATCTATGACATTTTTTTAACTATAATGTTTCTTGAAATTTTAAAATATGTACTGTAGTACATTTTAAAACTTAGGTTCTCAATGTATTGTCGAAGGCTTTCACGGCCGGAGTTCAATGGCTGTTGTGGGTCTTCTGGGCTGTGTGGCTGTGTTCTGGAAGTTGTGGTTCCTAACGTTTTGCCAGCATCTGTGGCCGGCATCTTCAGAGGGCAGGAGCACAGACAGAAGCGATCTTTCTGTGCCCAGCACAGGTTCTCAACTTCATCTTGTCTTTCATTTACTTCTATGCTATATGTACTTTGTTCTAGGTACTAAAAGTGGATGGTGCTTATGTTGCTGTAAAATTTCCAGGGACATCTACTAATGCAAATTGTGCAAGCAGCACTGGTTTGGATCCTGATCCCTCTTCTCTTCTTCAAGATTGCCGATTGCTCCGAATAGATGAACTACAAGTATGTGTATTAATGACAAAACATGACAGTTTAAATGGTTAGCAGTTTGCTGCTAAGGACTACAAGTTACAATTCATATATGCATCTGCTAAACATCTTAAAAAAGGATGTCAGCTGTAGAAGATACAAAAATGAGCAGATAATATGAGGAACTGGAGAATTTAAGAAGATAATGTGAACCGTTATACTTCATAAACCCTGATTATTTAAAGAAAAACCGCTAAATGTGATATACATGAGATTTTAGAATTACTCAAAATGTATTTTTAAACAAAAACCTAGGACCATTTATGAAATTGCAGTAAATTCAGAATAAGCAAAAAAGTATAACTTGCTTTTAGTTAATAACTGTAGGATACAATTATGGACATTTGTTAGATTACATTAAAAAGATATCTAATGGTATCTAATGATAAATTAGTCAATATTTTAGCCAGAACAGCTTCAAGGAATCCCCATTTTGTTGGGTAAATGCTGGGGACAAAGAATGGAGGGGAGGACTTGATTTTCAGCATCATGATGCCCTATTTGTCACCATGCAAGAAACATTAGCTTGGCTGGTACTGCAGAAGAATCTCTAGTTCTTTCTAGTAAATTTTACATTCTTAATGAGAGGAATGATTAGATACAGTAAGTTAACTGAATTAGAGTTACAGAACTTTCCTGTTTGTTACAGGTTGTAAAAACTGGTGGGACACCAAAAGTTCCAGATTGTTTTCAGAGAACTCCTAAAAAATTATGTATTCCTGAAAAAACAGAAATTCTGGCAGTTAATGTAGATTCGAAAGGTAAGTGTGAACTTTTTTCTTCCTCAGTTTCTCTGCTTATTTATAGGGTAGTATATGTTAAACTTTACTCAACTGTATTTAATCAATAAATATATATTTAGAAGTTTGGGTTAATATTTTTTAAAAATATTAGCAATGGTCTTTTTCACTTTTTAGGAGTCCATGCTGTCCTTAAGACTGGAAATTGGGTTAGATATTGCATCTTTGATCTAGCAACTGGAAAAGCAGAACAGGAAAATAATTTCCCCACTAGCAGCCTTGCTTTCCTTGGGCAGAATGAGAGAAGTGTTGCTATTTTCACTGCCGGACAGGTTTGTTTGTTATTCATTTTAAATATTTAAAAATGGGCTTTAAGCTGTCAGTATTCTTGATCCGTACACAGTGTGTGCATAATCTTTCTCTGTATTTGGGGTGCAAGGAATGGGAAAGGAAAGAAAGTAACAGAGCTAATACTGTGGAGTCCTTGGTGCTCTCCGAGCCTTGTTGTTTTCTTGCAGACGTTTCATTGCCAGGCTAGGCAACATCTTCAGTGCCAAATGAAACGTCTGCAAGAAAACAACAAGGCTCAGAGAGCACCAAGGACTCCACAGTTCAACCCTGAGCTACAGATATTCTCTTCGATTGGTACAGAGCTAATACTATAGAGAGGGATTGTCTAATGGTTTAATGGTTGAGGGGAAGAAAATGTTGGAAAGGTCTCCTCCCCTTCTGTGACATTTGGAAGTATTCCAGTGGTGAATATTCAATCCCTTCACAAAATAGGAATGACCCGTTCCTATCATCCCTGCCATAAAATTTGTGATATTGGAAGAAATAGTAAAATGTGTGCATATAATCTTTTATACAAATGGGTTTATCCATTCTCAGATTTTTGTTTAACAATATGAGTTTCCTTGGTGGAAGAATGTCATATAAATAATCAGATAAATATAATAAGTGTATGCTATCATGAATTAAACAAAATAACAATTAGTATTAACATTCATAAAAAAGCTGAGCAACTTTCACTGTACTTTAAGGTGTTCTTAATAATTTATACAATATAATTTTATTTAACAGTTTAGAGTTCTGTGAGGGTATAGTGATATAGAAAGAATGTATCTGATCCAGATACATCCACTTTCTGCATTCCACTACATTCCAATAACTGCATAAAAACTAAGCTTTTCTTGACAATATTAGTTGAAATTTAGCCAGCAACAGCAGATTTTGAAAACTGAGCTTTCATTGTTTTCCTCTCTTTTCCCACTCAACCTGTTGCTCACTTAAGTAGGCTGCAGATTGACCACCACTATTTTGCAGCCTTATTTAGTGGGGTATGGGAAGAATTTTAGAATTTTTTTCCATTCCTAAATGAAAGGGCAGGGCAGTGCCAGAAAAGAAAAGAAAAGAAAAAAAGAAAGAAAAGAAAAGAAAAGAAAAAAAGGCATAAAATATACTTATCAAGTTCAGAATGTGTTAGATGAAATCAGAGTATAAGGGTGATAATAAGAATAGTACCAATGCACGGGTGAAGTGTCTTTCCTCCTACTCTTCCTCCTCCTCCTCCATCATCATCATCATCATCATCATCATCATCATCATCATCATCATCATCATCAATCTGTTTCTCATACACTTAGCACTGAGAGCTGAGATTCCAGGGCAGATGCTTTTTGGAGTTGATAGAGTCACTATTAAATTAAAAGACCACCCCTAGGTCTGAAACCTCTTCAGAAACTTTCAGAGCCTTTCGCACTTTCTTTGCTAGGTATAAGCCAACAAATAAAGGTTCTTCAGTCAACCAGATGCCTTTCTCCAAACACTTTGCAGATAACCCTCCTACTCTGCTTCTAGCTCGATTGATTTGACTTTTTAATGGGATATAGATCGGATTACTAGCCTTGCATGGCCTAATCACTCAGACAGTTTTCTCAGTTCCTGGATGCAGTTTTTGTTCTCCACCATAGCTCCTAATGATCCCAAAGATAGAGGTAGGGAAATAATTTTTCAGTAACCAAAATAGGTTTATTATTGCCAGGAGTTCTGCACATAAGGCTGTAACTTGAAATGGCTTGAGCTAAAAATAGCTGTCTTGGGTTTATAATGGGTTGTTCTGATCATTCTGGAATTGTTTTGAACAGGATTGTTGCAAGATAGGAACATTTCTGGAGTGTCTGGAACAGCCTGTTTTGAACTCAAAACAGAGGATTTCAAGCTCAAAACATTTTTCATATGAAACATTTTGCACACCTGTAACAATTGCCCTTAGCTTGTGATTGCTTTGAGGACATAGAGGTTGTGTCTAAGATGGGTTGAGCTGGGCTTTACTTCAAGAGATGATGCACTGCTGGATGGCATGTTGTCCTGTTGTTAAAATAGGGCAAGATGACACAAAGAATGTTCAAGCAAGAATGAAGAATAACTGGCAGATGAGGAATGTAAACTTCTTTGTAAAGTATTAACTGAAACAATGAGAAAAATAACTAGAATTTGTATTGCATAACGTTCTGCTTCTTACATAGGAATCACCAATTATTCTTAGAGATGGAAATGGCACTATATATCCAATGGCAAAAGACTGCATGGGTGGAATAAGAGATCCTGATTGGCTTGATCTTCCTCCTATTAGCAGTCTGGGAATGGGAGTACATTCCTTAACAAATATTCCTGCTAATTCAACCATTAAAAAGAAAGCTGCTATCATCATAATGGCTGTTGAGGTAATTAATATATTGAACAAAGTTATTCTTAGAGGCATTGCATCTTTTAGTGGTTCACTCTCTTGATTTGTATTCAGTCTTTCAGAAATATTCCTAAATTGGACAACCCATGACCCATGGGGTCATCGTTTCAGAGATATTTCCTTACCTAAACAGAGAAACAGAATAACCCTGGGTGGGCAAAAAAGCAGTGGGAGTGGGAGTGACTTCCAGCTTCCTACTGGCTTCCCCATTGAGTTTCCTTGCGGGAGGCTGGCAGGGAGCATCGGAAATCTTCCTCCCTCCCTCCCTCCTTCCCTGTTCTTCCTTCCTTCCCTCCCTCCCGCCTGTTGGCCTTGGACTTGCAACTTCCTGTTGGCTTCCCCACTGGTTTTGCTTGTGGGAAGCTGGCAGGCAGCATTGGCAATCACAATTGAGTTTAGACTTCCTGCTGGCTTCCCCATTGACTTGTGGGAAGCTGTCAGAGAAATTATGATCACGTGACCGCGGCTGTAGCATAAACTAGGTAATGGTTATATGTGCCTGTTTTATTTTCTGAGTGCAGAAGCAGACTTTAATGCAACATATTCTGCGATGTGACTATGAGTCCTGCAGACAGTATCTTATGAACCTCGAGCAAGCTGTTGTCCTGGATCAGAATCCACAAGTGCTACAGACATTCCTCGGTCATCGATGTGACGGAAATAGAAATATTCTGCATGCTTGTGTGTCTGTGTGCTTTCCAACCAGTAATAAAGAAACGAAAGAGGAAGAGGGTGAGTTCAGCAAACTGATGCAAATTCTTCTGTACATTGTTGAAAGAAAGGTCCACTATTATTCAGAAATCAATTTTGAAATAGCTTTGTATATACATAGGCAAATTAGTCACTGTGAGAGTCTTTGTACATGCTTCAAGCATTATACCCATGGCCATCATGGCTACCAAGGGAGAAAAAGGTGGACAAAAATAATGGAGACATGCAGCACTTCAGTTTTAAAGCCAAAAATATGTTTCAGAGCAGCATGGACATGCATGCCACAATTGTTGGTGTCTGCTTAAGCTACATTTTTTTCTGGGCTGCAACAGAGTCCTTTACAGCGGACATGGGAGTGCTGTTGGCACCTCCTTAACTCAAGCATGTAATTTCCTGGAAATACAGAGGACAACTGTTGCTCAGAAAAAGACAGAGCTTTTTTAGGGACATGCCAGCTGGTGCAGTGTGTGCACTCATATCCACTCTGTAGCACCTTTTCTGTTTTGGATCTAAAAATTGTTAATAGCCCCAGAACACAGAGTATGCCTATTTACAGAGATTTTAGTTTCTCTTTGAAATAAGACTGGGCTTGGAAGAATACTGTTTCTCTGGGAGGGCTAGGTTCAGACAATACAGTAGGTCATAAATTATGGTTTACAAACAAGAATATTTGGATTAACTTGGTACAAGTAGTCCTCGTTTAACAATGCTAATTGGGACCGGAAATTTCATTGTTAAGCAACGTGGTTGTAAGTTGAAAAACCATGTGACTGTGCCGTTTAGTGGCGGCAGTTCAGGCAGTCCCAATTGCCATCATTAAATGAGGACTGCGCGGGTTGTTAAGCAAGGACCTCACCTGACAAACAACTTCTGACTTCCTACTGGCTTCCCCATTGACTTTGCTTGTGGGAAGCCGGCAGGGAAGGTCGCAAATTGTGATCACATGACTGTGGGATGCTGCAATGGCCATAAGTACGAGGTCTGGTCATAACTACCACTTGTTCAGTGCCATTGTAAGTTTGAATGGTCACTGAATGAGTGGTCGTTAAACGAGGACAACCTGTACACTAAACCAAAACCAAGCTGATCACATTATGGATTAGAACAATGTATGATCTGGGTCACTGAGAAAGAGATGCTGAGTCAAGGGGAAAGAAAGCTAATTTTGGTGCCCATTCTCTGAATCGGGTGGGCAACCTGTGAGTTGTTTGTGACCCTTAACTGCATCACCAAAATTTAGTGGCGAAATTTCTGATTTCCAACGTAATATATCTTCTGTGTTTTTTTTTTGGAAAAATAATGAACAAAAGGGCTCCCATAAGCTGCTAGGAGATTTAAAGCATCCATTTGCACTTTAATACCTTTCCCCAAACCTAAATTTTAAAAAGCTAGTTTTCCCCCCCTATTATTTGGGCAACATAAGGGGCAAAATGGATGCCTTAAGACTGGGGGCCGGGGTTTGCAGGCCGGAGCCAATTGCGTGGACTGGGGGGGGGGGTTTGCAGGTGGGAGCCAATCGTGCGGACTGGGGGGCGGGGTTTGCAGGTGGGAGCCAATAGTGTGGACTGGGGGGCGGAGTTCGGAGACGGGCATGGCGGCCTGGTTCCTTACAGGCCATGGACCACTACCAGTCCGCAGCCCCGGGGTTGGGGACCCCTGGTTTAAATTATCTTAGCCTTTTGACCCCTTGAAACTTTAATTATTAAATAAACTTTTATTCCTCTCATTGTTTTGCATTTGAGTAAATAAATGATCATAATATGCTATGTTAATTTCAAATAGGACATTTCTATAAAAATGACAAATACATGTCAGAGAAACGCTTTAGCAATAAAATCACCAGTTTTGTCAAGGTTCTTATTTATGCTTCAGAAGCAGAGCGCTCAGAAAGGAATACGTTTGCTGAAAGGTTATCTGCGGTTGAAGCTATTGCAAATGCTATTTCAGTGGTGTCAAGTAATGGACCAGGAAATCGTGCAGGATCCTCCAGCAGTAGAAGGTAGGTTAATGGTAACAAACCATTTTCTTTTTATTCTTTCCTTAAATATCAAAACATAGAATACATAGATCAGAGCTTTCCAAACTTTTCAAGTTGGTGACACACTCTTACAGCAGGGCATCATTTTGCGACATACTCTTACAGCAGGGCATCATTTCGCGATACACTCTTACAGCAGGGCATCATTTTGCAATACACTCTTACAGCAGGGCATCATTTCGCGATACACTCTTACAACAGGGCACAAGGCAGGCGCTAGGACCTGCGCGGAATCACAGCAGGTTTGGAGGCAGCAAGGCACAAGGCAGGCGCTAGGACCTGCGCGGAATCACAGCAGGTTTGGAGGCAGCAAGGCACAAGGTAGGCACTAGGACCTGCATGGAATCCTGGCAGGACTCGGAGGCAGCAGCAGCCGCGACACACCCAGACACTGCAGCCGACACACTAACGTGTCCTGACACACAGTTTGGAAAGCTCTGACATAGATAATCACATTCCAGCAATGTTGTCAGAAACCAAGAAAATGGCACACATTAAACTTCCACATTTAACTTTAGCTTCATTAGGCTATCAAGAAGCTAGAAGAGAGAAAATAGAGAAAAGAAATAGAAACTTAGTCAAAATCAGGTTATTATTTACTTAGTAAAATTATATTAAGCACGTATCAATTAAATATAGTTCAATATTAAAGAATTTTCTAATTATTTTAAAATGGCCCTTATTAGTTATGAAAAGATAACTTGTACAATTTTTAGTGGAAATATCAATATGTATATTTTAGGGAGAAGAACCCCTGCCCCCTTTCATAAATGAAACAATGGTACTAGACCATTCCAATCAGTGTATCCCTATGTCCTTATAAGATTCCATTCCAAAAGGACATTGCAGTAAAGAAATCAGTGGTACAGAATTCAGCTATAGTGTGTTACTTTCGGTATCCTAATTAAGAATATATATAAAACAGCATTTAACTTTCAGGGTAAACTGTACTCTTGAATGTAATACCAATGTGCAAAATTTGCTGATCTGGGAATGGAATTCTAGCAAATTCAAGAACGTTCTATTTCTCTCCAGACTATACCAAACCTCCTCCTGGACCCATGCTGTTCTGGGGAGAGTTCAATGGTTTCCAAAAGTTAATTCTCTGCACTGGAAGTAGTTTGTGGTGTTACAGACATGGGGTTCTGGATGAACAGTTGAAAGCCAAATGTTCTTGATGAGGCTTTCAGAAACTGCCAAGTTGACTCTTGAATGTCATGGACTGGAAGATTTACATAGCCTGCAAAGAAATTTTACACATTTCAAGAATCTGCCCAGAAAAAGATGGATCCAAATGGTTTTCAATTTGCTATTGAGGAGCATCAGTGCTTCTATTATTGATAAAAGAAATAATAGAAGAGATGGAGTAGCTGTCATTCTTAATGAAAGGGTGTCAAATTAGTGTTTGGATAGAACACAGGAAAATGAGAGAATGATCTCAGTTCAAGTCCAAGACAAGTCAATATTGTGAATCAAGTCAACCACAGAAGCAGAGGAAGCATGACAACTTGCAACGCCTTGTTGACAAAACGACAGAAAATACTGTATATCTTACTAATGATAGGAGACTGTAATGCAGTGCTTTCCAAAGTCCCGCTGTTGGCGACACACCAACGGCAGTGGTGCGGTGGTGGCATGTGCGGCAGCAGTGGCCTCGTGCATTGTGCTAAAACCCTGAAGCGCTGATCGCGCGCCACTGCCACCGCTGCCACCACCGCACACGCCGCCGCTGCCGCCACGCACGCCGCCACAGGCGGTGGCGACGCACCATCAGCACTTCCGGGTTTTGTCGCGACACACTAATGCATAGCTTTCCAAACTGTGGTGCGACACAATACTGTGTCGCCTGTGGGGCCCAGGTGTGTCGCGTCAAAACCCGGAAGCGCTGATGGTGCGCTGTGGCAGGCCATCAGCGCTTCCGGGTTTTTGCACGGCACACCAGGACACCGCTGCGGCGTGCGAAAATCCAAAAGCCCTGCGGCGGCGGTGCTTTCGGGTTTTTGCGCGCCGCCGCCATGGCGGCCCCTCCGGGTTTTCTCATGCGCCGCCGTTGGTATGTCACCACGGGAAAAGTTTGGAAAGCCCTGCACTAATGTGTTGCGACACACAGTTTGGAAAGCTGTGGCTTAGACTACTGAACAACTACATGTATTTCTTATGATAAGATAATGCTCAAGTGTTTGTACTCCAGATTTAAACAATATGCTGTACAAGAACTGCCAGATGTAGAAGCTGTATTCAGAAAAGGCAGGGGCACCCAAGATCACATTACTGACATCTGACAATTAATGAACAAAGCAAGAGAATTCCAAAAAGACATCTAGTTTTGCTTTATTGATTACACTAAAGTTTTAGAGAAATTAGAAATTGCTCAGAAAGCAGTAACCTCAAATATACTCATGATTCAAAGTTAAGGAACATCACACTGATAACAAAAGTACATATTGTCAAGGCCATGGTTTTCTCAGATTTAACGTAAAAGCTGGATTATCGGAAAGGCTTAACTAAGAAAAATCAATGCCTTCGAATTGTGTTGGAGAAAATTACTGATTTTAATAATTAACATTATTGTAATGTGATACAATGTGGACCACAAGAAGACCATATCATTTCAGATTAGGTGAAATAAAACCAGATTGCTTACTGGAAGCCCTAATGAAAGTAAAGCTTATATATTTTGGACATGTAATTTGAAGGCAGGTTTCACTGGAGGAGACCCTGATATTTGGAAAAATCAAAAGCAGTTGAAGAAGAGGCTAATGGAAGGCAAGGTGGCTAGATACATACATACATTTTTTTTATCCTGCCTTTATTATTTTTATAAATAACTCAAGGCAGCGAACATACCTAATACTCCTTCCTCCTCCTATTTTCCCCACAACAACAACCCTGTGCGGTGAGTTGGGCTGAGAGAGTGACTGGCCCAAGGTCACCCAGCCGGCTTTCGTGCCTAAAGCGGGACTAGAACTCACAGACTCCTGGTTTCTAGCCCAGCACCTTAACCACGAGACCAGACTTGATGACAGAAGTGTGAACTTAGATGAAGTCACTAACTGACAGACAATCTTGGTAAAATTATTTTTCCCCTAAAAAATGCATTATTCATGACTTTCTTTTTACTCTTAGTTTGCGACTGAGAGAAATGATGAGAAGATCCTTGAGAGCAGCAGGTTTGGGCAGACATGAAGCTGGAGCTTCTTCTAGTGATCATCAGGATCCTGTTTCTCCTCCCATAGCTCCTCCAAGCTGGGTTCCTGATCCTCCAGCAATGGATCCTGGTAAGATTTTGAGATGTTCCTCTGCATAATTGCAGAATCAAAACAGATGTTAGAGGTATGTCAGATGAGCCTGTAACAAGAGTCATATACAGTGGGGCAAAAAATTATTTAGTCAGCCACCAATTGTGCAAGTTCTCCCACTTAAAAAGATGAGAGAGGCCTGTAATTGACATCATAGGTAGACCTCAACTATGAGAGACAAAATGAGAAAACAAATCCAGACAATCACATTGTCTGATTCGGAAAGAATTTATTTGCAAATTATGGTGGAAAATAAGTATTTGGTCACCTACAAACAAGCAAGATTTCTGGCTCTCACAGACCTGTAACGTCTTCTTTAAGAGGCTCCTCTGTCCTCCACTCATTACCTGTAGTAATGGCACCTGTTTGAACTTGTTATCAGTATAAAAGACACCTGTCCACAACCTCAAACAGTCACACTCCAAACTCCACTATGGTGAAGACCAAAGAGCTGTCGAAGGACACCAGAAACAAAATTGTAGACCTGCACCAGGCTGGGAAGACTGAATCTGCAATAGGCAAGCAGCTTGGTGTGAAGAAATCAACTGTGGGAGCAATAATGAGAAAATGGAAGACATACAAGACCACTGATAATCTCCCTCGATCTGGGGCTCCACGCAAGATCTCACCCCGTGGGGTCAAAATGATCACAAGAACGGTGAGCAAAAATCCCAGAACCACACGGGGGGACCTAGTGAATGACCTGCAGAGAGCTGGGACCAACGTAACAAAGGCTACCATCAGTAACACACTACGCCGCCAGGGACTCAGATCCTGCAGTGCCAGACGTGTCCCCCTGCTTAAGCCAGTACATGTCCGGGCCCGTCTGAAGTTTGCTAGAGAGCATTTGGATGATCCAGAAGAGGATTGGGAGAATGTCATATGGTCAGATGAAACCAAAATAGAACTGTTTGGTAGAAACACAAGTCGTCGTGTTTGGAGGAGAGAGAATGCTGAGTTGCATCCAAAGAACACCATACCTACTGTGAAGCATGGGGGTGGCAACATCATGCTTTGGGGCTGTTTCTCTGCAAAGGGACCAGGACGACTGTTCCGTGTACAGGAAAGAATGAATGGGGCCATGTATCGTGAGATTTTGAGTGCAAACCTCCTTCCATCAGCAAGGGCATTGAAGATGAAACGTGGCTGGGTCTTTCAGCATGGCAATGATCCCAAACACACCGCCCAGGCAACGAAGGAGTGGCTTCATAAGAAGCATTTCAAGGTCCTGGAGTGGCCTAGCCAGTCTCCAGATCTCAACCCCATAGAAAACCTTTGGAGGGAGTTGAAAGTCCGTGTTGCCCAGTGACAGCCCCAAAACATCACTGCTCTAGAGGAGATCTGCATGGAGGAATGGGCCAGCATACCATCAACAGTGTGTGCCAACCTTGTGAAGACTTACAGAAAACGTTTGACCTCTGTCATTGCCAACAAAGGATATATAACAAAGTATTGAGATGAAATTTTGATATTGACCAAATACTTATTTTCCACCATAATTTGCAAATAAATTCTTTCCGAATCAGACAATGTGATTGTCTGGATTTGTTTTCTCATTTTGTCTCTCATAGTTGAGGTCTACCTATGATGTCAATTACAGGCCTCTCTCATCTTTTTAAGTGGGAGAACTTGCACAATTGGTGGCTGACTAAATACTTTTTTGCCCCACTCTATCTATCTATCTATCTATCTATCTATCTATCTATCTATCTATCTATCTATCTATCTAATTTTTATCCCGCCTTTATTATTTTTATAAATAACTCAAGGCGGCGAACATACCTAATACTCCTTCCTCCTCCTATTTTCCCCACAACAACCCTGTGAGGTGAGTTGGGCTGAGTTGGGCTGAGAGAGAGTGACTGGCCCAAGGTCACCCAGCCAGATTTCATGCCTAAGCTGGGACTAGAACTCACAGACTCCTGGTTTCTAGCCCATTGCCTTAACCACTAGGCCAAAGAAGCATATATAGCTAGCATTAAATACCTATAATAGGTGTGTGGGGGGGTTATCCGTTCAATCATGTCGGATTCTTGGAGATTGCCTAGGCAAGTCCCTGCAGTTTCTTGGCAAGGTTTTTCAGAAGTGGTTTGCCATTGCCTCTTTCCTAGGGCTGAGAGAGAGCGATTGGCCCACAGTCACCCAGCTGGCTTTGTGCCTAAGGTGGGACTAGAACTCATGGTCTCCTGGTTTCTAGCCTGATGCCTTAACCACTGCCCCAAACTAGCTCTCATAATAGGTATATAAATACCTATTTGACTGCATGAAGCATTTAGTGAAGTGTTAAATTACCACCTACACATTTTTAGCCGTTGTTCATTTTAGGTTTGTTGCTTGCTGTTTGCTAGTTACCCTTAGACTTATTGAATAACCTTTGGCTAGAAGAAAGCTTAAGCATATTTTTTTAGTTAATATGTGGGGGGGGGGGGTTCTTGTTGCCAGGGATGTGTTTTATTTATTGATGTACATTCTGCTATTCTGTTTGCTAAAAGATGGTGACATTGATTTTATCCTGGCTCCTGCTGTGGGATCTCTTACCACAGCAACGACTGGCACCGGCCAAGGACCAAGCACTTCTACCATACCAGGTGAGAGAACGTTATTTGATATGCCTTTGCAAATGAATTGTGTAGATGTATTTATCTAAAGAACTCCACCAGTGTACTAGCTACTGTCATTTGCAAGTGTATCCGTAAGTATATAAGCTGGACCTCACAATGGATTTCCCAGCAAGGAAAAAAAATGCCATATGAAATAAATAAAAGTATATAAGTATTATATTGCTCTATAATAGTTTGCATGCACTGAAATATATTGTCTGTTTAAATGCAGCTTTAAGATATAAAATTTCCAGTCCTTTCATTTCCACTAATATTCATAATTGTGTCATATCACATTTCAAATATAGCTGCAATATCAGTTGTAATTGTCACAGCAACAAAGCAGCTTTTAAATTTCATTTTTCATCAATGCTTTCTGATTTGTAGGTCCTTCTGCAGAACCCTCTGTAGTGGAATCAAAAGACAGGAAAGCCAATGCTCACTTCATACTGAAACTGTTGTGTGACAGTGCGGTTTTACAGCCATATCTCCGGGAACTGCTGTCAGCCAAGTAAGGGCCCTCTTGTTAAATCTCGTGCATTGGCTTCATACTCTTGGGAAGCAGGTAGAATAATTTGCCTCCTCCAGATGGTCAGTATTTGGTTTTATTCCTGCTTTTTCAAGCAGCCAGCTAAGTTGAAGCTATCTGCCCTCATATTCCTATGCATTTTTTGAAAATCAGGGTTCAAATAAAATGTATGCTGTTTTTTAATGATTGTATATTGATTTTTTAAATCTTTCCTGAAACTGTTATTTTAATTTGAAAATGATACGGATACATTATTGCTTGTAGGGATGCAAGAGGCATGACACCATTTATGTCTGCAGTTAGTGGCAGAGCATATCCTGCTGCAATTACTATTTTAGAAACTGCACAGAAAGTTGCCAAAGGTATGAACAGTTTTTAATTTTTGCTAATGATTTAGCATTTTTTTCCTTGGGGGGTTGGCATGTCGTTTTAAAACATGGAATTAATCGAACATTGCAGTTTCCTTGCTACTTGTCAATAACTTGGATTATTCCCTTCTCTGTAATAGGAATGATTCAGTTGAAGGAATTTCCTTAGATTATTTCTCCAGCATCTCTTTATGCAGTGGGTTATATTTTCATTATTTATTGAGGTTTTATCCTGTTAGTTTAAAACAATTTCAGATAGTTATTAAAGAAGGAGAGTTTATAGCAATTGCTCTCAATAAAGACAAAAATAATCACAGTACAACCTGCACCTAGGAGGAATTTAGTATAAGTATGGTATAATAGATACCTGAAGTAAAGTGATGTTTCCTTTTAACTTTTGCAGAGCTTCTGAGTGCTAAGCTTTCCTGTGTTTTTATTTTAAACTCCTAGCCCTGATGTTTAATTTGGAACTCTCCCTCCTCTTCCCTCTCCTCCTTTTTAAAGCAGAGGCAATGTCAAGTGAAAAAGAGGAAGATGTGTTTACGGGAATGGTTTGTCCAACTGGCACAAATCCAGATGACTCTCCTTTGTATGTTTTGTGTTGCAATGATACTTGTAGTTTTACATGGACTGGTGCAGAACATATAAATCAGGTAAATTTTGGGAGTCTTGTTTGGCATTTGCTTTCTGGTGCCAGGTTAAACTATTTTTACTGTCTCAAGTTTACAATTTATTTAAAAATTTTCCACATTTGATTTATTACTGCTATTTTTCTTTCAGTCTTTTCACTTTTCCATGCAGACTAGATCAGTTGAGCTTGGTTCCTTTTGAAATCAATGGAACTAATTAATTAGAATTGAAATCTCAGTGGCTAAATCAAGATGTAATTATTCTTACAATAAATAAAAATTAAGTTAATCAATGGGTTTATTTCAGTTAAGTTAAGGTTATGACTAATTCAGGATTCAGCCATTGATTTCAAGGGAAAAGTGTTAACTTAGATGTTACCCTGTCTTAATGCTTGTATGTTAAATTTCCTGTTATCTTTAGAAATCATTGTTGAAAAGTAATGAGTAAGGTTTTTTTACATAAAACAGTTTAGAGTGTAATCCTATACACATTTAACTGAGAATAAGATAAGGGTGTATAAGATTGAACAATTTTTTAGAATGCAGTTATTCAGTGGTTGTTACTTTTGGATAGACTTGTACAGGACTGTAGTCTTAATTATGATTTATGAACATTTAGCCTGAACTTGAACAATTTATTTTAACAGATTAGCAATAGGTTAGGATTTATCACAAAGTAAACATTCATATATTACTATCTTTATCTTGTCAATTTTAATTCAGTGATCCTCTCTTCCAGCAATTTTCCCCCACACAGTTTTCTGAATGAACTGATTTGAGCAATTTATATAGTATTTTCTTGGGGAGGATAAGTTTAATCTTAAATCCAGGAAAATTAGTTGTACATAGCAGTTCAACACCAGATTCAGAAGCTGTTAATGAATGGTGGTTACCTAAAGAAGCATAAAGAACTCCTACATTTGAAAGGATGTGTCCCACAGTCACCATATCCTTCGAGATACTTTTGCCTATAAATATTGATGTGAATATGCACCTGAGAATGTTTAGCCCTGCATATATCAGGATCTGCTTTGGAATGCTTTTGAAACTCTAATCTTGGGTAACATTGAGAAAGTGAACAGTGCTGAAAATTAGCATAGTTTTAGAAAATGTGTCTGGAAGTGGTCACACAAGTCTTAATATTAATTGTTTCTAAATCCTTAAGATAGTTATTGCTGTAAATGCACTCTTTCCATTAGTTGGCTATTATGGTTCATTCTACAAAATGAAAAAAAGGAAGGGAAGCCATAATTTCTGCCAAACATCCAGTATACACCAGATAGATAGATAGATAGATAGATAGATAGATAGATAGATAGATAGATAGATAGATAGGAGAGAGAGATCACTTTTTCTAAAATGCCCCCCCCCTTTTTTTTTAGGATATATTTGAATGCCGAACATGTGGTTTACTGGAATCTCTGTGCTGTTGCACAGAATGTGCACGAGTATGCCATAAAGGCCATGATTGCAAGTATGTTTATCTTTTTTGCAATGAATTATGTTTAGTGGTCTGTTGTTCAGAAATGTTATTTGAGAATTATACTTAATTGTTCTTACCTACCTATTATGGAGACATAATACAGAAAAGTTGAAATTGAAGATGTGGAGCTTACTTCTATTGGGGTGAGAAGGTGAAGATTCACTCAAGTCAAGTTTGACTCCAAATGACCACATGGCCTTCGCCGTTTACTTTTCTTGGCAAGAGCTTGCCACGGCCACTTCCAAGCCTATAGCATGGTATCACTTGATAGTCTTCCATCCAAGTATCAACTGATCCTCCTTGGTTGGTTTTTTTTTTGAGATGAGCCATGGTTGGCTAGATGCTGCTTCCTGTTTAGGCATGGGGGTGTAAAAGTTGTCCTTCTCAGCAACATCTGCTAGTTACAAGCAAATAGTCAAGGGACAATTTACTTTCTTAGGAGGAAGCTTTTTCAAAGTTGTTATTCTTAAATTAATACAGTCTTTTATACAAAAAAACTCTGCCCAGAGTTCCCTGTTGGGGGAGATGGGCGGTGATATAAATTTAAATAATAATAAATAAATGAAATAAAGGACCATTTGGGAAGCAGCAGTTGTGAAGTTCATATTTCTAGATCTACCTATATTTCACATTGATATGAAAATTGATGTTACATAATTATAAATTACCTCTCTTTCAGGCTTAAACGCACATCACCTACAGCATACTGTGACTGCTGGGAGAAGTGCAAGTGCAAAACATTAATTGCAGGACAGAAATCTGCCCGTCTTGATCTGCTTTTCCGGCTGCTTACTACTACAAATCTTGTTACCATGCCAAATAGTAGGCAAGTGTCTGTCTGTGTTTTGCAAATGGGAGAAAGAGATCTGAGAAATCCAGAGCAGTCTTTTTTTACACCTCTCTCTCTGTGTTCTAGGGGGGAACATCTCCTGTTGTTCTTAGTACAGACAGTTGCACGACAAACAGTAGAACACTGCCAGTACCGGCCACCAAGAATTAGAGAAGATCGTAATCGTAAAACTGCAAACCCTGAAGGTAGGCCCTTAAATCACGTACAAGATTTTCTGTTATAGTTTGGGTCTTCCCAAAGTTAAGCTATAGTCTTCCCTGTTAAGCTCTCCCAGCACACATAAGAGGAGGAATAATATATAATATAAATACTTTTATATTAGCTGTCCCAGGCTTCTCTTTCCATTCTTTTCCTGCCTTACTTAGAATGACCCTTAGTTGTTTTTATGCTGTATTTCCACCCTTTCTAATCTTAATATTTCCTTAATATAAATGCAAAAGAGATGCTCTTTTGGGAGCCACAAAAGAGATGCTTGTGGGTGGCATGTGACCTTCCTGCTACATGTTTTCCCCTCTGTCATAGTCCTGGATTCTTTCCTGATGGTTAAATGGAGAAACAGTCTATCCTAAGACCTTCTACAGACCACACCAGTCACCATATCAAACTGGTCAGACAAGCAGCAAACAACTCAGCTATTGGTTCTTCAGCCACAGCAGCACATTCTAATTGGGAAGAGGCAATTATACTGGTGTCTTCATCCAAATGGCTTATATTTTATGATATTCATAAATTTCTTAAGGCCTAGTAAACGTTGATTCTTACACAGTCAAAAGGAAACAATCTGATACTAAATAAAAAACAGATGGGAATTTTATTTCTTGGCCAAAAGAGAATTGCTTCTAGCCTGTTATGCAGAGCTGGCAAGAAATAGAATTTTGATTGCTAGGAATGAAGTTTGTATTTTATACACAGCAGCCAGTGGAATTGTTTCATAATGGCTTCTCAGCTTTTGTGTAACAAAGCACCATATCAGAGGTTCCCCATGCTTGTTTAAAAGATTCAGCAGCTTGCTCCCATCCTATATGAATGAGCATATGCATATCCTATACTTAGATGCCTCTAAGTCCCAAACAGAACAGAATGTTGGTCACTTATTGGAAAGGCTCCTGGTTTGGGGTAGGTGAGGCATCAAAGCAATACCCCAGTGCTTTCTAAAGTGCCACCGTTGGTGACACACCAGCGGCGGGGGCGGGGGCGTGCATGGCGGTGGTGCAGGGGGGTGCGCGGCGGTGGGGGTGTGTATGGCGGCAGCGGCGGCCTCCGCTAAAACGCGGAAGCGCTAATGGCGCGGCGCTGCTGCCGCCGTGCACACCCCCGCTGCCGCATCCGGGTTGTGTGGCGATACACCAGACTGTGTGTTGCGACACACTAAAGTGTCGCGACACACAGTTTGGAAAGCTGTGCAATACCCTATTTCTACTAATTCAGTGTTTTTGCTATCCTCTTAAGGAAATACGGTAGTATTTTTTTTATTGTTTCTCAAATTACTTGATAGTGGCTTATTCAGACTCTCAACCTAACAGTCAGTAAAAATGGAAGGGTATGAGAGGATGTAGCAGCAGATTTAATAATTTAACTTTCCTGACTTTTTGAGCAGTTCAATTCATACTTGCAAGCTTCTGTTTTATCAAACTGGAAGAACCTTTATTCCTCACGTTTATTCCTCACATTTATATAGCTTCATATCTCACAAACATGACTCTGGGTGGCGTACAATAAGAGCAAACCATAAAAAGCAAACCATTTTTAAAAATCCATAATAAAAAGAGCAATATTATTAAAAAAGACTAGGAGAGAGCTTCTTTGATGTTACAAACAATGTAGCCATCTCAACAAGTTTCCATTTCCCTGAGATCTTCAGGCCTGTTGACATAGCCACGTCTGATTATGGGAATAATCAATATTCCATTCTGGAAAAACTGTTGAAATCTTCCTTTACTTGTATTTTAGATTCAGATATGCCTGATCATGATTTAGAACCACCGCGATTTGCACAGCTTGCCTTGGAACGTGTTTTACAAGACTGGAATGCATTGAAATCTATGATCATGTTTGGCTCACAGGAGAACAAAGACCCGTGTGTATAGATTAGCATGTTTCAGTTATTTACGTTTGAAAATTTGCTTTGTATCATAGACATGGAACTACATTTTATTTTCTTCTTCTTCCTTTTGCTTTTTTCCAAGTCTTAGTGCAAGCAGTAGGATTGGTCATCTTTTGCCTGAAGAACAAGTTTATCTTAATCAGCAAAGTGGTACTATTCGACTGGATTGTTTTACACATTGTCTCATTGTGAAATGTACAGCAGATATTTTGGTAAGGCATGTGTTGTTGTTTTTTGGTAAATATGCCAATTTTTTTTTCCAGCTAGAAGCTCATATTATAATTTGCAAATCTAAGCTGTGGTATGACAATTGTTTTCTTCAGCTTTTAGATACTTTGCTGGGGACTCTTGTAAAGGAATTGCAAAACAAGTACACTCCAGGTCGCAGAGAAGAAGCAATTTCTGTGACAATGCGGTTTCTGCGTTCTGTAGCTAGAGTTTTTGTAATTCTTAGTGTGGAAATGGCTTCTTCAAAAAAGAAAAAGTAAGTTTTTTAGCTTTACTTAAATTAACATTGGGAATATGGGGGAGAATACTGCTACTGTATTTTTAAATTATGTATACATCCACATAATTTTTTTAAATTGAACTTCAAGCTTCAGTTCAGTATAAAAGAACAGATAATGGCCATCTGTGTTTTGCGAATAAATGTCCCTTCCACATGGAAAACTTAAAAACTCAGTAGGCTGTTCTGAAAATGGGAGCAATTAAGATAATAAAGTAATCATTCCTATTAGCTTTAAGCTGTCAGCCTGACCGCTCTTCTGGTTGAATAAATTAAATGGAAATGTAGCATACTATGCCTCTGATCCTTACTGTTCTAAAGACTGTGTATTGAAGTGTTTATTTATGGAAATAGTTTAGCATCATGTCTACTGGCATATGTTGCCTTGTTGGTTCCTATTTACATTTAATTAATTTTTAAGTTAAAACAATATAATAGTACTTTTAATATTTGTTAGTTCTGTGGGTACGTGCATTGGAGGAACTATCCATCTTCTCACAAGAGCTGAACAAGCCGCTCCACAGGGTTGAATTAAGAAAGGAAGGCAGATTCTATTTAAATGTTTTGCTATTCCTGCTGTTTCTGTATTGTAGCAATATCATTATGCATGGTGTTTTAAAGAGCATAGTAGGACAGATAGGTTCCTGGGACTTTAAAATCGAAAATTTACTATTGAAGAAAAATAGAGCAAAGGTAATCAGGTACAGAATAAGCAATTGTTTCAGTGCTACATGCCTAGATTTAGCTACTAACAAAATAATAATAACAGTAACAACAACAACAATAATAATAATATTGCAAAAGATGTCAAAGGTGGGTTTTGCAAGAGTTTGGAGGATGAGAGCAAGATAATGATACACTGGTATATTGGAAATCAGCAAGGGAATAATGAAGGGCTGTTGTGAGGAAGAATAATGGATTTGGAGGAGTAAACGACATAATAGAGCAGGGCTTTCCAAACTTTTGACATTGGCGACACACCAACGGCTGGCGCGTGGGAAACCTGGAAGCGCTGCCACTGCGGTGGTGCGCAGGAAACCCGGAAGTGCCGCCGGCGCTTCCGGTTTCCCCCCACTACCGCTACTCCCGCATGCTGCATCGTCGTCCTGGTGTGTCGCCAGAAGCGCTGATGGCCCGCACGCGGCAGCGGCGCGCCATCAGCACTTCCGGGTTTTCACGTGACACACCTGGGCCCCCCAGGCAACACACTTGTGTGTCGCGACACACCGTTTGGAAAGCCCTGTAATAGAGTGATCTATCAAGATATAACAGTGAAGAAAAGGAGATGGAGCAAAGTCGTAGAGGGATTTAAATAAGAATAAGGAGGTTACACTGGAGTAAGCAGGAAGCCAGAATTTAAGGAGGGAGAGATTTGTTTAATCAGAGCAATGACAGAAGTGAATAATTTGGGCAACAGAATGCTAGATAGTAATTAGTTCTGGGTAATGTGAGAATAATGCAGTAGTCAGTGTGAGAGATGATCAGGACATTGACCTACTTTTTCTTCAAAAGGATTTTTTTGCAGCATTGTGGGAGGAGATACAGCTTGACCGTGGGCCGAATGTAAGGAGAAGAGGAATTGCTGTAATTACATGGATAGCGAAAGCATTAAATAAGAACAGTTTTGATTTGTATTTATTGGGTATTTTGACCCCTTTTGAATTCATAGATTCTTTCAATTTCAATTTCAATTTCCCTTTCCCATCTCTTTTCCAGCAACTTTATTCCTCAGCCGATTGGAAAATGTAAGCGTGTATTCCAAGCTTTATTACCTTATGCTGTAGAGGAATTATGCAATGTAGCAGAGTCCCTCATTATCCCAGTTAGGATGGGTATTGCACGTCCGACAGCACCTTTTACATTGGCAAGCACAAGTATAGATGCCATGCAAGGCAGCGAAGAGCTGTTCTCAGTAGAACCTCTTCCTCCACGGCCATCTTCTGACCAGTCCAGCAGGTAATGTCCAGCATGTAGCTTATTATGATTACATTCTTCTAAATGCGATGCCATATGCTCTTTGCCAGGTTATCTTCGGTGCAGGTAAGTTCACTTCCAAGTGACAAATACACCAAAAAAAATGAGTAATCACATACAAACAAACAAAGACTTGGTTTACCAATGTGATATAAATGAAAACAGTCCAGAATGATATGGCTTCTCCATATATTTTAGAAGGGGAGCACAGTGTTCAGCATTATCTAAGGATCACAGCATTATATTTATGAGTTTTAAGTGAGCCAGCGTGATAGATGAAAATTAAAATTGATATTCAATAAAACTGATGTTTGCAGGAAATCCCAAACTTTGTGGTGCCATGACCCTCTCAAATTATAAACAAATTTGTGTGACACACCCTGTTTCCCCATGAATAACATTAACAATTTCACTGATGTCAGCATTGGGCAAGAAAAAAATATGCTTCTTTTACTAATTTAATGTTAATCTAAAATATATACTGAAGTGCAACTTTAAGTAGCCTCAGCCAGTCTAGCCAAGGGTGAGGGGTGTTGGGTAGGGTAGTTCAGCACCACTGTAAGTAGCTTTGGATCATTTTCCTCAATAAATAAATGAACAAATTATAATGTTTTTGACTCTTTGTTTAATTGGGTTCTCTTTATATAGTTTTAGAACTTGTGTGGACAACATATCATGTTTTAGGTCACATTTATGCAGAAATATTGAAAATTCAAAAGGGTTTGCCAACTTTTAAGCACCACTGTATTCCTACCTCCTTCTAAGCCTTTTGCTACTGTAGCACAGGATCCCCCTCCCTCCGGTCCTTTGACAGGAACCCCAGCCGTGGTTGTTGCTCCTCATTTATGCTGCTTCCTTAGCTCCAAAAGTGGTTCCTAAGAGGCTTTCCAGGACTTGCCTTGTAGGAACAACCTGCCAACTTAATTGACCCCTCACACTCCTCCAAGCTACATTGGGGTTCATTTCACCAAGATAAGGCCCCACTGACCCCTTCCAAAGGCCCAATGCTTTGGAAAGTGCCACAGGTTTCCTTCTCCGTCTGTTCTTTTTTATTGTGTTTTGAGGAAGGAGGGCACGGCTTTGTTTTCCCACAGTCCAGGTGTGAAACGTACAAAGCAGCAAAAACCAAAGAGCAGCAGTCTTTGTTCCTCTTCCTCCTCTTGTTTGCAAACGAGGAGGACCAAAGAGAAGCATGCAGCTTGGGTGACTCGTGTTTACCATATGTTGGGATACCCCACTTCCAACCCAGGACTGGGGCAGTGCTCCAGCCCTGGTTGTCTCATTGTGGCTTCAAAGTGAGGGCACTGGGAAGGATGAATGAGCAGGCACTAGTTGTTGGAAACAGGGTGGCGTAAGCAGATCGAACATAGCTGGAAACCTGTCAGACTGCCAAAAATAATTTGCAACCCTCTCTCCCACCAAAGTTGCTCATGGTCCCTAATCCAGTTTGAGAACCAGTGAACTATTGTAATTTAATACTAAGCTGAAGAAGCAGACTCTGTGGAGATTAAATGATTATACCCCTCTGAGATTCGGATGACTCCGACCTTTCTGGCCTTTGCTAAGGCAATGAAGACCTGGGGGCTTCCCCTGGACATTGAGCAAAGTTGTGAGGCAAACCCATCTTGGTTTTGATTAGATGTTTGCTGAATGTCTCCAAGAGCGCTGGGTTGGTTTTAATTTTTTAAAAGTTGTTTTCCTATTTATTTTCCTGTTGTTTGTTAACTGCCCAGAGTTGTGTGTAAAGTAGGCAGGTGTATAAAGTAAATTGGGTAATAAATGTAGTCATAGAACATCTATTAATTGATCTGTTTCATTTTTGAGATTAAAAATATTTTTATGAATATTGCTTTACTTTTGTATTTTTAAAGGTATTTTTCTCTCTTTTCAGTTCCAGTCAGTCACAGTCCTCCTATATCATTAGGAATCCACAGCAAAGACGGATCAGTCAGTCTCAGCCAGTTCGTGGCAGAGACGAAGAACAAGATGATATTGTGTCAGCAGATGTGGAAGAGGTTATTATTGTAAATTTTTTCAATACAGAGTGTTGTGTTTATTTCAAAATAGGTATTGGTTTAGAATAAAGTGAATATTGTAAGCATACACACTTTTGTCTGTAAAGTTAGAACTGTGCTGCAGAAACACATCTAAATTTGTAGAGAGCAATATAAAATACTAGAAACAATGTCATGTTGACCTCTAAGTATCCTGGACTCTTAGAGAAGAGTATGACCTATTGTCTGCGCTTCATTTCCATTTGCTTTGGGGATTTCTGCTTTGGCAATTCTTGAACATAATAAAAAGCACATGTATAAAATATCCATAAAGTTCAGTTTTATATATACAGTAAGTCGTTGAAGGTCATAATATGTGTGACTTGATATAATGATCTTTCATGTCAGGTTGAAGTAGTTGAAGGAGTTGCAGGAGAAGAAGATCACCATGATGAACAAGAAGAACATGGCGAGGAAAATGCAGAAGCAGAAGGCCAGCATGATGAACATGATGAGGATGGTATGCTTTATCACTGTCTGTGGTTGGGACTGGGCCTAAATATGGTCCATTCACACTTACTCAAAGAATGCCCTAAAATTTTCATTGAGTTTTACTTTCTAGCAAGTCTGGTCTTAAGGTGCAGCATAGATTATCCTTAGTTCCATTATAATAACAACCGACCTTTCATATTGATTTCAGTTCTTCAATAAAGGATTGCAAAATGTATATCCTTTATTTTAATGCAATAAAGTCCATAACTCAACTTATTTCTCCGCAAAAGGGGTAAAAATAATATTAATGCAACTTGTATATCTATCAAAAGCATTGAAAAGGATCATATTTACCATAGAGCACATCCCTAGCCTGTTCAGGTAGGGCTAAGAGAACTCCTTTTTTGTTACAAGCAGGAACATAGTGAAAGAATTATACAGATTTCCACTGTAATGGTAAATAGTGGGTGAGATTTAAACTAGTTTTGTGAAGAATCTGAAATATTCTGTAATCTAAAATACAGTGTTAAAATAGTTGCATCCATTTCATTATACTTACCATTAGGAAGCGATATGGAGCTGGATTTACTAGCAGCAGCAGAAACAGAGAGTGACAGTGAGAGTAACCATAGCAACCAGGATAATGCTAGCGGACGCAGAAGTGTTGTCACTGCAGCTACGGCAGGATCAGAAGCAGGTAATGTGCTTTTTGTCAGCCTTCATTTTCCTGGGATAACCCAATACAGTGCAATGAAAAGAAATCAGGATAAGAGTTGCTTTAAGTTTGAGAGATTGCTTGAAAAGTGGAGAGCTATTTTGTCTAAATATCATCTAGGGTATAAAGATGCCTTGAGGACTCCTTATACTAGAAAATTGAATATTAATGCAAAAATAAATTTTGTGAATGAAGTACATGGTAAGATATGTAAAAATAGAGTTTTGTCTGTTACATTATTTAAAATAGAGACTTCCTTATATATGCTGGAAATAGGAATTTCCAGTTTTCTAAACAAGGCTAATCTAATTAAAGCAAGTGGGGCTACATCAGTTTAAATCAGGTTGGGCAATGTGTAATTCTCCTGATGTCGGGCTGTAACTCCAGTGATCTCTTAACACTGAAAATACTTACCAAGGCTAGTGGGGGTTGAAGTTCAATCGGAGGGCCACGAGTTGCCCATCTTTGCTTTAAAGAGCCATTAAATTGCCCTTAGTAGATTTGCTCCTTCAATAAAATGTGAAACAATCACCTTTTGGATATATGTTTTTTTCACAGGCGCTAGTAGCGTACCAGCTTTTTTTTCTGAGGATGACTCTCAATCAAATGACACCAGTGATTCAGACAGCAGTAGCAGTCAGAGTGATGATATAGAGCAAGAGACCTTTATGCTGGATGAGCCACTGGAGCGAACCACAAGCAGCTCTCATGCAAATGGTGCAGCCCAGGCACCCCGCTCAATGCAGTGGGCTGTACGCAATACCCAGAATCAGAGGACCACTAGCACTGCACCATCTAGTACCTCTGCTCCAGCAGGTATTTCAAAAGGGATTGTTTTTAATTCCTAGTCTGACTTCTTCTGATTTACTAGATTTCTTTTTGTCAAAGTAGATGCAAATTTGTACACAGTGTGAACCTGCAGAGTTGTCTTTTACCTGTCATGTGGTACTTTCTCTTGTTTAAGAGCCACTTACGAGCGGGACAAAGATGGAGGTTGTGCTTTGGGATAAAAACTTGAGCTTGCTTTTGTGTATCTCTTCCTCCCAGAATGTTCTTTTTTTCCTCCCTTTAGCAAGTTCAGCAGGCTTAATTTATATTGATCCATCCAACCTGCGTCGGAGTGGAACCATCAGTACAAGCGCAGCAGCCGCAGCCGCAGCTCTTGAGGCGAGCAATGCTAGCAGCTATCTAACATCAGCAAGCAGTTTGGCAAGGGCATACAGCATTGTGATACGACAAATATCTGATCTTATGGGACTAATTCCCAAGTACAATCATTTAGTATATTCCCAGATCCCGGCTGCAGTGAAGCTGACGTACCAAGATGCTGTAAATTTACAGGTACAATGCAGTCTGCTGATTTCTAGCTATACTTTTTAAAAAAATGAAAATCTGCCCTTTCCCCATTCAAACTCATCACTCTTTTTGTCATAATAAATAGTTACCTATTTGGTCAGTATCTATTTCCTTGCCTATTCTTTTTTTTCTGTCTTTCTTATTTACTCTATATGCATCTGCTTTGTTTTGGTCTAATGGGAGGAATTTCCTCCCTGCGTTATTTATTCTTTCTTTCTTTCTTTCTTTCTTTCTTTCTTTCTTTCTTTCTTTCTTTCTTTCTTTCTTTCTTTCTTTCTTTCTTTCTTTCTTTCTTTCCTATCCCACCTTTATTATTTTTATAAATAACTCAAGGCGGCGAACATACCTAATACTCCTTCCTCCTCCTATTTTCCCCACAACAGCAACCCTGTGAGGTGAGTTGGGCTGAGAGAGAGTGACTGGCCAAGGTCACCAGCCGGCTTTCATGCCTAAGATGGGACTAGAACTCTTGGTCTCCTGGTTTCTAGCCCAGCACCTTAACCACTAGACCAAAATATCTTGGATCCATATACCACCAATGGATATGGCCAAATCCAAACATGCACACAATGCATGAACCTCAGCCTTCCCACATACCTATTCATTTGTCTCATTCAAATAACCACAAGGTGGTGGCTCAGCGGGTAAGATGCCAGGCTTGTCGATCGGAAGATCACAAGTTCGGAGGTTCAAATCCCTAGCCCCGCGTGACGGAGTGAGCTCCCGCACTCACCCCAGCTCTTGCCAACCTAGCAATTTGAAAGCATGCAAATGCAAGTAGATGAATAGGTACCACTTTGGTGGGAAGGTAACAGCGTTCTGCGTGCGTCATGCCGGCCACATGACCACGGAAGCGTCTTCGGACAACGCTGGCTCTTCGGCTAAGAAACGGAGATGAGTACCGGCCCCTAGAGTCAGACACGACTGCACGACTGTGCGGGGGGAACCTTTACCTTTACCTTTTTATCTCTGTCTCCCACTTTTCAGCTCTGCAAAATGGCACAGGATGAGAGAAATCAAAGGCAGACTGATATAAATAATTGCAGGACTCCATGTCTCCTATTGTGCTGAGGAAAATAGAGATGCTGATAGGGAGACATCCAGGCAGTCTGCTAGATGCTTCTCATAATTAACAAGATGTTCCTTGCACCAGGCTCTGCTCTCTAGCACCTGAAATGTACTCGTTTATTTCAGTCTCCCCCATTCTCCAGATAGTTTTGCAAGCCTATTTTGAAAACTTCTCTGGAAGCTTAAGCCTTAAGATCATTCAGTCAGTTACATAACAAAGAATGCCTGAAAAACACTTCCAGCCATTGTCCTTATTTTGCTACTTTGCATTCATTGATGCGCTCCAAAGGGTAAAGCTGCAAATCCTAGCAGGAGGGCTTACACTTGTGTTTGCCTGGGATGGAGGAAGGGAACTGAAAACCTGGAGTGGGATTTCATAATGGTTCTGTGGTCCAATTTAGACTGCAGTTAGGGATTCCTTACACTCCTCTCCAATCTCTGTGTTCTTGATTGGCCAAACATAAGATAAATGACTGCTTGTAAATCAGAATGTTAGGCAAAGGAAAATTTGAGAAGAGGTCCAGCACTTCCAGAAATGTAAAAGATTGTATGTATATTAGGAAAAATTACATCTATCATAGTTCATCTCTGTATTGTTTGTATGTAACAAATGGCTAATAATATTTTATTTAGAATTATGTCGAGGACAAACTGATTCCCACTTGGAATTGGATGGTGAGCATTATGGACTCCACTGAAGCTCAGCTGCGTTATGGTTCTGCACTTGCCTCTGCTGGAGATCCTGGCCATCCAAACCATCCTCTTCATGCATCACAGAACTCAACCAGAAGAGAGAGGATGACAGCACGTGAAGAAGCTAGCCTAAGGACTTTGGAGGGTAGAAGGTATGTTGACAATTGTATGTTAAAGATATCTCCCGTAAGTAATATGCTTGTGCCAAAAAATCCAGTGCAGCAATCTACATTCAGAAGTATAACTTTTATTAGTATAGTACAAGGGTCGGAAATGGCGGCTCGCGAGCCAAATGCGGCTCTTTGGCCCCTTGAGTGTGGCTCTTCCGCAGGCAGGCATGGCGGGGCAGGCGCGGCAGCGGGCATGGTGTGCGTGGCTGTGGGCATACTAGGCCCAGCCTCTCTTTTTCCTCCGGGGACGGGCTTCACACAGTCTCGCGAGAGTTTGGAAGCCTCCGTCTCTGGCAGCCATCTTGACGACGGGCACTTGCCCATCGCCTTAACCCAGGGCTTTCCAAACTGTGTGTCAACACAATACTGTGTCGCCGGGGCCCCCAAGTGTGTCGCGTGACAAGCCGGAAGCGCTGATGAAAATGACCTCGGTTCTGGCAGGGAGGTGAAAATCGCGTGCGCGCGCGCTGCCAGGCCACCAGGAGTGGAAATTCTCCGCGCCAATCAGCTGTGCGTCGGGAAGCCCGGCAGCCTGCATGCACGATTTTTGCCTCCCTGCCGGACCCGAGGGCATTTTCGGGGTCCCCGGAGTCTGCCCTTTCGAAGGGGCAGCACTGCTGCTGCTGCTGCCGCTGCCCCTTTGAAAGGGCAGGCTCCGGGGACCCCGAAAATGCCCTCGGTTCTGGCAGGGAGGCAAAAACCTCCCTTCCCCTCCCCGCACACGCTGCCCTGGAGTGGGGTGGAAGTTTTCCCCGCAGAACAGCTGAGCGCTGCTTGCGCGCAGCCTCCCTGCCTAAACTGAGGTGCTGCCCCTTCGAAAGGGCAGGCTCCGGGGACCCCGAAAATGCCCTCGGTTCCGGCAGGGAGGCAAAAGCCTCTCTTCCCCTCCCCGCACGCACACGCTGCCCTGGAGTGGGGTGGAAGTTTTCCCCGCAGAACAGCTGAGCGCTGCTTGCGCGCAGCCTCCCTGCCTAAACTGAGGTGCTGCCCCTTCGAAAGGGCAGGCTCCGGGGACCCCGAAAATGCCCTCGGTTCGGGCAGGGAGGCAAAAGCCTCTCTTCCCCTCCCCGCACGCACACGCTGCCCTGGAGTGGGGTGGAAGTTTTCCCCCGCAGAACAGCTGAGCGCTGCTTGTGCGCAGCCTCCCTGCCTAAACCGAGGTGCTGCCCCTTCAAAAGGGCAGGCTCCGGGGACCCCGAAAATGCCCTCAGTTTAGGCAGGGAGGCTGCGCGCAAGCTGCGCCAGCTGTTCTGCGGGGAGAACTTCCACCCCACTCCAGGGCAGCGTTTGCGTGCGGGGAAGGGAAGAGAGGCTTTTGCCTCCCTGCCAGAACCGAGGGCATTTTCGGGGTCCCCGGAGCCTGCCCTTTTGAAGGGGCAGCACCTCAGTTTAGGCAGGGAGGCTGCGCGCAAGCAGCGCTCAGCTGTTCTGCGGGGAAAACTTCCACCCCACTCCAGGGCAGCGTGTGCGTGCGGGGAGGGGAAGAGAGGCTTTTGCCTCCCTGCCGGAACCGAGGGCATTTTCGGGGTCCCCGGAGCCTGCCCTTTCGAAGGGGCAGCCATTGCCGCCTCAGCCACAACCGCCGGTGCTTCCAGGTTTTTGTGGGCTGGCCGTTGGTGTGTCGCCAACGGCAAAAGTTTGGAAAGCCCTGCCTTAACCTCTTCCTTGCTGCTCTGCTTACTCTTTTTCTCCGTGCAAAAGCAGCACATTTCCACCCCACAGCCCTAAGTGTGCGCAATTGGCTCCCGCCCGCAAACCCCGCTCTTGCGCTGGATTCCCCACCAGCTTTACTTTGCCTGGACTGGGAGCGTGAGCGGCTCCGGAAGAGAAGCGACTGGAGCAGTCGAGCCTCTCTTTCCCTTCTTCTTCCAAACCTCCCCCGCCCCCTTCCAGAGCAATTTGTCGAATACGCGTGGCTGCTGCTCAACTGATCATGAAGGAACCAGGATGTTTACGCGAGCGTGCTTTACCTACCCACTTTTTAACATATTTGGTTCTGCTGGGGGCGGGGAAAGGATCTTGACCGGCCAGGGAAGGCGCGCGGGCGGAGCTGCCTGCCTGGCACTCGGGCCGCTCCGGCTGGGGTGCAGCGCGACGGGAGCATTGCCGGCGGCCCGCGAGGACCGGCCAGGGAAGGCACGCGGGCGGAGCTGCCTGCCTGGCACTCGGGCGCTCCGGCTGGGGTGCAGCGGGACGGGAGCTCCGCCCGCGTGCCTTCCCTGGCCGGTCCTCGCGGGCCGCCGGCGATGCTCCCGTCCCGCTGCACCCCAGCCAGAGCGCCCGAATGCCAGGCAGGCAGCTCCGCCTGCGCAGTCGCGGCGGCGGGCACTGCAGCGGGCATGGCGGCAGCAGGCCCTAAATGTGCGCGATTGGCCCCCGCCCGCAAACCCCGCCCCCTTCCACGCGATTGGCTCCCGCCCGCAAACCCCGCCCCCTGGCTCTCGAGCACTTAAAAATGTGCACGAGCATACCAAAATGGCTCTCGGCTCAAAAAGTTTGCCGACCCTTGGTATAGTATAACAGTCATATTATACAAACTAAGTGATAGTATCTTAGGCTTACTTAACCAGGCATTTTTTTAGTTCAGCAATTGTTGTATGTGTGATGCTTTCTTATAATTGCAGGCGTGCTACACTGCTCAGTGCTCGACAGGGGATGATGTCTGCAAGAGGAGATTTCTTGAATTACGCCCTCTCCTTGATGCGTTCTCACAATGATGAGCATTCTGACGTTCTTCCAGTTTTGGATGTCTGCTCATTGAAACATGTAGCATATGTCTTTCAAGCTCTCATTTACTGGATTAAAGCAATGAACCAACAAACAACTTTGGATACGCCTCAGCTGGAACGGAAGAGGTAGATAAGCCAGATCAATAATAGACAACTACTGGTTGAGCAGCAAGATGTATTTTTTCCTCTATCTTTCCTAAGATTAAATATGTGTTTTTGGGTATATCATGCATTTGTGGCAGACATATATACTGTAATTACAGAATTATATTTTTAAAAATATGCCTAGGCTGTATGGTATTTTTTTTAAAAACATAATTTTTATTAAGAATTTTGATTTCAATAGTAATACAAACTAAACTTAGAGAAAGAGAAGAGAATAGAAAAAAAGAATAAAATGTACAGGATAAAAGAAAAAGAAAGAAGAAAAGGAAATATATAGAGAAGTGACTTCCAAACTTCATCACAAGTATAGACAAATTTAGTAACTCTTCACCCCCTATAAGGTTACAAACAGATATCTCTTCATCCCATAATCCATCCATTTTTTTAAAAATCCATTCAATCGTGTCTGATTCTTGAAGACTGCCTGGACAAGTCCCTGCAGTTTTCTTGGCAAGATTTTCGAAAGTGGTTTGCCATTGCCTTCTTCCTAAGGCTGAGAGAGAGCAACTGACCCAAGGTCACTCAGCTGGCTTTGTGCCAATGTCAGGACTAGAACTCGCAGTCTCTTGGATTCTAACCCCGGTGCCTTAACCACTACAACAAATTGGCTTATCTATCCATTATCTATAAGCAAATCCATAAAACATCAACTTTTCAATCCTGGTGTCAGCAAAAAGTCCATAAAGGGTTGCCAGAACTTTGCAAAAAAAAAAAAAAAGTCTGATTTTAACCTTGATCAAATAAACCAACTATATTCCTTTCTTTTACTTCTAACAGTCTTAATCTTTAATTCAATCAAATATTGTTGTAGGATTTGATTTCTCTTCAATTCTTTTTTATCCCATCGCACAAATTTCTTCAAGGCTTTAAGAAGCCTCTTTTGTAGATCCAATAAGAAAACATTTTCCAGGTCATTCTCTTGGTTTATCACGTGCATTTCCCTTTTAATTTTTAAAACTTCAGCCCGTTTCTTTTGTAGATCCAGTAAAGCATCCTCTTCCAAATTATTCTCTTGGCCTGTCATTTGTAGTTCCACTTTTGGTACTTTCTCTGTCTTGTCAGATAAAATTTGTTCCACATCAGTCATTCCTTCATTAACATCTTTTGGCCATAGTCTATCCAGAGAAGCAGACATCGTTACTGGCAGTGTTGATATTGTAGTTACTAATTTCTGGCTCCATTCTTCAAAGATCTCCTTTAATGTTTCTGATGTTATAACGTTTTGTGTCATTTTGTAAGTCCCAGTATTAACCGACATCAAGAGCAGGCTTGTATTTTTTCCCCTTCTGCTTAGAATCTTTAGTCCCCTCTAGTGTCCAGTTTCTAAAATCATAAAATGACTTATTTTTGTTATGATTTACAATAGCTAGGATAGCCAGAATAAGTCTGTTTCCCATGAGAAGCTATTTATTTTTATAGTTAATTCCAAAATCTTATAGTAAAAGTTAATATTCCAAATTTATCTGCACCCTTAATCTGTTCATAACTTTCTTAATCAAAATCTTATTTAGCTTTTTGCTGTTTATTTGAAATACTTTTAAGTTCCTAAGCTTATAACTTTTCTTTTGTTCAGAGTTTAAGATAAACTCACCAGCTGACTTTTAAAACTTGTTGTTCCAAAGGTTTCTAATAGTTTTAAGATGATTAATAGTCAATTTCCAAAAGTGACTAGAAACTGAGGCTTGTAAAATTAGTGTCCTTTAAAAGGCTCTGCTGCAGTTGTGAGCAAGATGGCTGATCCCTTTGTCTCCTGGCACTCAAACCCGCAGAAAACTGCTGTCCTGTCGTCTTCTTGCAAAGAGCAGCCATCTAGAGTGCATAAGGGCAATCTCCTGTCCTCTCCTTGTCCGGAGAGATTCCAAGGAACCGGTCTACTCACTGGTTCCTCAGTCTTTGCCGCAGTCATCAGCTTTCGCGGAGATGTCTTCAGTTCGCCATACCTCCCCCGGAAGCTGGCTGTATGCTACTGTTAAAGGATTATATAGCCAAGTATTGTCAGCCGCCTTCACAAATAAGGCAAGCCTCTTTCCCTCTATATTAAAAAAAACTTTGAGAAAACCAATCAGAACCTTACCATCTTAAATTGCCTATATAGAAAGTAGAAAGTATTGTAGAGAGTACTTTCATTTGAAAGTAGAATACTTGCTG
The DNA here is from genome assembly GCA_023362775.1 of Charina bottae. Lineage (NCBI taxonomy): Eukaryota > Metazoa > Chordata > Lepidosauria > Squamata > Charinaidae > Charina > Charina bottae. The sequence goes on from JALMGJ010000003.1 coordinate 146,002,748, forward strand.
GGATTTTTAGGTTGCAACTGTAATCCACTTTCTAATAACTATGATTAATCACAGCTCCGGAATATCTGATTTTTGGATTAATTGCTTCTGTTCTAAGTTGCTACAAGAGAAGTCTGACAGTACTTGTTGAATTTTACTGTTGGGTATCTAAAATGGAATCTTTATTCACTTTTTTGAGGACTCGGGAACTTTTGGAACTTGGTCTGGACAATGAGGATTCAGAACATGAAAATGATGATGACACAAATCAAAGTTAGTATTAATATGGCTTGGGGAGAAACGAAACTGAATGGAGACTTAATTATGCCTCGTATGGGTTTTGGAGATTAAGAACCTTATTATTCATAGATATTTTAAGAAATAATTTAATTATTCCATTTAGCATAGTAGTATTACAGTTCAAAAATAAAATCAGCAGTCATCATCTCATAATGTATTGTCATTTTTGCATAATTACTGAGACATAGTATAATTGATCTAATGAAGCAAACTGGTGTTTCAGTAAAGGGGAAAAAAGCACTTTTTAGTGAAAAAGTGCATTAAGCAATTCTATATGAGATGTTTTGAGCAAATACAGACTGCCACATTCATCACTTAGTAACCATAGGTAACTTCCAGATATCTGGCTTTATAGTAGTAACGGAGGATTGTTGTCTCCTACATCCTCACTTATTGGTTTGGATGTTTTCCCTCTTGGAAAGAATTCGTAATATTAGTGTGCAGGGATGAGTGCCTTCCTGTGCTCCTTCACTTGCCCCTCTGTCATTCTTTCAAAAATTAATTTTGCAGAGCATGATGAGATCAACCTCAGGTTTAAGTTCTGGCTGCTCATGCAAAGTGTTTCTTCACCTAAAAATACTGGGAAATGGAATTTCTGGTGGATAAAGCTAGAAGGCTTTGGAAATTCAATTTCCCAGACACCAATGTTCATAGCTTTATGTGAATTCCAAGGTCTTCCTGTGTGTACTACCTTCATATTCTTAATACAACCTCTCACCTTTTAAGGGCACAGAATTTGAGGAGCTCAGTTGCTAGAAATAATAATATTATTAAGATTGTCACCTGAGAGATAAGTGTTTGGTATGAAACTAAATGAGATCTTGATAGCTGTGCCTGCTGGTGATGCTGTTGTGTGTTCAAACCTTCCTTGGTGTTTGAAAAAGGGAAGGAAGTTAGCTGGAAAGAATTTATGGCTAACAGAAGTTCCTTTGGGGGGAAATAGTAAGGAAATGCAAGAAGAAAAAGAACTTGGAGAAGATGTGGCGAAGGGAGAAAGGAAGAACTGAACTGTAGCAATCCCTATAATTGAACTGAGTAATGTTAAAGATTGTAGATAGATAAACATGCCTTCTTGGTTTTGCATTTTTAATTTGGAATAATGGTATTTGCTATTTATAAAGTTCACTATCATTATCATTATGGTTTGCATAGATAGAAGGATACCTTCTATGATATGACATACATAAAAGAGACAACTTCCCATCTATGATATGACATACATAAAAGAGACAACTTCAGCCAATTCTAAATGCCTGAGCTTATTTTCCTTTTCTCTCACAATGAATTTTAGTGAGATTTAGTGCGATGTGATATAGCCAAGAGATCACTAGGATTAATTGGCTGCCTTAACTTCGAGGCTTCAGCTGTTTACCTCGAAGTGGCCATGGTAGATGTGCAGATGCCCTTTATAAGTGGGGCAAAATAACACCCCTGAATTGTGACACAGGGGCTGAAAAACAAACTATCCAACATAGAGTGATAGAGTGCCAAAACAGAGCCTATAATGGAGATTTCGCTGACTGACAGATGAAGCAAAAATTATATTTGTAAATTGGACATATGCCTATAATTTTATACTTTATATTTTATATCTTGTATTTTATCTTTCGTGTTTTTTATTCTATTGAATTGTGATGTGAATATGCCAATCAATCAATCAATCAATCAATCAGATTTTAATTAGTTTGTTTTCTCCAGCCATTAAAAAGTTGCAGTACTATCCTTTTCTGAATATCAAATGTTGGCAAGTGTGGCATGCAGTGTGAATGAATTCAGCCTTGATTTCTTATAATTTAGACCCCATTACCAATTTATTTGATTAGAGGGCAATTACAGAAAGAACTGACGTTATTGGCAATGCAATCTATCAGTGATAGTATATTACTAATTACTTTGTATCAAAATAGTAACACATAATCATTGATAGATGATTATAAAATATGAATAATTAGCTATTTCCAAGTATTCGAAAATTGAATGGTTTCCTGATTTCCCTCCTTCACATATTTGCTTTCCAGGCACTACACTTAATGACAAGGATGATGACTCCCTTCCAGCTGAAACAGGCCAAAACCATCCATTCTTCCGGCGATCCGATTCTATGACATTCTTGGGCTGTATTCCACCTAATCCTTTTGAAGTTCCTCTAGCAGAGGCCATCCCTCTGGCAGACCAGCCACATTTGTTACAGGTAGCATTGACTAAGAACATTTATTTGGCATTTATGCCACTATTCTGGCCCCATCCGGTTGAGAGATCAGGAGCATACTGGGTGACATAAAATGTCCTTATTTTTTTTCCCAGTAGAGGTTTTCTATCATTTCAGTACTGTAGTATTTTTGTTGAAGCATGGAATACCACTCTGGTGTTCTCAACAGCAAAAGAAATCAAGCATACACAGATACTTCAGCAGCAGGCCAAACAAACCAACATATATTAGTGCTTTTTATGTTTACATCACCTCTGTGTGAATGTAAGCAGAATAGTTATGTGTGTGTGCAATCACATTTTTGATGCTACCTCCAACATTCTATCTGCTTTCCTTTTGAAGGCCACCCACATTAACCCATCTGCATAACATCCAACTCCTTTACAAAAATCTTTACAAGAAACATTAGCAGCTTATCTTCCAGGCAGTTACGCAATGACATGAGTGGGGAAGAATGGTCATTTCCCCCTTGTGTCTGGGCTTTGTGATCTGTGGCTGGCCAGAGCATCATTTCCACACAAAATGTTCATGTGCAGTGTGTACCTGTAGCTTCAGAGCCAACACATGCTGTTTAATTCAGCTTGGTCAAGACCTGGGCCCCAGCAACCTCATAATTAGGCCATGGGGGTATGATTGAGGGGGAGCAAGGCGGGGTTCATAAGAGAATGGTGGTAGAATCCCACTGCAACTCAGATGATACAGGGATTGAATAAACCCATGTGGAGTATCTTCCAGAATGAGTTTCATTCAGTGGTTGTTCCATCTTCCATCTAATTTATTCCCTTACTTTCTGGAAAGCATTCAGATATATAGGGAATCCAGACTTCAATTGCATGTCTCATATTACTTGTGGTTACTATCAACCACAACTTACTATTAACTAGGGCAAGGGTCGGAAATGGCGGCTCGCGAGCCAGATGCGGCTCTTTGGCCCCTTGAGTGTGGCTCTTCCGCAGCTGAACTCTCCCCTGCCCCTTCCACGCGATTGGCCCCCGCCCGCAAACCCCGCCCCCTGGCTCTCGCACTTAGCGAGGCCCGGCGCGGCAGGGAGGCGCTGCTGGCCCAGGACGCGGCGCTGTCGGAGGCGGCGCAGGAGCGGCTGCAGGGGCAACGTGTGTGCATGAGAGTCAGCTCCGGGGGTTGCGGGGAGGGGGAGGCTGTGTTCCCCCCCTTTGGGTTGCAAACGGCCTTGCATGTGGGCCTGATCAAAGCCAAAACGCTTTTTTTTTTTTTGAAACACGGCGCAGGAGCGGCTGCAGGGGCAACGTGTGTGCGTGAGAGTCAGCTCCGGGGGTTGAGGGGAGGGGGAGGCTGTGTTTCCCCCCTTTGGGTTGCAAACGGCCTTGCATGTGGGCCTGATCAAAGCCAAAACGCTTTTTTTTTTTTGAAACGCGGCGCAAGAGCGGCTGCAGGGGCAACGTGTGTGCGTGAGAGTCAGCTCCGGGGGTTCCGGGGAGGGGGAGGCTGTGTTTCCCCCCTTTGGGTTGCAAACGGCCTTGCATGTGGGCCTGATCAAAGCCAAAACGCTTTTTTTTTTTTGAAACGCGGCGCAAGAGCGGCTGCAGGGGCAACGTGTGTGCGTGAGAGTCAGCTCCGGGGGTTGCGGGGAGGGGGAGGCTGTGTTTCCCCCCTTTGGGTTGCAAACGGCCTTGCATGTGGGCCTGATCCATGTTGCTGCCATCATTTTAAAAAACAAATGGCACTTGGGGGGGAAGGCATCTTGTATTAATTTTAGGGGGGGAAAGAAGGCAAAGGAGAGAGAGCAATAGGCGCATGGAAGTTTTGAAGAGAGAGTGACCAATTCTTGAACGCGAAAGGTCCACGTTGGAAGATGGAGATCCACAGGGGTGGTTGTCAAGACAGGAATTCAGACCTAGAAATCCTATGTTGGTCTCGGGGCCAGCGAGGAGGAGGGAGAAGGAAGAGGAGACGGAAGGGGAAACGGAGAAGGAATTTTTACGAAAAGGGAAAAGAGAGAAACACGGAAACGCGGCCCAGGACGCGGCGTGTGAGAGTCAGCTCCGGGGGTTGCTGGGAGGGGGAGGCTGTGTTTCCCCCTTTGGGTTGCAAACGGCCTTGCATGTGGGCCTGATCCCACATGCAAGGCCGTTTGCAAGCCAAAGGGGGGAAAAACAGCCTCCCCCTCCCCGCAACCCCCGGAGCTGACTCTCACGCACACACGTTGCCCCTGCAGCCGCTCCTGCGCCGCGTTTCAAAAAAAAAAAAGCGTTTTGGCTTTGATCAGGCGCACATGCAAGGCCGTTTGCAACCCAAAGGGGGGAAACACAGCCTCCCCCTCCCCGCAACCCCCAGAGCTGAGTCTCACGCACACACGTTGCCCCTGCAGCTGCTCCTGCGCCGCGTTTCAAAAAAAAAAAAGCGTTTTGGCTTTGATCAGGTCCGCATGCAAGGCCGTTTGCAACCCAAAGGGGGGAAACACAGCCTCCCCCTCCCCGCAACCCCCGGAGCTGACTCTCACGCACACACGTTGCCCCTGCAGCCGCTCCTGCGCCGTGTTTCAAAAAAAAAAAGCGTTTTGGCTTTGATCAGGCCCACATGCAAGGCCGTTTGCAACCCAAAGGGGGGAAACACAGCCTCCCCCTCCCCGCAACCCCCGGAGCTGACTCTCACGCACACACGTTGCCCCTGCAGCCGCTCCTGCGCCGCCTCCGACAGCGCCGCATCCCGGGACGCGAGTGGCAGGGCGGCGCAGGGGGCCTGGCTGGGGCGGTGGCGGCGGGGGGACGGAGCCGGCGGAGGTTTGCCGGGCGGCAGGACGGGGAGGGCGGCGCTGCTGGCGGAGCTGGAGGGAGCGGAGGGACCAGGTGTTCCTGTGGGCGCAGCGCGCGCTCTGCAACCCGCCTTGGAGAAGCGGCTGCGGGAGGCCCTCCGGGTAGGCCAGCAGCGCCTCCCTGCTGCGCCGGGCCTCGCAGAGACAGGCCTGTAGGGGCGCAGAGGCCGGAGAGGGAGCCCCTCCGTCTCCCGTTCTCTCCCTGCCTCGCCTGCCCGGGACGCGAGCGGCAGGGCGGCGCAGGGTGAAGAGCCGAACGGCGGGGTGGGGGGATTGATGGGGCAGGAGGGTGCCGCGCCGCGCGCCGCCCTTGACGTCAGGCGCTGCCGAAGGCCTTTCCCCTTCTTGCCTTCTTGGCCGCGGCGGTGGTGGAGGATGTGCGGCCCGGGGATCCTGCCGCAGATGGGAAACCCAGCCTGCTCTCCCCACCCGCTTCCCACGCTCTCCGCTCCCCAGAATACCCCACGATATTCTGGGGAGCGGAGAGCGTGGGAAGCGGGTGGGGAGAGCAGGCTGGGTTTCCCATCTGCGGCAGGATCCCCGGGCCGCAGTCGCCTGGGACTTTCGCGATGGCGAGGGGAGGGCGCCGAAGCTGCGGGCCGGGCCGGGCTGGGGCCGGATCCTGTGCTCCTGATGACCCCTCTGGGCAGGTTTCCCTTTGCCCCATGACAAAGGGAAACCTGCCCGGAAGGGTCATCAGGAGCACAGGATCCGGCCCCAGCCCAGCCCGGCCCGCAGCTTCGGCGCCCTCCCCTCGCCATCGCGAAAGTCCCAGGCGACGGTGGGGACATGTTCGACTTCGTGCGTGCTGCCCCCGGAGACTCCGCGGCCCCCCGGCTGCCAGAGAGGAGGAGAGGCGGTGGAAGAGCTGCAGCTGGGGGGCCGCGGAGTCTCCGGGGGCGGCCGCCCCGTGCTGCACGAGCAGGTTGAACATGCCCCCGCCGTCGCCTGGGACTTTCGCGATGGCGAGGGGAGGGCGCCGAAGCTGCGGGCCGGGCTGGGGCTGGATCCTGTGCTCCTGATGACCCCTCCGGGCAGGTTTCCCTTTGTCCCACGATATTCTGGGGAGCGGAGGGTGGCAGCTGTTTTTCCGCCACTCCCGGTGGGGCGGCCGGGCCGGGTTCACGGAGCCGCTGGCTGCGCGGAGCCGCTGGCTGCACCCCCTCCCTCCGTGAGCCCCCCGCCCCCTTCCACGCGATTGGCTCCCGCCCGCAAACCCCGCCCCCTTCCACGCGATTGGCTCCCGCCCGCAAACCCCGCCCCCTTCCATGCGATTGGCTCCTGCCCGCAAACCCCGCCCCCTTCCACGCGATTGGCCCCCACCCACAAACCCCGCCCCCTGGCTCTCGAGCACTTCAAAATGTGCACGAGCATGTCAAAATGGCTCCCGGCAAAAAAAGTTTGCCGACCCCTGAACTAGGGCTATGAAGCTGGCCGCAAACTGTAGTTTGAAATCCAGCTTTTTATTTGTCCTTAATACTGATTCTGATTTATGCCTCAACCATGGAACAAAGCAGAATAGTACAGGGGAAATTCTTAATAGAAAGAAGATAGATATGCCAGTACCTCACATGGTTAAGTGATAAATGTTACATTTGTCTCACTGTTAGCACTAATATTGTTATTCAGTATTATATTACTATATTATTGTTATTCAATATTATAATTGAATTGAGAGCCAGTTTGGTCTAGTGGTTAAGGTGCTGGACTAGAAACCAGGAGACAGAGAGTTCTAGTCCCGCCTTAGGCATGAAAGCCGGCTGGGTGACCTTCGGCCAGTCACGCTCTCTCAGCCCAACTCACCTCACAGGGTGGTTGTTGTGGGGAAAAGAGGAGGAGGAAGGAGTATTTGGTATGTTCGCCGCCTTGAGTTATTTATAAAAATAATAAAGGGATATAAAATAAATAAAATAAATAAAAAATAAATATTCCTGGATAAATTGTTTTTCAGCCAAATGCTAGAAAAGAAGATTTGTTCGGTCGGCCAAGTCAAGGTCTCTATTCATCATCTGCCAATAGTGGGAAGTGTTTACTAGAAGTGACCATGGATAGAAACTGTCTTGAGGTATGAATTTGTTACATGCATTGTAATTCATAACCTTCTTTCCTTTCCCTTCCTCTATTTCCTCTTGCCATTGCTATTCTGTCAGAAAGCTAAATGCAACAGTGTGTGTGCTTTCCTCTATCCTTACTCTCTGTGAACTTCCTGACCTTGTAAGACCCTTGCCTTGACTCCTGGGATTAGAAGACAACTTTCTTTGCTCTTTGGTACTTGTTATCTTATGCAGTTGCTGTCGTCTTGTTTTTACCTTGTTGATTTTGATTCTTTTTAAAAAAAATAATTTTATTAAAGATTATAATTGCAATGGTAGAAAGAGTAAGAATATAGTAAAGAAAAAGAAAAGAAATATATAAAGAAGTGACTTCCAACCTTCATCACAATAAGTATAAACAATTTTAGTAACTCTTTACCTCCTCTTAATTTACAACCAATGATCTCTTCATCCCATGTCCCATCTCTTTATCTATAAACAAATCCATAAAGCATTGTCATTTCAATCCTGGTGTCAGCAAAAATCCATTTAGGGTTGCCAGAAATAACATTTCTATTTTAACCTTGATCAAATAAACCAACTTTATATCCTTCCCTTTTATTTCTAACAATCTTAATCTTTAGTCCATTCAAGTAATGTCGTAGAACTTCATTTCTTTTTTTACCCCTTCTGCAAGATTCATCCAAGCTTTAACAAATCTCTCTTGTAAATCCGGTATAAAAGAATTATCCAGGACACTCTCTTGGTTTATTATTTGTGATTCCCTTTTGATTTTTAAAGCATCAACCAATTTCTTTTGTATGTCCAATGAAACATCTTTTCCCATGTCATTCTTGTAGCCTGTCATTTGTAGATCCACTTTCAGTGCCAGCTCAGTCTCTGTCTTGTCAGATAAAACTTGTCATTGGCTGTTGTGGGTCTTCCGGGCTGTGTGGCCGTGTTCTGGAAGTTGTGGTTCCTAACGTTTCGCCAGCATCTGTGGCCAGCTTCTTCAGAGGGCAGGAGCACAGACAGAAGTGAAATCTCTGTGCCCAGAGATTTCGCTTCTGTCTGTGCTCCTGCCCTCTGAAGATGCTGGCCACAGATGCTGGCAAAACGTTAGGAACCACAACTTCCAGAACACGGCCACACAGCCCGGAAGACCCACAACAGCCATCGAACTCCGGCCGTGAAAGCCTTCGACGATACATAAAACTTGTCGTTCTTCTGCCATTTCTTCCAAAACATCTTTTGGACACAGTCTATCCATAGAAGCAAACATTGCTATTGACAATGTTGATATTAACTTCTGGTTCCATTTTTCAAAAGTATCCTTCAATATTTCCAATGTTATAATATTTTGCATCATTCTGTAGCTGTTAATCAGATTTATGTATTCTTCTCCTGTAATTAAAACCTTTAGTTCCCTTTAGTGTCCAATTTTTAAAATTGTTTATCTCTTTTATGTCTTAAAAAAAATTCAACACAAGTCGACTTTCCCACGGGAAGGATTCTGTATAATTAATTCCAAAATCTCATTTCAAATTTATCTGGACCCTTAATCCATTTATAACTTTCTAAAATCAAAGTCTTAATTAGCTTTTTTGCTGTTTATTTTAAAAAAAAAATAGGTTCTTCAGCTTGTAGTTAAATTTTTCTTTCATTAAGGATTGAAGGCAGACTCACCCAGTTTTTCAGACTTGTCGATCCAAAGGCTTCTAATAGCTGAAAAGTAGTTAATAAGCCATTTCCGAATGTGATTAGAAAAGGAAGTATGCAAACTTTTAAAGGCACCAACTGCGGTTTGAGCAAGATGGCTACTTCCTCATCTCCCAGGGCTCTAAACCTGCTGGAGACCACTGTCTTGCAGTTTCCTTGTGAGGAGCAACTGCTCCCATCCTCTCTTTGTCCAGAGAGGTTCGAAGAGCCGGTCTACAGGTAGTCTTCACTTAATGACCATTCGTTCAGTGACCGTTCGAAATTATGACGCTGGAAAAATGGCTTTACAACCGGTGCCCAAAATTACGACTGTTGCAGCACCCCTGCAGTCACGTGATCAAAATTTGGGCGCTTGGCAGCCTGCCCACATTTACGAAAGCGGGGGTGCTTCAATTCCCCCCCCCCATCTCTGCCCTTTTGGAAGCTCTGCAACCTGCCTTGGGGGCGGGAAGTCCACCTGTGCGGCGCGGCCGCCAACAGCAAGCGCCACCCTCCCCAGCCTGCATTCCTTCACCCAGCCGCCTCCTCTCCCAGTTCCCGGCACCTACCTTTGCCTTTTTAACTCAGCCCCCGCAGGAGAAGCAGAAGTGGCTGCCTGCCTTTTGAGTCCTTTTCGGACCCAGCTTCTCCAGCGATCGTTTCTTCCACGTGGCTCCAGAATGCTATCTTCTCACCTGATGCTATCTTCTCAGCTTATGCTATCTTCTATATATAAAAGGACTCAAAAGGCAGGCAGCTGCTTCTGCTTCTCCTGCGGGGGCTGAGTTAAAAAGGCAAAGGTAGGTGCCGGGAACTGGGAGTGGAGGCAGCTGAGTGAAGGAATGCAGGCTGGGGAGGGTGGCGCTTGCTGTTGGCGGCCTCGCGCTGTGCGGGTGGGCTTCCCGCCCCCAAGGCAGGTTGCAGGGCTTCCAAAAGGGCAGAGTTGGGGGGAGATAGGCAGGGGGGAGTTGAAGGCAGTGTTTGGGGCTGGGAGGAACCAAGCCCAGAACGGCTTGGATTGGGGTGGGTGCTCAGGCTAACGACGGGTAAAATTCACTTAACGATGGCAAGGGGAATTGCTAGGATTGCCATCACTAGGCGATGCCATCTCGCTTTACAACTGCATGGCTTAGCAATGGAAATTCCGGGCTCAATTACCGTCGTTAAGTGAAGACTACCTGTACTCACCGGCTCTTTGTTCTTTGCTGCAGTTGTCGGCTCCGCTTTTTGCCGTGCTGTCTTCAGTCCGCCATTTCTTCCTCTGGATTTTGATTCCAAATACTGAATACTGTGAATGATTAAAAAAAAAATGCTTTTGTATTTTAGAAATGGGTGCTTTTAAAATACATTAACAATTTTTAAAATGTATCTGTGAATAAAAATGCTTTGGTATTTTAGAAATGGGGGCTGTTCAAATACTTTGACAACTTTTAGAATATTTATGTGAATTCAGTCTTCTCTGTGTGCAAAATATATGGTGACATGATGAGATTTGCAACAGAAAAAAATGTTTTCCATCATTATTGTATTTATATTTTTATTGTTGTTTTTATTATATTTTAATGATGTTGTGTTGTGAACCGCCCAGAGTCCCTCCTTGAGGGGGAGATGGGCGGTCATAGAAATTTAATAATAAATAAATAAATAAATTAGTTTTGGTAGGTTCCAAAATGTTATTTTGAAGTATGCCATTATGATTGATTATGTATCAAGTTAGTGGCCACATAGATAGATTTTCTCCATGACGATCTGTCCCTAACCTGGTCTTTCAGGTCTTCTAATGGCGCGCTCATCGCCACTGTAACTGAGTTCATCCACCTTGCTGCTGTTCTTCTCTTTCCTTCCACCTTTCCCAGAGCTAGGTCTTTGCATAATGTGTCCAAAGTAGGATGATTTGAGCCTGGTGATTTGTGCCTCAAGTGAGAACTCTGGGTTGATTTGATCAATGATCCATTTCTTATTTTGCTGAAAGGAATTAAAAGCTTGCTCTTTTTCAGTGAAAATGCACAGGTTGTCCTCACTTACTGACCATTCATTCACCGACCACTTGAAGTTACGACGGTGCTGAAAAAGGAGATTTACGACTGGTCCTTGAAGTTGTGGCCATCGCAGCGTCCCAGCGGTCACATGACCACAATTTGGGTCCTTGGCAACTGGCATGCATTTATGACGGTTGCAGTGTCCTGTGGTCACATGATTGCCATTTGCGACCAGTCAGCTTCTGACTAGCAGAGTCATTGGGGAAGCTGTCAGGAAGTCACAAGTCACAGTCACGTGACGTTGTGCTTAACGACTGTAGCCGGAACTGCTGAACTGATGTCGTAAGTCGGGTGTGGTCACATGGTGTTTCACTTTACGACCGCATTGCTTAGTGACAGAATTGCTGGTCCCAGTTGTGGTCAGTAAGTGAGGAGTAGTTGTATAGGCAAAAAGTTTTTCTGATCCCACAGATTTCTTTGGAAATTCAGTACTCTGGCTAAATTGGACTTTTCAGAACCATATCGAAGAATGTGTCTTGAAAGTATTCGATATTATTTCAAAAGCACTTTAATGTCCTTTTCATTTAGGTTCTTCCAACCAAGATGTCCTATGCAGCCAATTTAAAAAATGTGATGAACATGCAGTATCGGCAGAAGAAAGAAGAAGAACAAAATGTGCCATCAGAAGAATCAGAGGGTTCAAAGCCAGGCCCGTCAGCACACGATCTTGCAGCACAACTGAAAAGCAGTTTACTGGCAGAGATTGGGCTAACTGAAAGTGAAGGACCTCCTCTAACATCCTTCAGGTACCATTGTTTAAAGAAGAAGTAATTCCCAAAGTGGGCAAGACACATGTGAAGTTCAGTGGAGTTACAGGATTTCTCTATACTTTCCTTACACTTTCTAGGGCATCCTACAGTTCATTGCTGTATTTCCTTCTTCTGTGATTTCCACTGTAACCGTCTTACTGCATTTCTGATTAGTTGCTTATTCATTGATTGTTTGCTCCATCTTTCATTTAGATCAGTGTTTCTCAGCCTCATCAACTTTAAGCCGTGTGGACTTCCAACTCCCAGAATTGCTGGCTGGGGAGCAATTCCGGGGGTTGAAGTCTGAGTTAGATAGCAAGAAAAGAAAGACCAAGTGGCAGCTACTGCTCCTGGGTGTCCCTATGCAGTCAAGTGTGTAGTTTCAGGATGATAATAGAGACTTCTTTCTGTGCGTGTTGGGGAGTTGTAGATCCTACCGTCCTCACAGCATAGAGAAAAGGCTCGCATTTTCCTGCAGCGGGACAGTCTGGGCTTGGGAGGAATAGAAAAGGATAAGCTTCCTTCCTAGCTGAAATGAGGAAAACAAATATGGGGATAGAGGAGTCTTGAGATTGAGAGAAGCCGTGGGATGCTGTGGGTGTATGAAAAGGAAGGGAAAGATGGTGTGTGAGGAAGAGAGGCAGGGTGCTGTATTATCAGCTGCCCTCGGATAATCATCAATATAAAACGGGCTCCCTGCCCAATTTGTTCTCTTTCCTGTCTATGTGATTAGTCAGTTCTCTTCCTTTGTCAATAATAGTGCTCCGAACACAGTACTTAGAGTGGGCATCAGCAGCAAAAGTTAAAAGAACTGACTGAATTTTCAACAAGAAGCTCTTCACCGTTCGGGTTGGATTTGGCAAGCAGTTTTGAGTTGCAGCTGTTTTGCTTACAGTTTGCCATTGAATTGGGTGGCAGAAATAACTAATTTCTTAACTATTACTCAGTTTCTTGCTTGGGTTAGTTAAAACGCTCCTTGATCTGGATTGTAGGAAGACATTTCATTTATTGTGCCAGAAATGCAAGAATTCTTTGGTATATAAAAGTGATTGCCTCCTTGATTTGTTGTTTGTATGTTTGTTTCACAGGCCACAATGTAGCTTCATGGGAATGGTAATTTCTCATGATATGCTGCTTGGACGTTGGCGTCTTTCTCTAGAGTTATTTGGGAGAGTATTCATGGAAGATGTAGGAGCAGAACCTGGATCGGTATGTTTTTGTTTTGTTAATTGAAGGGCCACTTGGTTGTATTGTGGGATTTTTCTTCTATTAATGCATACATTATCTTTGTAGATCTTGACTGAATTAGGTGGTTTTGAAGTGAAGGAATCAAAATTCCGCAGAGAAATGGAAAAGCTGAGAAATCAGCAGTCTAGGGATTTAACATTAGAGGTAATGAAATTGATCTTTCTTATTTTAGTTTGATTTAAAAGATGGTATGTAGTGGAATATCCTGTTTTTCATTTCAGCATTTAGGATATGAAATTGGTCTAACTATCAGAAATTGTCCCAGAGCAAGTGACAGAATAGGTTTCAGAATAGGTAGACATTAGGGAGGTAAAATAAATCTGCCACAGATTTCTGTGTGAGTTGATTAGCAGGATCAACCAAAATGGATTCTGCCACATTATGGAAAGTAATATTGAATGGCATCCACAATTTTTTTGCAGTAAATAATCTGCACATGCACACACACAGTCAACATTAAAACTAACTAGCAAAGGAAAAATGGTGTTCAAAAAAAGAATTTGGGGAAATTTACATTGTGAACTACACATGTATACAAATGTTCTGCATGTCAGGAAAAGTTACCAATAAAAGCTGCAGATTTTTAATTTTCTTTTAAATAAAAACTTGATGGATGGACTAAAATACTGCTCTATAAAAGAGGACAGGAAACCAGTTATCTAGCCATCAGAAGTATAGCTGAAAGCCAGTTTAAGTCAGTGAGTTGATAGGCTGCTGATGGTAATGCCACTGAGACTAGCTGAGTTCTGGTTTTGTATAGGTGTGTGTGTATTTGTGTTTGTGTGTGTATTCTGCATAGTACTAACAATTTGGTTGGGATGTTAACTAAATGGGAAAGTCTGAGGAAGCTGGACAATGAATAAAACAAATCAGCATAACATTATCAAACCATATTCTGCAATTCATCAGACTGTGAAGTGTGAAGAAACACCAGTCAACAGCAACAACAACATCAAAACACCATTAAGCTACAATCAGTGAAACCCGAAGTCTGGCTAAGTTGCCAGGTGGTGTAACACAGCCAATATCCGAACTAGACTGGACATTCTAGAACAATGTTTCTCAACCTTGGCCACTTTCAGATGTGTGGACTTCAATTCCCAGAATTCCCCAGCCACCCTTGCTGGCTGGAGAGTTCTGGGAGTTGAAGTCCACACATCTGAAAGTGGCCGAGGTAGAGAAACACTGTTCTAGAACAAGGATGCCACAGTCAAGAAGTCCCTCTCTCCCATTTCCATATAATACATATAACTCCCAATAAAGAAGCAAAGGAGAGCTTGCTTGGCCACCTACTGAATCAGGTATATATAGAGAGAATAGCTCCCTTGAATATCAAGATCTCAAATTATTTAGAGCTTTAAATGCCATTGCAAACACCTTGGAATGGACCAGTATCCTACTGGAAACCAGAACAGTTTAGGTAAACTGGTGTAACGTGGTTTCTGTATGGTATTCTCTATAGCTGAGCCACTTTATTCTATGCTACTTGCAGATTTCAGATCTGCTGAGAATTGTAATAGATCCTGGAAGGACCAGGCCAACCAAAGAGTTCAAACATTGTGTACGTAGTAACTCAGAGTAACTCAATATGTGGTGGTCTCAGTTGAGACTAAGTTAGATGGATTTGGGGTATTTCAAAATAGTGTTTTTATGGTCCTTTATTTCCTTCATTGATTTTGCTAAAATGATATATCTGGAAGATACTAGGCTAAGGAAATCTGTTGTTCAGCCTTAATAGTGCTGATTTCTACTCTTTTAAAATATAATTTCTTTACATTATGATGTTTGTTTATTATTATGCTACATGACTTTTTTACGTTAAGGAAAAAGAATGAAACAGTACTAATGATACAGTTTTAATATCATCTTGAATCTGATACCACCTTAGGGATCTTCAAGCCCATGTTCCCCTGATCTTTTTACTGACACAGCTCATGGACAGCTGGTCATTCTAACTACAGTCAGACTCATATCAGCTTTCTGAATAATTGGTTAAAAGCTGCTGCTAAGAGATATTAATGGGCAGACTTTGAGAGGCAGTTTAGCCATATAACACTAATACTTGTTTTGCCTTTTTCTTCAGAAGTTTAAACTCTTGTTCTGATATGTCTGCTAGGTTGATCGGGATAGAGACCTTCTAATTCAGCAAACAATGAGACAGCTCAACAATCACTTTGGTCGAAGATGTGCTACCACTCCAATGGCTGTCCACAGGGTAAAGGTTACATTTAAGGATGAACCGGGAGAAGGCAGCGGTGTGGCACGAAGCTTTTATACTGCTATTGCACAAGCCTTTTTGTCAAATGAGAAACTGCCAAATCTAGATTGTATTCAAAATGCCAACAAGGGGACACATACAAGTAGGTATCCCAAAGAACATGTTTTGTATAGCATTAAAGATTTAAGCATTTGGCAAAGAGAAGGACAAGAGGTTATGCTGTAATCTAAAAAGACAACTTTGCCTTTTTAATGGTCAAATTAAGGGTGCTAAATTATGTAAGCAATATTGTTTTGCACACTTGATATAATTGTTCTGTATACACAAGAAAACAGAATCCTGCATAGAACATTGTAGAATGGAATGCAGATTTCTGCACAACCAGTTACAGAAGAAAGTTACTAAACAGAGAAAATAGGAAGAAATTGTCAGAATTTTTCTTCACTTTCATGTGTATTAAGGAATGAAGGGGGATACCTCTGCTGTTAAGAGATTTATTAGTAAAATTCAGCAGAGGAAACACCAGAGGAAGAATAAGAAAAAAAGGCATGATGTATATAGGGAAATGTATGTATTTTATTTCAATTACATGTATTTGGGCCTATTGTAAAGGCCTGAGACTCCATACCAATTTGAAGCACAGAAGGATTCACAAATAGGGTTGACATAACTTCACATTTTGTTCCTGCAATATATTATATTTTTTGAATGAGGACTTAAGAGTCTTCTAAAATGGTGGTTGGAGTGGGGAGGTACAATTAGATGAAAAAGTGTGGCTGCATCAGTTCTTAAATCTTTTGTAAAACTGAGATTCCAAACCTAAATTTTGTATTTTGCTTCCTCACTGATAGATCTCACAATTCATGATTTTTTGTAATAGTTATGATTTTTATAGGAAACATTCTATACAAACATTGACTGTCTCTTCAGGTCTAATGCAGAGATTACGGAACAGAGGGGAGAGAGATCGGGAAAGGGAGCGGGAGAGAGAAATGAGGAGAAACAGTAGTGGGTTGCGAACTGGTTCTCGAAGGGACAGAGACAGGTAAGTCGTTCCATTAACATATAAATTTTGTTCAGAGAATTTTCTGGTGTAAATTTCTAGTTATAGGGAATCATACTTAAGGGCAGGGTATACATCTCTAAAATGTTTTACAGAATCAAGGACTCAAAACAATTTAAAGAAAAAAAATAAACAGGAAGTACTGCCTTATATTGGGATACAAACAAAAGGTGGAGCAGAGGCTGACTTCCTATCCCTTTAATAGAACAGAAGCCCCTTTTTTATTCTGGAACACAGTCCCACAATACACTTTCTTGGTCATATGTAGAAACAACAACGATTTCTGATAAAGTGTGTGTGTGTGTTTTAAAAGGGATTTCAGAAGGCAGCTGTCCATTGACACCAGACCTTTTCGACCTGCATCTGAAGGGAATCCTAGTGATGATCCTGATCCTCTTCCAGCACATCGACAGGCCCTTGGTGAAAGACTTTACCCCCGTGTACAAGCAATGCAACCTGTGAGCCTAGTCTATGAGTCTCTCGGGGCGGGGGTACTTTGTTTTTCTTTTACAAACTATTCTAACATGTTCTATTGTGCCTTGCTTTTTCCTTGAATGTTTTGTAATCTGTTTACTGCCATCGGTCTTGAATGTGCTATGATAACAGGACTTACCTTCATGCCACAACCTGTAGCAGAATTTATTTATTTACAATATTTAATGGATGTATACAGCTACCATTCTAGACCTATTCATTCTTCTAAAGAAAGCAATTCCTATGTATGAAAAAAGATCCACATTTGGAGGAGCCTCGTTTATTAATAACGAGTACAGCATTCAATGCAAGGACTACGTTGTCTTATGAGTCACATCTAGGGATCGCATGGCTCCTCTGGGCAAGGCCCAGCCAGAGTGGTTAGACCAGAGCTTTCCAAACTGTGTGTCGCGACACAAAAGTGTGTTGCCACACACAGTCTGGTGTGTCGCCACACAACCCGGAAGCGCAGCGCTTCCAGGTTTTCCCGCGGCGACACACCAACTGCAGTGCGCAAAACCCGAAAGCGGCAGCAGCGCTTCCGGGTTTTTGCGTGCTGCCGCAAGGACGGCACTTCCGGGTTTTCCCGCAGGGACACACCAACGCCGGTTGGTGTGTCGCCGCGGGAAAAACTTTGGAAAGCCCTGGGTTAGACGCACTCCCTCCCACACCTGCCTGCCTGCCATCCTTTCTTCTATATGCCAGGTTGATGGCTATTAAGCTTGAAAAAGCCTCCTATGAAAGCTAATTTCTGGGTTAGCATGGATCTTGTGAACATTGGAGTGCATAAGAAGAGAGAACGGACTGCCATAGGTAGGATCTTAACTAGCATTGTCACTGTTCATGGCACGTATACTCGGAAAAGGCTCCATTTGGAAAGTTGAAGGGAATTGTTTAATTATTGCTGCACAAAAATTCAGAAGGGCTGAGAAGGATGGCTGTAAACTGAAACTGGAAACAAAACAAATCTAAACACAGAAGCACTGATAGGAAAAAATAATAACAAGAAAAAATCCAAGGCTGGAATAGAATTTGTTCTGAGTCCAATGTAATTTGCTTATTGGAGTGTTCTTTATGATTGGGATGTACCCCTGAAAAAGAATCTTTCCACATTTTCCACATGATTTGAATTCAAAATAAATTATATTTTACTAACTGGATTTGCCCTTTTTTATGTCTGGAAGAGAAGTTTCCAGGACCCAGATCCATCCCATTTATCCTCTGCTTCTCTATCCATAATTTTAATATATTGGGAAGCACACAGATAGCAGAATTTTTTTCTGCCTATCTAGGATAATAATTAGGTAGAAGGAAAAGAATGTAAACCTTGAAAAATAAGATACAAATCTGTATCTTTTCAGGCATTTGCCAGCAAGATTACAGGCATGCTGTTGGAATTGTCACCTGCACAGCTGCTTTTGCTATTAGCAAGCGAAGATTCTCTTCGAGCAAGAGTGGATGAGGCTATGGAACTCATCATTGCACACGGAAGGTAATTTAATACTAATGGGAATTAAAGTATGCATTTTAGTTTCAGCTATGGTAACAATTGGCTTAAGAGAACCTACAGGAGCCAAGGTATCTAGCCTGCCACTCCCTTATTTATAAACAAATGGCTGAAAACTCACCCAAAATTTTGGACATCTGATATTGCACAAAATTTTGGATCTATTCTATCATAAGTAGCTTCCACAGCAGGCAAAAATGATGAAATGTGTGTTGTGACATTATGACGCAAGCTCTTCCTGTTACGTACTTGGGTACAATGTTATAACACAAGTACAGAAAGGGCAACACTTGTTCACATTTATGTTTTATTGTCCTCCTGCCTTCCCCCAGCGCCTATGCCCACCAGTTTGTGTAGTGGTGCTGTGTTAGAGGTTCTAAGTATGGTCTTTGAAATTTCTGTAAGAAATGGAGAATGTACTGTAGATATGATAAGTAATCGGTTGGAATCCAAGAGATCTCAGTGCATTCTAGGTGGAATGTGAATAGCACAGTTTCCACTGATTGCTGCTTTTCAGCAGCAGCATCTGTATTTGCAAAAATTACATTGGCTTAATGTAATTGGTTTTTGTTCTTTTCAAAGGGAAAATGGAGCTGACAGCATTCTAGACCTTGGCTTGTTGGATTCTTCTGATAAAGTACAAGTAAGAAACTTCTATAGACAGTACCTTTATTAGTTTATTGTTTAAAGATGTCTGAAATATCTAAAATAGAGAAAATGATTTATTATTTATTTATTATTTCTAACTTATATCACCGCCCATCTCCCCCCACAAGGGGACTCTGGGCGGTTTACAATCAAGATTTACCAAGAAGATTCATCCCCCGAGTTACCAAATTAAATAACAATAATAAAATAATCTCTCAAGTTCCACAAGGGCATGGCAGTTGGAATTCTGAACAGGAGACTCTACATTGCAGTATCTTGTTAAAACTTGCTCTTGTAACTTATAGTCCCAATTTTGTCCTGGAAATTGATCATACAGGAAGTCCTCATTTAGTGACTGTTCACAGTTACGACGGTGATGAAAAAGTAACTTTATGACCAGTCCTTGCATTTACAACCTTTGCTGGTCTGTAAAGCAAAGGAAAGCTGAAGTAAGATTATAAGCACACTCGTGGTTTTACTTAGTGGCCACTTTGCTTAACGATCAAGTTGCTGGTCCCAATTGTGATTGCTAAACAAGGACTACCTGTAACAAGTTTCTATGCCCAGAAATGATCTCTGTCCCAAGTATTTACTCATCTTAGTCTTAATCCCAGGAAAGCAGGTGGCATAAGATTAACCCTATTCTGTGTTAAGATGAAACGACGTCTGTGGTTGACATGCAGTGAACTCATTCAGACAATATCTTTCTTCTTAGTTTCATTCCAGAGAATATTTTGCATGCTGTCTCCCTACAAATTACTGTTGGTTCATTTGTTCTTTCCTTCTGTTGGATTGATAAGCGCACATAAGCCTAAACTCTTCTTTGCTCATCTAGAAATCTCCTTAGGAGACTATTCTTTCAACTTTTTATTTTATTTGCTTTAAGGGATGACACACACAAAGCTAAAGCAGAGCCTATGTTTTAGAACAGGGCTTTCCAAACTTTTCAGTTGGCGACACACCAACGGCGGGGGGGGGGCGAAAACCCACCGCAGCGCCTTTGGGTTTTTGCGCGCCGCCACTGTGGCACTTTCGGGTTTTCACGTGTGGCAGTGGCAGCGGCGCTGTCCTGGTGTGCCGCACGAAAACCCAGAAGTGCTGATGGCCCGCCGCCGCGCCATCAGCACTTCCAGGTTTTTGCACACCACACCTGGGCCCCACAGGCAACATAGTACTGTGTCGCGACACAGAGTTTGGAAAGCTATGTTTTAGAAACTGTTAGATAACTTCATAGATGTATATTGTTAAATTAGCATTAGCGTTTGGTTAAATCACCCTTTTGAATGGTATATTTTTAATACACAGTTGAATACTAAAGAAGTCCGTTATTAACAGGGAAACAGCAAACACTATTTTTATTTCTATTGTGTGTTTCTTTTAAAAAAGGAAAATAGAAAACGACATGGTTCCAGTCGCAGCGTTGTGGACATGGAATTAGATGATACAGATGATGGTGATGATAATGCACCACTCTTTTATCAACCTGGAAAACGTGGTTTTTATACACCAAGACCAGGCAAAAATACCGAAGCCAGGCTGAATTGTTTCAGAAATATTGGCAGGTAAAATGTCCTCTTGATAAGTAAATTGTTTTGTGAGAGAAAATCAATTTAGAATGTATATATAGCAATAACTGTAAGAAGATTGGGATTTTCAACCAAACTTTGAAAATGTAATGGCTCTTTTGTTTCTTAATGCTCCTATTTTGATATTGTTAGAAATTTTCTGTTAAAATATTAACTGCTTTCTACTGATTTTCAGAATTCTAGGGTTGTGCTTGCTGCAAAATGAACTATGTCCAATCACGTTAAATCGACATGTAATAAAAGTTCTTCTTGGCAGAAAGGTAAGCACGTCGTAGTGATTAAGCAAAGGGCTGCTGCATTATTTGCTGAAATTTGTCCTGAGTTAAAAATGTCGGGCCCGCCAAAATGGGCATTGCCCCCAGGGCCTCCACCCTTCTGTTTAAAACGTTTGCTCCCTTCCTTCCTGTCAGACACTCTATCCAGAAAAGGTAAGAATATTTCAAAAAGCTCCATTCTGGATATAATGCTAACCTACAAATATGTAATCAAGTTATTTTTTTGTGAGATCATTATAGTCTGTCTCAATTCCTAATCCCCTAAACAGCAGTTTCATCAAATAACTAAAATAAGCCACTATTTTCAAAACAAACTAGAATTTCTATTTTGGTTTGCTGGAGGTCACAAACCTTGCTCATAAGCCCAGATCAGATGTATGTATGATCAGCCTGAAAACTAACCCATGTCCGTATATTCCCTTCAACTTCTGTGCTCATATTGTGGTTTATTTAAAACATGGTTTTTTAGTTGGGATGTAACAGGAACCTATAATTTAAGCCATTATAAAAGGCTAAATATGGATTGTCCAAGCATAACCCTCATTGTAATGTCCATTAAATCATGAATACTAGCAATAGATTATTGTGTGTGAACAAGGGCAAACTTTTCTTGATCAAATAGTGGAAATGTGAGCACACTATTGTTCTTAAAATAGATATGGGAATGCTAGTTGTAAAATCTTATAAAATTTCTAACAATAAGCTTTACTTACCTATACAATGAAATTGTACTTACCTATACAATGAAACATGAGTAAATGTTTCATAGTTATTTTATATTTTCAGGTTAACTGGCATGATTTTGCCTTTTTTGATCCGGTTATGTATGAGAGTTTACGGCAACTCATCCTCGCTTCCCAGAGTACAGATGCTGATGCTGTCTTTGCAGCCATGGACTTAGCTTTTGCAATAGACCTGTGCAAAGAGGAAGGTGGAGGACAGGTAGGCCCACATTACTGTGTTTATGTTACTTACCCAGGGTCTCTTTTAATGTTTACTGAACATCAGTAGATACTTCAGTAGTTTCAGTGGTAGATACAATGAAAAGCAAGAATAAGAGGAGTTATGATTAAGTGATGGTTGTGAAGCCTTTAATAAGGTTTAAAAGATATTTCTGTCTTGCATTTTTTTTAGGTTGAACTTATTTCTAACGGTGTAAATATACCAGTCACTCCTCAAAATGTGTATGAATATGTCCGTAAATATGCAGAACACAGAATGTTAGTAGTTGCAGAACAACCTCTACACGTAAGTGGTGTGAAATTCTTCTTGGAATTTGATGCACTGGAAAGACACTGAGTTTTTACAATGTTTTCTTAGTACTG
The DNA here is from genome assembly GCA_023362775.1 of Charina bottae. Lineage (NCBI taxonomy): Eukaryota > Metazoa > Chordata > Lepidosauria > Squamata > Charinaidae > Charina > Charina bottae. The sequence continues at coordinate 146,024,890 of JALMGJ010000003.1, forward strand.
TTCTGTAATCTGTAAAGAAATATCTTGTGGAATGGATAGATAACAACTTTTGAGCCATCCATGAAATACTGTGTTTCATAAAACATTCAGAAAATGTTTAATACTTCTCTCAGTATCAGAATCATTAGACCTGTGTGAAATTTAGAATCAGCCTAAAAAACACTGTTCTTCCCCCCATCTGGTTATGAATACGGGTGAGCAAATCTATCAGTTTTGGTTTCGCTTAGTTTTTCATTTGATTCTGCTTAATTTTTGTGCTATTCTGTTTCTGCAAAAGTTTGCACAAAAATTTGTGCTCATTTTCAGTTAAATGTTGATTGGCCTTGATAGCTGAACCAAAACTTGGAATAGTTAATATTCTGCTTCTCTTATGAGCCAGACTTCACAGAGTAGCTCTGCCGAGGCTTGGGACAATTCCAAGCTTGTTCCCTTGATTCAGAAACATAGAATAATATCTTTATATAAGTACACAGAGGAAATCACCCCCATCCATTTTACCTCCAGGTTTGGATGAGGTGAAGCAAGGGATTGTTCGGGGGGGGGGGTTGCTGCAGTTCTTGGAACATGACAAGAACATGGCAAGACTTGTGCATCACAGCAAGGAATCTTCAGTTGTGTTGTAACCCGCCAGTATGATTTGAGTGCTGGAGTTGTATTTATTGTGGCTTTTTCAGGCAATGCGGAAGGGTCTTTTGGATGTACTCCCAAAGAATTCATTAGAAGACTTGACAGCAGAAGATTTCAGGCTTCTAGTCAATGGCTGTGGTGAAGTTAATGTGCAAATGCTAATCAGCTTTACTTCTTTCAATGATGAGTCAGGTATAATATAGCTTTGATTACAAGTTGCACCACAATAAAATTCTGATCAGCTTATTTGCATACTGATTAAAAAATAAAATGTTTTTATAAGTTATATTGGGTTATCCAATATTGCATAAGCAGGCCTATCTCATTCCTCTAGAGTAGATGCGAAAGGGACCTAGTGGGAATATGTTCTGTCTGTAGTCTCCATTCTTCTGGGAGATGTAAACAGTTGTGTATAATCTGTACACCAGTGCTTCTTGGTTGTATTTATCCTGTGCCTACTGGGAAGCTTCTTCACAAATTAAAAAATGATAGTTCAGGTTATTTCTTTCAGATACGATTTTTGGATTTTTTTTAATTGAGACTTGATCACTTGCTTAATGCAAAAGTGTAATTTTATAGTGAATGTTGCATTACTGACCAACTAAAAATCAGTGCTATTGAGTCATACTATTTCACTAGTATTTAATACATGGTTAGTATATTTCAAGTATTTCCATAAGTTCACTTGCTTTTTAAAGTAATGCTATGGCCTATCTGCTTTTAATATTAGTTTATTTCATTTTTAATAGGAGAAAATGCTGAGAAACTTTTGCAGTTTAAACGATGGTTTTGGTCCATAGTAGAGAAGATGAGTATGACTGAAAGGCAAGATCTAGTAAGTATTATTTCTTTTCCTTGGGGCTAATTCATACCTTTTGAGTATCTAATTCAGGGCTTTCCAAAGTTTTCCTGCAGCGACACACCAACCGCTGTTGGTGTGTCGCCGTGGGAAAACCCAGAAGTGCTGCCGTTGCGGCAGCGCGCAAAAACCCAGAAGTGCCGCCATTGCGGCAGTGCGCAAAAACCCGGAAGCGCTGCTGCTGCTTTCGGTTTTTGCGCGCCACCGTTGGTGTGTCGCCGCGGGAAAACCCGGAAGCACTTCCGGGTTGTGTGGCGACACACCAGACTGTGTGTGGCGACATACTTTTGTGTCGCGACACACAGTTTGGAAAGCTCTGATCTAATTGTTAATTTCCTTTAATGCTTTGAAAAGTAAAAAAAAACAATACAATCCCCACTTACTTATTATTATCCAGATTTTTTTCTTATTTTGGTCTGTATTCCATACACTCAAATGGCTTTGGAATTTCTTCAATATGAGGTCCTGAGATTGCATTACAAACTCTTTTGAAAGTGAGGGAATTTGAAAAGCACTTTGTGATATGACTTGGAATTTTCCATGGAAAGTGCAAAGTGTAAATACCAATCATGTAGTCCTTGAAAATACTTAGAAAGAGATGTTTTGATTCCAATTTTTGTATTTAGCCCAGGCCAAGTCTCTAGAGATGATTACTTTTTGTTGCTCACATAAAATTAATAGTGGAGTGTGGCAGTAAATTTGCTAGAATGTTCTGCATTCACCATATGAACACAAATTCCCTTATTTGTGGAAACCAAAAGTTAATGTTAAGAATCAGATCCTAATGAGCTTTGATGAAATGATGAGTCTCATTCCTAATATAGTTCCTATAGTTTCAGTCTTAAGTACATTTAACTTAAATTATGGAAATGTGTAAGCCTGGTAAGAGTCCTAAATACCTCTAATGCAGGGCTTTCCAAAGTTTTCCTGCGGCGACACACCAACCGTTGGTGTGTCGCCGCGGGAAAACCCAGAAGTGCCGCCGTTGCGGCAGTGCACAAAAACCCGGAAGCGCTGCTGCCGCTTTCAGTTTTTGCGCGCCACCGTTGGTGTGTCGCCGCGGGAAAACCCGGAAGCGCTGATGATGATCAGCGCTTCCAGGTTGTGTGGCGACACACCAGGCTGTGTGTGGCGACACACTTTTGTGTCGCAACACAGAGTTTGGAAAGCTCTGCTCTAATGAAACCTCTAATCAACATAAAAAACACAATGGGTAGAAAAACACACACAGCCCATCTGTGGCATTTTCACCTGAACATTACCTGTGTAATGGAGTTGAATGTTCACCAGCAAAGGGATTTTCTTTAAGACAAAGATTTAATTGACACAAATCTTTGTTAAAAATTAAACATATTGAGAAATTGATAGGTATATTTCTTTTTTCTTCTTTTTCTCTGCACTTTTTATTTTTTATTTTTCTTAAGTTACTAGTTTTTTATCTTTGTATTTTTAAACTTTAATTTAAAAAAATTATTTAAAAAAAAGGAAAGAAATCATATGGACAGAAAGTGAGATGAAAAGCTGTCCAAATTAAAATCTGAGTGTTGTTTTCAAGATGCTTTCTTTTTATATTTGTTAATCATGTTTAGTATGATTAATATCAGAATTGTGTATGAATTTGTTTACTGAAGGGTTAACAGGTTTTTTTTATGGCCCTTAGGTTTACTTTTGGACATCTAGCCCATCATTACCTGCTAGTGAAGAAGGATTTCAGCCTATGCCATCCATCACCATTAGACCACCAGATGATCAACACCTTCCTACAGCAAACACATGTATATCTCGCCTTTATGTTCCACTTTATTCTTCTAAACAGATCCTTAAACAGAAGTTGCTACTCGCCATTAAGACCAAAAATTTTGGTTTTGTGTAGACTATTAAAAAAAGTGTGTATTGCTGTATAATTATTACTAGCTAGATTTTTTGTAGAGTTTCCATTTGTCTATAAAAGTTTATGAAAGTTAATGCTGTCATGCTCCCTGTTGCTGGTCCTGCAATGATGAAATGCAACATTCCCAAGCAAAGTTTGCAACCTAAGGGCTGAAGAAGCACTGGCAATGTTAGATTGCGATCATTTGCTAGTCATTAACTTCTTGGCCGAATCCCAGCCAAAGATGACAGCAGAACAATATGAATTACACTGTGATTTAGCTTTTTGCAAAAGGGGTGAAAATATGTCAAATGTTCTTTAAAAAAAATTCACTGCTGCCTTTGTGGAAAGTGTTTCAGCAAAGGTGCTTGTATAGAGGGAATAGGAAATTTCAAAATAAAAGATGAAGTATGTTATGTGGTTTATTTTAATTTTTTTTAATGGTGTTTAAGTTTGTGGTTGGCTGCAGTTGTGCATCATGTATATTGAACTTGTAAAAAGTTCTTGCCAGTTAGAGCTAAGAGTTGAAATCATTCACGTTTGCTTACAAAAACCACTGCCATTGCAATTTTGTCTGCTTGCACTGGACTCTGGCACAATAAATACCACCATTAATGTTTTGCATGTAGTCTGTATAACCTTAGTGAGAATCTTTTTGTACGTAAGAAGGAAGCCAATGCACAGTATTTAATCGTTTACAATCAACATTTTGTATCCCTCTTTCTTTGAGCAGTCAGTCAGGAGGTTTACACCTCCAGCTCAAATCTGGACACTTGTTCTGCTGTGTCTCAAGCTGGTTAAATTTTCAGCCTGGGCACTACCTGGTAACTGTAAAATGTTTATAAGATCATGATTATTTGAAGGTACATTTTGAAGAAATTTAATGTTCGTGAGCAGCTTAACTACTTTTGTATCTAGCCTTTTTTAAGTATCTTGTTACAGTTTTTAATAAATTACAAAGTCATACTGAAAAAATAGTTTTTATTTATGTGACCTGTATATTTTTAGTTGCCACTGCACACCACAGTTATCAATTAAGTTCCTTGTAAGTGAATAAAACTTCTCTTCCTCTTCAATTAAAACAGAAGCAGTCCAGCCTGCATTTTACAGTTAGCAGAAAATTTAAAATGGCCTGATCCAACAAAGTATAAGCTTTTCATCAGATATAGCTTGTTCAGTTAGCACAAAAATGTTTGCCAAATGCATTGTGGTGCACATACAGAATGCTTTTTTTATTAAAACATTTTTAGTGCATAATATTTCAGTATATTAAGATCCAATTTCATTGAGTACTAACGTCGTAGGAAAGGGGAAGATTCTTTGTTATTTCACACTTACCGTCTCATTCTAGATATTAGTCAGGAATTCTTTATAATGATTTGTTAATTTAAGTCTTTTTTTCTGTGGGGTTTTGGCAGGGGGGAAATTGCACATCATTAAGAACTTGCCTGAATTTCTGCCAAAGTGGACCATCTCTTCTCTTCCTCTATGCCAACAACTTTCACGCCTCTTTCTGCCTTAGCTTGAAAACAGCATCCTGCTTCTGTAGAGCATCTATCGTTTTGGCAGACACTGCAGCCGTGTAAATCCTAACTGTAACCTCCTTGTAGTAAAGAGACTGAAGACTGTTCTGTTGAAAGCTGACTGTGCCAGGCTTACTGACTTAAAAAAATTAAACAGCAGGTGCTTTAATTTTTCCCCTTGCACATTTTGATGAAATCGTTATTCCCCAATGACAGCCCTTTTAAGGATAAGGATGGAGTTTTTCATGTTTGGCATAGAATTCAGGTTCTGTTTCTGAATTTGCTACTGGCTTATAGCAAGTTTCTTAATGTCTGAGCCTCTTGCATTCTGTAATTTAAAAAATAAAGCTACCTACCTCACAGAAGAGTTGAGGCATAATAAAGTTAATATTCTCCAAAGCCCTTTTAGGAAAGGCTGTGTATATTGTAAAATATTGTTATATATAACCTGTGTATATCTAGCATATCCCTATGTTATATGTATAGCTCTGTATATAACACAATTGTTTTACAACAGTCACAGCAGAATAAATTACAAAAGTTCACAAGGCCTATACAGTAGCTTGTGTGTGTGTGTGTGTGTATGTAGATATACACACATACATACACACACACACACACACACGTACACAAACACCACTTTGCTGATACTCTAATGCCAAGGGGAAAGCTAGAATGATTTATGTTGTAGTCGTTGACTCAAGATGTATATGTAGCTATATAAATAGCTTTTCTCTGTATATTTGAACATTATCAAGCTTTTAATAAGAAATGCTTATTAAAATTATACACCGCATTACTGTGTGGCTTAAATTAGTTTCTTTTAAATGTATGGCAAGAAAAGAAAAGTGATAGGAAAGCTTTCCAATAATGCGTTGAATTTTCCTAACTTTTGATAATCCTGTTCTTTTAAAAGCTGAATGTTGGTTTACTTTTTTTCCTCAGAAGCTACTGAGCTGATTGGGCTTGGTGAAATTATGACAGTTGAGTTACTATGATAACCCTGTGAATTCCTTTGGGACTCTCTTGATCCACGGATCCTCAGTTTTGTAACAAGATGTATTTTGGTAGCTGGTAGTCATCCACTGTGAAACCAATGCAAACAATAAGCACAAGAAATGATTGAGCCCTACAGCTTATTTTATGTGTCCCAATAAATTTTTGTACATTCAGAATTTTTTACTTTATCTTGCCCACATTTTAGCATTTCAGACTAATGTTAATTTGAAAGAAAGCAGTTAGTCTGTACATCTGTTAATTAGGGCCACCACCGTCTTTTGATCAGACCAGCTTTTTGTTTTTGCAAGAAACATATGAAATGGTGAAACCTATGCAGATTTGTAAACAATTAAAAAGCCTCATTTAATCTGGTTGCTAGCACTATGTATGTATAACTGAGCATATGTGTCAATGTTACTACCTGTCAGGGATAGCGTGGGTGCTGCCATTCAGTTCCTGTTACATGTATACAGCCCAGAAGATGGAGGCAGCTGAAGATCAACCATCAAGCTAGTTTGTGGGTAATTCTTTAGATACTATATACTAAGTTTTGTTATGCTTTGTAGATAAACCAACACTTGAATTGTTCAAAGCAGCAGGCCAGGCACCAATAAAGCATGTTGTTGCTGATGAAATTTGTGTTATCTTCCAATTCCTAGTCAAACAGAGTTTAGTGGTAATATCCTAGATGAACTGTACTTATTAAATAGTCTTAAAAAGTAGCCCTGCATACCTCATATTTGTTTTATTTATTTATTAAATTTATATTACCGCCCATCTCCCCTATCGGGGACCCTGGGCGGTTCACAATAAAACATAGTTAAAACATAAATATAAAATTACAATATAATAAATAATATAAAATCCAAGTATAAAAGATGTTAAAAATGATAAAACTGGGAGGCTTCATGGGACCAGCCATCCCCAAGAGGAACTGTTGACATTTCCCTCCCAGGCAAGATGGCAGAACCAGGTCAGAACCATATCATCAGTAGGCTAACTTACTTAGTCCAGCTAGTTCTTTTAGGCTGTTGGATCTCTTTATCACATTTTCCCCAAGCAATATCCATACCAGTAGAGAGAGCATGGATAAAAATAAATGCTTTACTCCCAAATAGAAATAGACTGACCAGATAAGCAAAATAAGGTGTTTAAGCTTCTGAAAGCACTTAATTGTAGCAATAGACTCATATCTTCTACAGTCATAACTTGGATTTTCCACATTCTATGTTTCATTACAATAAGAAAAGGTTTTTGTCTACAAGTTCTCTACATTCTCTTCTGGATAATAGGGAAATCTTTTTTCCCCCTTCCAAGAACGCCAGTATGTTGCTTCAAGAAGTGTCTAAACCCTTGAAGTGTCTAAAGTGTGTGGGTTCTCAGCCAGTGTGATGTAGTGATTAAAGTGTCGGGCTATGACTGGAGATAACAGTTTAAATCCCCCATGGAAATTCACTGGATAACTGAGCTAGTCACTCTTGCTCAACCCAACCCACCTCACTGGATGGTTGCTATGGAGATAAAATGGAGATAGCCATGCAAGCTGCCTTGAGATTCTAGAAAGGCAGGATATATGTTTAACAGAATAAAAATGAATTGTCAGAAATCGGGCAGAACATCTACTCGGGGGCAGAGGGGGGCCAAACCCTTTGCAGTGATGCTAATTCTGCCATTTCGTTTTGTCTGGTGGCTTTCAATGTGGTCACTACCCAGATTGAAATGCCTCAGGTTTTACTCAAAGACCATTAAACAGCGTTAGCAACCACAAAGTCATAAAGTGTTTTTAAAGATAAAGATGGAAAAATGGATTCGGGAGATGCAAGTTCCACATTGAAGGCTTAACACTGTAACATTTCTAGTACCTGTTGGCAGTTGTAGAGCATTTTGATATTGTAACACACTTTCATTGCATACCCTAAAATGTGGTTATCTTCAATTGGACATTTTTTGTAATTCTTAATTTAAAACAAAATCTGTTTGTTCTGTTTAGATATTCTATTGCAAAACCAGTGAAACTAGATAACGTGCATTGAAAGCGGTTGAGCTTTTATACCTTTGTAAAAAACTAAAAAAACCCTCAGAATCAGTAGCATATTTTTGGAGATGTTCTCCATACAACAAACATCTCACACAGAAACGTGTTGAACTAAATTCTCTTTCAAGTCAAGTTTGACTCTTGGTGAACTTCATGGACACCTGTTTTTTTGGCAACAATACAGAAGGCCTTTGCCATTGTCTTCTTTCAGATCTTTTTTTTTTAACCTCCCAATCTAGCCTACAGGTCTCCAATTCACAGGCTGTCTCTCAGGCAAGTAATATCACTTGCTGAGTCTGTAGCTTGAATCATGTCAACTGGATTTCTATTTTCTCAGTGGAAACGTTTCGCTCCTTATCCAAGGAGCTTCTTCAGTCTGAGCAAAGTTGGTAAGGGAATCCTAAATATGTTTCTAGGTAGCTGTGTGACCTTACACCTGGGGTCATGGTTATATTGAGATGTTATTTTAAAGTCCTTTTACCATCTAAAGGAGAATCGTTAAGATCACCATGCTGCTGTTGAGCTTGTGAAATGGTCTTAATCTTCCTAGGCACAGAAGACAAAGCCGGGAGATAGATGGGAGATAGATTGTGCCTGAGGCCCCCACCTCTATTCAAGGAAGGATTTTCCAAGTTGGCATAAATGGATTCCTTGACCCCTCTCTCAAACCACCTATCTTCTCTGTCTAAAATGTGAACATTAATGTCCTCAAATGAGTGTCCTTTTTCCTTTAAATGAAGATAAACTGCTGACTCTGGTCCTGTGGTGTTACTTCTCCTGTGTTGGGCCATCCTCCTGTACAATCCAGTGCAGTGAGGAGTGCTCTGAACTATACATTGGAGAAACCAAACAACTTTTGTACAGGAGGATGGCCCAACACAGGAGAAGTAACACCACAGGACCAGAGTCAGCAGTTTATCTTCATTTAAAGGAAAAAGGACACTCATTTGAGGACATTAATGTTCACATTTTAGACAGAGAAGATAGGTGGTTTGAGAGAGGGGTCAAGGAATCCATTTATGCCAACTTGGAAAATCCTTCCTTGAATAGAGGTGGGGGCCTCAGGCACAATCTATCTCCCATCTATCTCCCGGCTTTGTCTTCTGTGCCTAGGAAGATTAAGACCATTTCACAAGCTCAACAGCAGCATGGTGATCTTAACGATTCTCCTTTAGATGGTAAAAGGACTTAAAAATAACATCTCAATATAACCATGACCCCAGGTGTAAGGTCACACAGCTACCTAGAAACATATTTAGGATTCCCTTACCAACTTTGCTCAGACTGAAGAAGCTCCTTGGATAAGGAGCGAAACGTTTCCACTGAGAAAATAGAAATCCAGTTGACATGATTCAAGCTACAGACAATTCCACCTGGATGACTGAGAACCTTCATAGACATATCACTTGCTGAGGTGCTGGTGCCCTAATGACCACCAACTCTATTTAGCACCGTAAAAGCTTTTGCAAAGCACTATCTTCAAATATTTAGCACAATTCTATATGAGCCTCTGTGGTGTAATAGTGAAGATGCGGGACTTGGAGGGAGACAGGTTCTAGTCCACCCTCAATCATGGAAGCTCCCTGCCTGCCTGAGCCAGGGATCAATACATTTTATAGATGATGTACATGGTCTTACAGACAATTAAATTTAATCTGCAATTACTCAATACTGATTTTCAATCTAGCCTCAATCTTTTTTGGACAGTGGCTTCTGGCACATGTATACAATGTCTCACATGCACACATTTTGTGGGGAGGAGAAATCTCCCAGGTGATTTGAGTCACCAAAGTGTGGAAGGTAAAGGACAATAGCACAGGATTTTTAAAATTAATTTTAATTAAACAATTTAAAATCCAATCGCTTTTTCTTTTAGGTAAATTGGGATAAATACTGAGATTTGCATTAGAATCCCCCCCAACTCTAAAATGGGCTTCACATTATGTTCCTCAAGGCCAAATGTACATGTTTTTTTAAAAAATTAAAAGGATGCCCCTTCCAGAGGGAAAAGTGGGGGAGTCCAATGCTGAGATAGACTCACATAAAGGAGATTGCCACAGTCAAATCCAGAAGTAACCATTGTGCCGTGTATCAAAGTGTGCAGAGTGCTTCTCAAGAATGGTCACTGCTAGAGAAAAACATGGCTGATACAGATTGATGCTTCTGGTACAGTTACTATTGAAGCATCAAGGAACAGAACCAGACTTCGGAGCATACCCAAGAGACGCTTCCTTTTTTAGTTTGATAGTTAATTATCTCAGTGGGAAATCATGGCATGGTGGCACTTGTTAACAGAATATTCTGTTGAGTGGAAGCATTTTTAATAAATGTCTGTGCTTCTCAGAAAATTAACCCATATATAGTGATCAATTTTAGATAGCATAGACAGGTTTTGGAGATTTCTAAAACTTTATAAAACTTCCTTGAGCATAGACCACATGTTATTTGTATGATAGCCATTTGAAAAACTATATGCTATATCATGGTACATCCATAGATAAGAAGATATAAACAGGATTCATTTGCCAGCACTTTTACAAGTTCGTTGCCTCGCTGCTGGAAAGTTCTTTAGTAAGATTTAGCAAGCTCTAATTTGAGCACAATGCTATTCCAGTCTTAATATCTAAAAAACAATGTTCGGCTACTTTAACATCTACATCAACTATTTTTCTAGGAATACTTACTTAGGTGTATAACCCAGAAAAGAGATTTGGACATTATCTCATTACAACAAGGATAATTGCCTGCTGTTGATCTATAAGTTCTAAAGTTTACCTCTGTTCTCCTTCTGGCTTTTTAAAGCTTTACTTTACCAAGCTTTCTCCAAGCTGGTGCCCTCCAGATACGTGAAGTTGATAATTCCCAGCAAGAAATGGTATTTTATCAATACAGGAAATCAGAAAAAGTCCAGCTGTCTATTAAACTAAGCTGAACTATAACAAGAGGCTGGAGTTCAGAAAGAACAGAGTCTTGCAAAAGATAACAAAAACAACCAGAAAAAGGTATGTTGGAAATAAAAGGAAAGCCAAAAAAGGCATTAAGTCCATTGCAAGAAAGAAATGGTGAAGCCGTAATGGATGATGGTGAGAACAAATCTAACTTCTTCATTCTTATTTTACATCTGCTTTCTCTCAGAAGAGAAATGAAGCCCAAGCTGGTTATTGTTAGGCCACTGGATAAACAAGGGAACTACAACTCAGGTTAGACAAGGAGAGAATTTGGCGAATTTAAATAAATTCAAGTTTCTAGGACCAGATGGATTACATCCCAGGGTACTGAAGGAATGAGCAGAGGTGATTGCAGAACCCTTTTTAGGTATCTTGGAGAACTAGAAGATGGAGGAGAGCAGCTGTCATCCCCATCTTCAAAAAGAAAGAAAAGATCCAGGAAACTACAGACATTTCAGTTTGACTGAATTATGGGCAAGGTCCTCAAAGATGATCATGTAGCATGTTTACAGACTTGGATAAGCATGCTGCAATTAAAAGGAGCCAGTATGGATTTATCACAAACCGTGTTGGATTAACTACCTCCTCCTTTGATAGAGTTACTTCCTTAGTATATCAGCGGAATACCATAGACACGGTGTATCTGTACTCAGCAATGCCTTCTACAGAGTGCCTTATCATGTTTTCCTTAATAAAAGGGTAAAATATGGGTTAGATCAGAGCTTTCCAAACTTTTCATGTTGGTGACACACTTTTTAGACATGCATCATTTCACGACACAGTAATTCAGTTTTACTAGCAAACCGGAGGTTAAACTAAGTAACTTATAAGAGATATGGACACATACATAAATTTTAATAGTGAAATGTATGGGGACACAACATATCTCATGAAAACAGAGTTCCCCTTTACAACAGGGCAAGGCTTGGACAGAGCTCCCCTCTTACAGCAGGGCACAAGGCAGGCACTAGGACCTGTGCGGAATCCTGGCAGGGCTCGGAGGCAGTAACAGCGAGGCGCTTGAGGCTCTGAGTGTCGGACTTGGAGGTTTCTTGTTACGTTCGTGCGACACACCTACACACTGCAGCCGACGCACTAACGTGTCGCGACACACAGTTTGGAAAGCTCTGGGTTAGATGATACTGTTAGATGGACTCACAGTTGGCTGAATGACTGCACTCAAAGAGTTCTCATTAATGACTCTTTTTAACTTGGGGAGATATAATCAAGTGGAGTGCCATTGGGTTCTGTCCTGGCCCAATGCTGTTCAATATTTTTATTTATTAATTGGATCTATGTACTAATGACGAGCATGTTATTGCTAAGATACATAAACTATTATTGCAAATGAACTTGGAGGATGAGTATGTTAAAGATTGTATGATTAAATGGGGAAAGAATTTTGGATATATCATTATGCTTGATCATTGGGAGAATATGTGGAACAAATGTTTGAAATTTACACTGAATTACAATTTGAAAGAGAATTTTTATAAGATGATGTATCGTTGGTATTTAACACCTGATAAGTTGTCAGCTGTCAGCTGTATAAGGGAGTATCAAATCTATGCTGGAAATGTTCCCAAGGTGAAGGCACTTTTTACCACCTTTGGTGGACTTGCAAGAAAGCTAAGAAATATTGGGAGCAGATATGTATTATAATTCAAAAGGTTCTTAAGATGAATGCACAATTGAAACCGGAAGTTTTCCTTTTAGGTCTGATGGACAAACAAATTGAAACAAAATTTGGAACTTTGTTTTTATATATAACAGAGGCAAGATTTTTGTATGCACAAAGGTAGAAGGATTCACAAATTCCTACAGTGGAAGAATGGATGATAAAATTAATGGAATTGGCAGAGATGGCGAAACTGACTACATTGATTAGAGAAAATAACTTGTCTAGCTTTGTTCCTACTTCGAAACTGCTTTTGGACAAAAAATTGAAGTTTAGATTTTGGGATTTGATGATTAGGTTGGTAGATTATAGAAATGTTTATTATAATTAAAATTAGAGTAAGAGGTTAATGTATTTTTTATTTTTATCTGTGCTGGAGAAGGTCGGAAGTCACTCCTTTTGCTGTACTATTTATTTCTGCACTTTTTAGTCCATCTTTTTTTCCTTTAGTCTCTCTTTAATGTTTTTCTATCTTTTGTATTTTATCTTTATGTTGAAAATTTAATAGTTTCTTTAAAAAGATTTTTTTAATCAGTGACATGGATGAAGGAGTTGAGGGGGCACTTATGAAGTCTGCATATGACACCGTTGTCTTACCCTCCACCACTCCAGATGGTAAGACCAGAACATGTGTGTTAAAGCTACAAGAGAGCATGTTCAGGCTGGACATCAGGTGGAGCTTCCTGGACATACAAGCTGTCATCCCAGGAAGTGGTGAGCCCTCCTTCACTAGAAGTTTTCAACCAGAGCCTGGGTGCCCTCTAAAGTCCCTTCCAACACTATGATTCTAAGTAATTTGGCATATCCTTGAAATACATTGTTTGGACAATTTATTTGTAGTCCTAATGAATCTAAGCACAAAAAAAGAGCTATTCTGGATCAGGCCAAGAGTCTGTCCCAGTACTTTGTATCCAATAGTAATCAACAAAATGCATTCAGGAAACTCAGAAGCAGAGATTATTTTTTTTTCTATTATTGCTCTCTAGTAGCTGGTATTTAAAGGCCTTTGAGGTCAGGCAGTTAAACAGTCATCAAGATTACTGCAGGAGTTGCCGATAGCCCAGTTGTCCATTAATGTGTCCAATTCCCCTTTAAAACCATCTAAATGGCTGTGTACCACTATCTGATAGGAGCAAATTCCAGATGCATGTCCAGGAAGCAAGCATTAGCAAACAAAGCAGGAACTGACCAGAGTAAAAACACATAGGATTGTACTATCATCTCTGTCTGAGAAGGAACATCTAACCAACCTCATCATGTTTTTTTGGTGCCTTCAAGCCAGTGTTGACTCCTGGTGACTGCCTGGACTAGTCCCTGCAGTTTCCTTGGCAAGATTTTCAGAGGTGGCTTGTCACTGCCTGCTTCCTAGGGCTGAGAGTGACTAGCCCAGTCACCCAGCTGGCTTCGTGCCTGATTTGGGACAAGAACTCACAGCCTCCAGGTTTCTAGCCTGGTACCTTAACCACTACATCAAACTGGCTCTCAGCCCCATCATACCAACTGCCATATCTAATTGAAGGGAAGGTCTGCATATCTTGATATGCACTGAAATAGATCCAGGACCTTATTCTATGCTTATGTCAGCCCCAAGATGTGTATCGGAGCAAGAGAGACATTAATAGGTAAATGAATGATAGAGAAGGGAATTAATGCAATGGCAGACCATGCTTTCCACACACTGAAATATAAGAGAGTTGTGCTGGATTGGACTGAAGGGTTAGAACACAACAAACAATAGTTCTCACTACAACAGTATACAGTCAGATGTGTCAAGACATACAGAGTGTAGTAGTAAAAGTAATCTGGTTTAAATAAAGGATTTGAATTTTAGTGAAACTTTTGGCTGATTCTTAAATGCTTGTATCAGAAGGATGAGACCCCTTCTTCATTTCCCAAGCTGGGATTTTAATAAAAACCACCAGACGATCAGTGGTGGTCAAATATATTTATTCACCCAAAGTTGTTAAGTAGCTATGGATGGGTGGCCGCAAATGGACTGCCTTTCCATTTCCCCTTTTATAGGAATTTTAGTTAAAAAATTTAGCCAATCATTATCAATAGAAATGCGTTAGCTTATTAAAATGAACATCCTCCTCCTGTACATAACTTCCTTCCTTCCCTATTCTGCTAAAACAGATATTTCCTTATCTTAAAGTTATGGCAAACTTCCTTATTTATAGTTAAACAGATGTCTCTTCACCTAGAGCTAAAACAATGCATTTTATCTTTCCTATACATGTGTTTTTCTATACATTATATGTCTTCCTTTACATAGACTTTGCTACATGATATATTCACTTGTTTATACTGACAGGAACCAGATTACTCTCTTTCCTATACAATCTTTGCTTATTGTAAACATATAAGAAAAATATTCCAACACTTGCAAATACCACTTCACATGTGTTGGATAATGGGTTCATGACCCAAGAACTCAGAGCATTCCAGATGCAGTGGAAATTTCATAACAGACATCTTAATCTGCCTTTTCCAGCAATGGAAAAGCTGAATAAACCATTACAAAGCCTTTGGGATGTAACAAGCAGGCACTATGTTCCCCAGTATTCAGAGGCACAATGCTTCTTAAGAGTTACTATATAGTTGAGCAGTAAATTCCAGATTCTTTCTGGCAAGAAAAATACAATGAATTAAAAAACCATTTTCTATCATTTCTCAACACCCTAAAACAGCTGCCTGAGACCCATGGTCAAGCCAAGACTTTCTGCTGCCTGATATGAAGATTAAGACTTTGCAACGGGACTGGTGACTCAATCTGTCTTTGATGCTGGCAGTGAAGCCCTCCTCCAGGGCACCAACATGCCCACCACCGCCTCCCTCGGCTCCCACTAAGGTCCCTGCCCCATCTTACTTTTTACATTTAAAAAGTTTTAATTCAAAACTAAAGAGAGAGTTGGCACAGTGCAAGCAAAGCACTGAGATTCCAGCATCATGCTGGTTTGCAAAAACAGCTCTGGGCCACAAATACCCCTTCTTTAAAAAAAAGTAAAATGCTGGGTGGTTACAAACCAGAGCTTTACTTTGGAACTGTGTCCTGAAGAGTCCAGGGTAGGGGGCCAGAGGGAGGATCAAGCAGGATGCTGATAAAGCACCATTCTGTACCCGGTTATGGGTTTCTGGCAGCCATTTTATGAATGGGCAACCCCCACCCCCAGCCATGTTGCAAGGCCGCCCCCACTACTACATCAACAGCAACACGCAGACATCCTCGCACCTCCTCCCAGGCACGACGCCTGGAAGCGTTCTCAGGGCATCAGCCCTATGCGCTGCCGCGTCAAGGCGCCAGAGAGCGTCCGGGCGGGGAATAAGGAGAGCAATTTCCGCAGACGGACGCAAGGAAGTTGGCTGGGGAGTAAGTCTCGCTCGACCCCAATTCGGATCTTCTGCGCAGTTCCTGCCCTGCTCTCCGCAGCCGCTCACAGTCCCGCCCCGGGAGGAGGCGAAGGAAAGGCGAGCTCTCCGCGTGCGCCCCTCTCCCTCGCTGGCTTCTAGGGCGCTCGAAGGAGTGGGGCCGGGCGCCATGGGCGAGCGCCGCGGCTGCTGTCCTGGGCTGTGCGGGCCAGCTGGGCCGGAAAGCAGCGAGGTAAGCGGGAGGAGCGCAGCTGCCGAGCCCAGCAGCCCGGCGGAGGTTGTTTGGGGGACGCCTCTTTCGGCAGAGCGACACAAACTTGCGCGGTGTAAACGCGCATCGGATCAGGCGGAGCTAAAGCTGCGGTGGGATCGGCCCATTTCTAGGGAAATAAACCTCGGCGAACGTTCGGGCAATTCTGAATGCAACACATGGAATCGGGCCAACAAGGAGTTGGAGAAAGTGACCGGCGTGTGTGGAATTTCCACTCCCTCCTTGAGATCCTCTGTGCGCCTTTAGTGGGAAGACGGTTCTCTGGCGTTGCAATAGGCCCTCATCCGCTCGGGTTTAGAAAAGCTGTCAAGACTTACATTTTATAGTTTGTAAAGCATTTAGTGGCTATTGATCTTGCTTTAACAGGCATCGCTATTGTATACGTACTTGGTAAATTTCTGTATACTCCTTCATTGTTCCAGAGGTGGTATAAAAGTTATAAAATGTTTAACCAATTCCAGGCAGCTGAACTCTGCCCAAATTGTGTTCCCCCCCCCTTTCTTTTGGTATTCTGTCTGATACCAGTGTTGTCAGAGATTGGCTATGCATTTGTCCAATACTCTTAAATAGAGTTTAAGAAGGGCATCAGAGATATTTATTTATTTAGACACCACATGACTCAAATTGACTCTGGGCAGCTCACAGCATAAAAACAAAACAACACACAATAAAAAATAGAGCATATAACAGTAAGAAAGATGGCAACTCTGTCCAACAACATATCATATACCCAACGAGGGGCTCCAACCAGTGCAGCCCAAAGCTAGGCACCCAGATCTTAGATTCTGGTTCTGTAGTGGCTGGGCAATTTGTAAGCCTGCAAGAACAGTGGTTGTGTGAATGTAGAAGACATTACAGATCCGTAGTATGGAAATGATCTCAGGATTTCCAAAAATTTGAGGCTTTGTTCTAAGCTTGATGGCCAAGAAGAGCTGTTATCTGCCATGTATCTATATTACTGGCTTCCAGCTTTTAGATGGGACAGTCTGGCATCGATGATGATGATTTATTCAATAATAATACCTGGGTTTGACTTGGTTTCCCCAAGTGCCTTAAGCTGTAGTAGTTGTGATTGCAAAGCCTGGATTATTATTGCAGCATAAGGAGGGTCCCCTCAAAATGTGCCACAAGAAAGCTCATGCTAAAAGTGTACATCAGAGTCTGTGGGTATTGTTGGTGTTGTTGTTATCCTTGTCTGCAGTGCACACACTCAGTGAACTCCTGAAAGCTGTGTTCCTGTACTCACTCTGTAAATTGTCCCCATGAAGACAGTCTTGCAATGAATCCATATCTGACCAGCTCAGAAACTCCATGCAGGGATATAGTTTCTGGATTGAGAAAGGAAAGATTAATATAATTATGATATTTAGACTTATAGAATCCACCTTGTTTTCCTTAGATGAAAGACAGTTTGATCTAGTGGTTAAGGTGCTGAGCTAGAAACCAGGAGGCTGTGAGTTCTAGTCCCACCTTAGGCCTGAAAGCTGGCTGGGTGACCTTGGGCCAGTCACTCTCTCTCAGCCCAACCCACCTCACAGGGTTGTTGTTGTAGGGAAAATAGGAGGAGGAAGGAGTATTAGGTATGTTCACCGCCTTGAGTGATTTATAAAAATAATAAAGGCGGATAAAAATTGAAAAAAGAAAATAAAGATCTGTGGTATTGTTGAAAACTAGCACATGTATGATTTCTTGCTTTTTCTTTAGGAGTTGTCTTCAGATGGACTTGAAAATGGCTTAAAATCAAACGAGGAACCTCTCTTAAGAAAAAACCCCCATCGATTTGTCATCTTCCCAATCCAGTACCCTGATATATGGAAAATGTACAAGCAGGCCCAGGCTTCCTTCTGGACAGTAGAAGAGGTGAGTCGTGTGGAAGGCTAGTTGCAGCAGGTGACCAGTGGCCTAACACAAGGGTGGGCCGCATTGTCAGCCTGTGGGCTACATTTCCTTTTTCTGTCCTATCTTGGGGCCATCAGGGTGTGACCAATGATACTATGATGTCTGCAAGACTTAAACATTCATTTTCCCCTTAACCCCTAAAAATAAAGACTTGAAATGTTCAACCCTAACTCTTCTGGGGTTGCGGATGGGATGCTGGAAGCTGCATGTGGATCGCCCACCCCTAGCCTAACACTAGCAACAGGAAAAAGGCTTGAATACCGGAGTGAAAAAGGTTTTTTGTGGAAGGAGTGTGATCAGTATCTTGTAGATTTCTAGCCAGAGCATAGGTAGTCCATTCCTTTATTTCCATCTTGGCGGAAAAAGTACTTTGCACCTTGGTCCATATGGTGAAACTCAAACCCTACAGTAGATCCCTCAAACCTTAAAGACCCAGCCCTTGACATATTTAGACTACAAGGAGCCAAGAGACAGAAGCAAAGGCACCTAAGAAATTCTGTTCACTGACCTGATATTCTACTATACGTAGTTCCCTTGCATTCAGTGTAACATGCTTTCAAGAAAGAGTCAGCTCCTGTCATAAATCGGCAGACACCATTGCAAGCAAACAAGCAAATACACTGCCTGCTTGCATGAGCAGTGAAATGCTTGAGGATTTTGTTTACTTGTTTTTGTTTTCTGGCAGGGCAGTGAAGAAGGGATTTCTGGAATAAATCATACAATGAGTTGTATATGTGTTGTGAAGTTCAGGAGTAGAAGGGATTTCCGGAATAAATCATACAATGAGTTGTATGTGTGTTCACTGCCTTTCCCTCTCTGGTAGTAGCAAGTTATGTGTAAACTTAGGCAGAGAAGTTTCTAGTGAACTAGTGTACACCCACCAGGTCATTGGCGATCACTCGTAGCCGAGTAAGATTGTCTTCCAAAGGTAAAATTTTAACGGTGGATCCGTAAGTGGCTATAAAGGCCAATTCTGGATCCGCACAACCTCCCACAATGAGGGCATAGGTTTCCGGGTGGGAGACGGTCATGATGAGGGTTTGCCTGACGTGCCTTCCTTTTAGCCAGGTAACCACCAGATGATTAGGATACAACTGCATTTATCCTCAGACCATCCTGGCAGAGCATGATGAGGATAATAATCCATTACATTTAGAAGACGCCCCATGGGAGAAGATGGTTAGAAGCCAGGGGAATCTGCAAAGGAAGTTAAAAGAAAGTAAAGATGGCAGCAAGAGCTGCATGTTTGAAGCCCCACCCTTTTTAATGTGCATTACAAGACATGTAGGGGAAGGGGACGGCAGAGGATGAGATGGTTAGATAGCATCACTGATGCAATGAACATGAACTTGAGCAAACTCCAGGAGACAGTGGAGGACAGGAAGGCCTGGCATGCTATGGTCCATGGGGTCACGAAGAGTCAGACACGACTTGACTGAACAACAACAACAACAACAAGACATGTAAAAAGGGGGTGGGGCTTTGATGATGAGGTCGCAGCCGCCAACTTTATCAAAACCACTCCCCCCCATGGACATCCCTGTTTGAAGCTTATAGGGATTACATTTCCTTAGACCAGGGCTTTCCAAACTTTTGCCGTTGGCAACACACCAATGGCCGGTGCACGGGAAACCCGGAAGCGCTGCCGCTGCAGCGGCACACGGAAAACCCGGAAGCGCTGCCACTGCGCCGGCACGCGGGAAACCCGGAAGCGCTGCCACTGCGCCAGCGGGAAACACTGCATCAGTGTCCTGGTGTGTCGCCGGAAGCGCTGATGGCCCGCGTACCGCAGCGGCACGCCATCAGCGCTTCTGGGTTTTCACGTGACACACCTGGGGCCCCCAGGCGACACACTTGTGTGTCGCGACACACCATTTGGAAAGCCCTGCTTTAGACATTTATTCTGTTTTTCAGAGTTATCAGTGAACAATGACAATATCAAGTGTGTAATCTACGTTTCTTCTTTCTTGTAAAGGTTGACTTGTCAAAGGATCTTCCTGACTGGAACAACCTAAAACCAGAAGAGAAACACTTTATTTCACATATCCTGGCTTTTTTTGCTGCCAGTGATGGAATTGTAAATGAAAACTTGGTGAGGTGCTTCCTGTGATGTATCCTGTAACACTTTGATGGTGTGGTTCTTTTTCATTGCATGTAATTAAACATCTATTCGTAATTGTAATTTTCATGTGTTTGTTGTACATCTAGAGCAGTGTTTCTTAAAGTGTGGTCCTAGGACCCCGGCGGGTCCCCCCTCAGGGGTCTGCAAAATCAAAATTATTTGCCAGCCTATGTTGAAAAATAATACAATATTAAAATCCCAGCAAACAATCATGAGTAGCAGTAGCAGCAGCAAATGCATCAATTTTAAATTTTAATATGGTAAATATTGATAAATATAACCCATACAAACAAAAGCTCTTTGGGGTCCTCCATAATTCTTAAATGTGGGAAGGGGTCCTGAGAGAAAAAGGTTTAAGAAACAATGACCTAGAGGGATTGGAACGTAGGAAAGCTTGGGGGATATTATATAGATAACAGATGGAAGTACAGGATATTCCTTTAACTGTTTCAGCCTTACTTCTTCCATTTAAGTTTTTTTATATATATAAAATGTTAATAAAATGTTAATAAATTTAATAAAATTTATATATATAAATTTTATTAAAAGTTTTAAAAAGAAGATAAAAACTAATAAAAACTAATACAAAGAAAAAAGAAAGGAAAGAAAGAAAGAATGGAAAGAAAAAGAAAAAGAAAGAAAGAAGAAAGAAAGAAAGAAAGAAAGAAAGGAAGGAAGGAAGAGAAAGAAAGAAAGAAGAAGGAAGGAAAGGAAGGAAGGAAGGAAGGACAAAGGTGCAAAAAGAAGAGAAAAAGAAATAGAAGTCGACATTAACCTTAGCTTTAAAAAGGTAAAGGTTCACCCCGCACATTTGTGCAGTCGTGTCCGACTCTAGGGGCCGGTACTCATCTCTGTTTCTTAGCCAAAGAGCCAGCGTTGTCCAAAGACGCTTCCGTGGTCGTGGCCGCATGACACGCGCGGAACGCTGTTACCTTCCCACCAAAGTGGTACCTATTAATCTACTTGCATTTGCATGCTTTCGAATTGCTAGGTTGGCAAGAGCTGGGGCGAGTGCGGGAGCTCACTCCGTCATACGGGCCTCGAACCTCCGAACTTGTGATCTTCTGATCGACAAGCCTGGCGTCTTACCCGCTGAGCCACCACGCCCCTTAGAAAAGTTTAGAAACATAATATGGAGGGGATGAAGGACAAGAAAAATAAAACTTCATGGCATTCTCACTGGGAAGGCTGGGTGGCGTCTTACCCGTTGAGCCACCACGCCCCTTAGCTTTTAAACCTTAGCTTTATCGTACCACAAATATCCATGCCACCCAAATCTCAAATCATGTCCTTCTAACTCCAATAACCTTCTGTTTCTCAGCAACACCCACTCCTTTATCCAAGCTAAGCAACAGGCAGCAAAGTATAGTTTCAAATCAGGTAAACCCAATCCTCTTCTTTCCTTTACATCTTGTAATACCTTATATTTAACTCGTGGTTTTTTCCCCTGCCATATAAATTAAGGTATATCCTTCTGCCATTGTTTAAATGGTGCATCAGTTGTCAAAACGGGTATTGTCTGAAACAAAAATAGCATTCTAATACCTTCTTAATCACAGAAATTCTCCCCAACAATGACAATTGTAATTTCTCCCATCTTAACATAGATTTTTTAACTTCACTCCATGTCTTAACATAATTGTTTTGAAATAACATACAGCTCATGTTTGTCATACTAATACCTTCTTCTCAATCTTAAAACCGTTTTATTCTTCAATTCCGTTTGATCTTATATTGTCATATTTTTGTTAACATCTTTGTCTTCTGTTTATTAATCTTAAACCTGCTAATGCACCAAATGCTTTTAATTTACCCATTAATAATTCAGTTCCCTTTAAAGGGTCTTCCAGAACCAAACACCAAATCATCTGCAAAAGCTCTTAACTTATTTGTCTCTTTTTTAATCTTTACGCCCACAGTCCTCTCTTCTTGTCTTGTGTCTCTATTCAATATTTCAAGAACTAAAATGAACAAGAGGGGACAATGGGCAACCTTGTCTTGTTCCTTTTTGTATCTCACATGGTTTGATTAAATTTCCATTAACAATTATTAGTGCCATCTGTGAAGTATAAATGATTTCACCTATTTTATAAATTTCTCTCCAAAATTCATATCTTCCAAAACTTTAAACAGAAACGTCCAGTTCAAATTGTCAAAAGCCTTCTCTGCATCTAAAAAGATAAGTGTGGCTTGTTTTTCATTATGTTGTTCCAAATATTCCAAAATATCCAATACAGTTCTAACATTATCCTTCAACTGTCTATTAGGTAAAAACCCACATTGATTCTCATGAATAAATTCTTGCGATGATATTGATCTAATTTCTTGCTAAAGTCAAATTTTGTCCCTCTTTAGGTATTAATGTTATATTAGCCTCTTTCCAAGTCTCTGGCATCTTTCCTCCCTGTAGAATAGAATTCATCATTTTTTTGTAAAGGTTGTAAAAGTTCATCCTCAAAGCACTTATAATACAAACTCACTCGATAGTCCATCTAGTCCAAGCACCTTTCCTGGTTTACTCTTTTTAATTGCTTCTGAAACTTCCCTTATTGTTATAGGTCCATTCATAATTTGTCTTTGTTCCTCTGTAATCCTCGGTACATTCTGTTTTTTAAGATACTCATCTATTTTCTCCCAAGGAATATCAGGTCCTTTGGAGATGCAATGTTTTTTGTATAGCCACATTGTCTGTTAATACATTATCTCCCTCCTGTAATTTCAATATCATTTTCTTTTTCTCTTCGCAGTTTATAAGCCGATCGTTTCCCTGGTTTATTCGTAAATTCAAAATTCCTTTGCTTTGCATAATCCAATTTTATTTCCATTTCTCTTATTGTTAACATAGATTTTATTTTATTTATTTATGTTTCGACTTCTATCACCGCGCCATCTCCCACGAGGGGACTCTGGGCGGGCGGTAGATAGCTGTTGCTGTAAAATCTTAATCACTGAATCAGGCTGAAGCCATGTTTAATCACTACATTAACTTTAGTATAAAAAATAGTAAATGCACAGCAAGACACAAACTCTATGCATGATGAGGTAATGCTTGTACACACACTGCAGATTTCATGGGAAATTCCACTGATAAGCTTGTTTTTCACATAGTTTAGCTGACCAATTTTTTGCAGGTAAGATTAATAAATGCTTAGCATGATGGTGATCAGAGCTTTACAAACTAGTCCGTGGTACAGATGTGCCATGGCAGAACGCAGCAGAATGCAACCTGTTGTCTGTCACAGGGAGCATTGCGTGTATGCTCCTGTAAGTACTTACCTTTAATGAAGTTTGTACTAATCACATTGGCTTTCAGCTCCTTTTTCTTAAGAACTGGTAACTTTGCGGGAAAACAGTGGTTTATATACGTAAGACATCATGGCCTAGTGCAGGGTGTGAACCTGGTTCTGCAAGAACACTTAGACACCTGACCTTCTTTTGTTGGCAGGTAGAACGTTTTAGCCAAGAAGTGCAGATCCCAGAAGCTCGCTGTTTCTATGGCTTCCAGATATCAATAGAAAACATTCATTCTGAGATGTATAGTTTGCTAATAGACACTTACATCAAAGATCCTGAGAAAAGGTAATTACTGTAAGTATTGCCACTATGTAGAGGACTTATATATTTGTTTGTGTAATTTTCATGTATGGTCTGGTCCAGGTATAATGGGAGACCATGGTTTACCACTGCAAGAACATATCGTATCACTGGAAGCTTGTATTTTTTACGCTTATAAAAGGGAGAGGAAGAGTTTCTGCTTGATTTTAAGTAAACCAGTATTTCCTGTAACATCTAGATTCAAGGAATCAAAATTAATTTATGAACAGTAAATTACAGTTTCAGATCCTGGCTTATTCTCACTAATTATAATGGGCTCAACTAACTGCTGTCATTAGAAGTGGAAGCAGATGCTTTTAGTTTCTTGTGGAGAAATGGAAAAGAAGCAAGGGGAAAAATTGTATTTAATGTTCAGAACTAAAATAGTTGTGTCACTCGTGGTGAGTCACTTCCATGGTGAAGTATATGAAGATCTTTTTTTGTGTTTAGATAGCAATAGCAATTCCTGGAAAATGTTAGAATTTTAACTTTTGTTCAAACTGCAGAAGAGATTTCTACCATATGCTTGTGTAGTTTCAGAAGATCATTGTATCATGTATCTCATGAAAGTACTATGAAGTTGCTATGTTGAAAGCACCCTTGCTATCCTCCTTCAGAGCAAGTGGTATATTTATTTATTTATTTATTTATTATTTATTTAATTTATATAACCGCCCATCTCCCCCAACGGGGAACTCTGGGCGGTTTACAATAAATAAAATTAGATAAAAGCATAAAATATAAAATATATAAACTAACAATTTATACAATTAATATAATATAAAATAAAATAAAATAAAAATCCAAGTGGGAGATAGTATTAATAAAAGAAGGGCTTTTATGCTTTTGTGTCAATCTCACTGCCCAGATTTACTGTCTTTTGGTTTCCCCCCATTCCTCCCTCCCCCACCCCCCCAGGGACTTTTTATTTAATGCTATTGAAACAATCCCATGTGTCAGGAAGAAAGCAGACTGGGCACTGAGGTGGATAACAGACAGGGAAGCCACTTTTGGTAGGTGCCTCCATTGTATGTGTTCTTCATGGGGTGGGGGTGGGGGAAGCTGCTGTGGATCAGAATGGGATTCACCGGGCTTTGAACATTAGCTTGGGAATTCCGATGAATGAATATTCTAGCGATAATTAAGTGGACTGCAGGAACCCAGTCATATGCTAAGTGAAAAAGGGGTAAGAGGACAATTGCAATTGAAGAGGACAATTCTTTTTTCCAGGATGATTTTAATCTTGGTCTTTCTCGGAGGAAAGCGCCTGTATTTTCTTGCCTTCCAGATGTGAGGAGAGCAGAGCAGAACTAGGGGTGTCCATAGGAAGGGATTCAGAAAAGTCAAGATGGTAGCCTTGGCTGTGTAGTGGAATCCCTGCCCTTTTTGTACGTTCAGCAACATCTCACGCAAATACCAAAGAGGTGGGGCTTTGATTGTGCAGTCATGGCCACCATCTTGACTTTTTTGTCCTCCCCCAGTCCCCTCTGGTCAGAAGAAAGAGGGGAGACTGGAGCATGTTAATAAGTATGGACTGTGTCCGTATGACACACATTGAACCACAAACTATTTTTTAGTTCTAGTGCATTATTGTGAACTCAGCCTCTGTGATTAGTTCATAGTTCGGTGTGTTATGTGAACCCATGAAGTTGGGTTAATTGACTAAACAGTAGTTCAGTTAATCGTGGGTGAGTGTCTTGTGTGAACAGAGGCTTAGTTTCCTTCTTTGCTGTCCTTGTGTGAAAAGCCTAAGATGCCATAATAAGTGGAAGGATCCTACTCTTACTGTGATCTGTAAAGTTGGCCAGATTCAGTAGGTGAGAAGCCAGCTGTTGATTGCTGGACTTTGGGGGGGGGAAATATATATACATACAGTATATGCACATGCACATACACACACACACACACACACACACACACACACACACACACCCTTCCTTCAAAAGATGGTCCCATGCTGATGTTGGAAACTCTTGTTTCTTGTATGTTTTTCCCTGAAACTGTACATGGTTCCTCTAAGCACATGAGTGTGTCCTACCCCAGGAACAAATATAGTCAATGATCATGCATTTAGAGACAGACAACAATCATTGTAAGTCAGGGAGTTTGACTTTCATCCCAGATTGAATCCTGACACCTGCATATGTTCATTCATTTTTAAGAAGTATTGATCTTTACTCTGAAATATGCAGGCAACTGATTCTCTTTACAGTCAAAGTGCTGTTTGTACATGTGGGATGCTTCCGCACAGGATATGGCAGAGAAAGAAACTTTCACTATTCCAGTGGATCCTATATTTACAGACATTTCTTTGATCTTCTCTACATCCTAGAAGTTGACATCAACTTCTTAAGAGTACGCAGATTCCAGACGTCTCTGGGTTGAAGCTATTCCTTTGGGGAGCCAAGCAATTAATGGGTTTTCTGAAAGATCTCTTTGGAATGCTAAATGATAAGTCAAATGAGACAGCGAGGCCATAGCATATATACAAGATGCAGTAGATGCTCTTTTCTTGCTAGCGAGATTGCACCTTAATTAAAATTTGGAAGGGTCATGGGTTTTGCCGGTCTTCCCCAATTGCTGCACTCCAGATGTATTGGGATGTGAACTCCCAGAATTCCCAGCCAGGATATGAAGTAAAATAGGAGAAGAGTGTTTTATTCTTAATTTAATTTGGAGAAGGTTCATTTGTTGTCTGATAACTGGAAAATTTCTTACCTCTTTAAAACAGGTGAAAGAGTGGTGGCGTTTGCTGTTGTTGAAGGGATCTTCTTTTCTGGTGCTTTTGCAGCAATATTTTGGCTCAAGAAGAGAGGTTTAATGCCAGGCCTTACTTTCTCCAATGAACTTATTAGCAGAGATGAAGTAAGGTGTGGGGCAAAAATGCTTAAAGTAAAGTTAAATCTGATGCTTTCAAAGAAGCAGTATTATCCGTAGACTCTCTTATTTGTTGAGAGTCGGATGGCCTACAAGTTTAATTTATGATGGTGATGATGATGATTCATACATCATTGAAATCTAAAATGAAAACCACAGTAGGATGCTGCTTAACAAGAATATTGTTAACTCTACCAATATTTTTTAGAACAGCAATATGTTCTAGACTGGGAAAACACACAATTCCCAATCCTACCAATATTTTTGGTAGGATGGGAATTGTGTTTTCCCAGTCTAGAACATATTGCTCAAAAGACAGCATTTCTCAACCTTGGCAGCTTTAAGATGTGTGAACTTCAACTCCCAGAATTCCCCAGCCAGCATGCTTTCATTTCCATGGGAGTGAAAAGCTTATTTGTGAATTAGGCAAGGGATGTCAATCTTGAGACATCTTAGATGTAGTCGAGAATAATTAATACATATCTTATTTTATGTTAAAAAAAACATTTTAAATCACTGTTAATGTGCATTGTTAATGGATTATTTTAACTTTTAAAAGTAAGCCATAAATGCTTAAAGTAGTTCTCACGTGAAAATTGTAGCTCTGCTTTTTCAAAAAAGAGGAGAGTCAATTTCTTACATTTCTGTCCTGTTTATTTCTTTAAGGGGCTCCACTGTGACTTTGCTTGTCTGATTTTTCAGTATTTAGTGAATAAACCTTTGGAGGGAAGGGTGAAAGAGATCGTTGTCAATGCAGTTGAAATTGAAAAGGTGAGGAGGTCAGCCATCTTTGCCTAGACAGAGTTGTGGTCAACCTCAAAATAATGTAGGCTGTGTTTGCATGATCATTTGCCCCATGATGAACTAAAATGTGGTGTAAGGTAAAGGTAAAGGTTCCCCCCGCACATTTGTGCAGTCGTGTCTGACTCTAGGGGCCGGTGCTCATCTCCGTTTGTTAGCCGAAGAGCCAGTGTTGTCCAAAGACGCTTCCACGGTCATGTGGCTGGCATGAAGCACGCGGAACGCTGTTACCTACCCACCGAAGTGGTACCTATTAATGTACTTGCATTTGCATGCTTTCGAATTGCTAGGTTGGCAAGAGCTGGGGCTAGTGCGGGAGCTCACTCCGTCACGCGGGGCTAGGGATTCGAACCTCCAAACTTGCGATCTTCCGATCAACAAGCCTGGCGTCTTACCCACTGAGCCACCACGCCCCCAAAATGTGGTGTACTCAGTTGTAATTTTCTGAGTTTGCACAATACACGCCATAATGTGATCATGTGGATTGGGTTAACAAATCCTGTAGTTAAAATGCGGTGGACTAGTTGTGATTTAGTGTGTTACGCAAACAACAGCCCTACTCAAGTTTTATATCCATCGTGGTTTGCTGCTGTGATTACTCCAGAGTGCACTGTATGAAGGTCAGGCCACTGGTTGCTGAATAAGGCACAATTGGCTCAGTTCACACAATATCGTAAACCGTAAGCCATGGTTTACAAACCACAATTAAATTGATTAATTTTTTATAAGAATTTTATTAAGTTTGAAACAAAGATAAAAAACTACAAAAAAGCAAAAAACTACAAAAAGTGTGAAACACAAGAAAAAAGAATTTTGAAAATTACATACAGAAGTGACTTCCAACTTTCAACAGCAAGAATATACAGCAATTTCCATAATCAATCCCTTACTCTATATCAAACCAAGATCCCATTATTTCTATAAATCCTTCCATTAGCACATATACACTAATGCAATTGCTCCTTCATATAAAAAAAGAAATATATATATGTGTGTGTGTGTGTGTGTGTGTGTGTGTAGTACATGGTGCTCTCTGAGCCTTGTTGTTTTCTTGCAGACGTTTCATTGCCAGGCTAGGCAACATCTTCAGTGAGAAAAGGGAGTGGAACTTGCTCTCTGTTTATATACCCTGGCTTGTCCTGCCTGTGTTGGTGGGGGTGTTGTACTCTCCTTGGTAGTACCTTGATTGGGTTGTTGTTTGCTGCTTGGTTGATTGACTGAGTTAATAGTTCCTTGATTAGGGTCCATTGTGTTGTTTGATTGCTCCTCTGCTGCTAATCTTGCTGTTAATCTTTGCCTATCTTGTTGTTGATTGCTGGCAAAGAGGTGTTCTGGTGGTCTGGCTTTTCTATTGTCTCTTATGAATGATATGTAAATGTTGTTTACCTCTATGTGTCTGTTGATGGCTGCTTTGTCTGAGTGCCAAGCTTCCAGGAATTATCTAGCATTTTGGGATTTGGCTTGGTTTAAGATGCTCACAGTTTCCCAGTTGAAAGTATGGTTAAGTCTGTCCATGTGTTGTGAGATTAAGGAGTTTTCATCATGTCTTCTGACTGCTAGTTGGTGTTCGTGGATGCGTTCTGCTAGTCTTCTGCCGGTCTGTCCTACATAGTGGCTGCTACAGTCCTTACACTGTATGTTGTAGATAACTCCTGTTTTTTCTTCTTGGGCTACTGGGTCTTTTGGTTTACTTACTATGTTCTGAAGGGTTTTGGTTGGTTTGTGTGCTACAGTGATGCCGTGTGGTTGTAACAGTCTATTAGTAGTTTCTGAGATGTTTCTGATGTATGGCAGTGTAATCCTTTTCATAGCTTCTGTTGGTTTTGCTGTGTTGGGTTGAGTGGTCAGGCACTTTTTGATAAAGTTGCATCGATATCCATTTTGCTGGAAGATGCTATATAAGTGGTCTGTTTCCCTTTTCTGGTGTTCTGGGTTGCTGCAGTGCATTTGTGCTCGTTCTTACACAGCTCCTCTTGTGGGAGGTAGGGTTATTGCTTTGGTAGTATATATATATTTGGTATATATATATATTTATTTCTAAATCAGCTTCCCTCCCCCATAAAACAACATTTATTTAGTTATTTCCTTCCTACCACTATTCTATATATTTCTGTCCACTGTAATAAAAATCAAGTTATAAAAACATATAAATTAATCTACTTTTATAATTAATAATACTATAGCAATTATTCCAAATAATTAAAGAAAAATGAAATATAATAGCCTCATTGTCAATTCAATTAAACATTCATAAATTTTATCCACTCATAAAAGTCCAATTATAAAAACATATAAATTGTCTACTTTTATAATTAATACTACAGCAATCTTAACCCTATTAAACCTAAAAACTAAGCAATTATTATACCTTATAGATACCTTATAAATCTTAAAAATCAAACAAACCTTAAAAAGAATCGAATAAATCTTAGTCCAAATCATTAGAGAAATGAAATCATAAAAGCCTCATTATCAATCCAATTAAACATTCTTAATTTTTTTTACCCTACTTTGAAATAAACCAAAACATTTACGTATCTCCCAATTACCCACAAGACATTTTTCTTACAAAAATCAAACAGCCCAACTGCCCCCCTTAAAAACTCAGCTTCTCAGCAAAAAAAACTCCCACAAAGCAGATTTTCTTCTCTCCCAAAACATTCCCTCAGAAAGCCATAACATTCCCACAAAAAAAACAACTCTCCTTGTTATCTGTAGCTCAAGCTGTCGCTGTATCCCCTTCAACACCAAAATGTAATTGTCGTCTGGCATTACTTCAGACTCGCTGTCCGTAGAAAGATCTCCATCCTTGTCAAAATCTTCATCTTCCTCCGTAACATCTTCAGCCAGATGACACATTTTAGAAATAATATCTTACCCAATGTCCCGAATATTCTGCAGAATAGCTTGACAGACATCATCAAAAAACTGTCTAAAGTTCTGTTTAAAGTCAGAGCGAAGCTCACCACAAAACTCTCAGATGAAATCTTCCATGCTTCTGGCAGTAGATTATGGCGCCCCCTAGATACTTGACTCGTGCAGATAGGAGATAATGAGTTAATAAAAAACTTCCGAGTGAAATTGAAACAAGAGAAAGTATGTAAACAAGCAGCTCTCAGAGAAAGTGAACAGAGAACTAGAAATTCAAAACAGCAATTTCAGCGTGTAGGAAAATATTAAATCCTTCAAATTTGGTACAAAAATAATAGCAGGTAGGCAATTATTTATTCTCAATTCTCCTTAGTCTTTAAATGGGAAAACAAGCCAAAACTTAAAAAGATTTTAAAAATTTAATCCAGAAATAACGATAAGCACCAAAAGAGTCTGCTTCTTCTTACTGTAGAAAGCGTCTCTTAGGGTACAAAACTTTATATATAATTATATAATTTATATATATATATATACACACACACACAATACAATACAATACAATACAATACAATACAATACAATACAATACAATACAATACATATATGTGCGGCGTGGAAATGATGGCATCCCTGTCTCCCGTCGTCTCTTACTGGATCTTCGCGAACGCTGTTTGCGATTCTCTGGCTACAAGACGTTTTGGAGTACAAGTGGGATGATTCCAAGTGTTTTCTGACCATGAAAATGCTCTAGGACTTCAGGAAAACCCTACCTGCGCCCCCCCAAAAAGCCATGTTGTCAGATCTGCCCGCGGAGCTCACGGACACAGCTGGTCAGTCGGCCATGTTCTCCACCAGAAGCCCTTAAATTGATTAATTTTAAGGTAAATAATTACTTCCTTTGGATTTCCTAATTTCTTCTTTCTGTCTCATTAAAAATTACAATTTGTGGCAGCTTTTAGAGGTCTCTAGGGCTGCTCCTAAGGCTTTGGTGGGCTATATCTAGGTTTCAAGGGGTACCCCCTGGTGGAAAACCATTCATAATGGCCAGATAAAATGTGTAGCTTTGTGGAATTGGAACCCAGATCTCACTGGTCCTTGTTCAACATTAACCACAACATCACAATGAATCAC
The DNA here is from genome assembly GCA_023362775.1 of Charina bottae. Lineage (NCBI taxonomy): Eukaryota > Metazoa > Chordata > Lepidosauria > Squamata > Charinaidae > Charina > Charina bottae. The sequence continues at coordinate 146,056,364 of JALMGJ010000003.1, forward strand.
ACTTCCAGAATTATGATATAACAGCTTCTATTTTATGTTACGCATGTGAATCAATCTGGGAAATTACTCCTGTATCCCTCTGAAATAATTCCACTTTTTTTCTAATATTGCAGGAGTTCTTGACAGAGGCCTTACCTGTGGGATTGATTGGAATGAATTGCACTCTGATGAAACAATACATTGAGTTTGTGGCTGATAGGTTACTTCTGGAACTGGGTTTCCCTAAGGTAAAGTAGTTCAGGAAAGTATTTGCATTGAACTTTGGTCTGTGAAGAGAACTTTGCCTAAATCTGTTTCCAGGTAGTGTCTGAGCTCTATCTTGCAAAGAAAATAATATTTGTTCTGTATTTGTGTATGAGTAGCAGGTGTATCTGTAAGTAAAGCCAGTGGCTATTCTTTCATCTATCATGTTTTCTTGCAATTTACCACATACTTATAAGCTTAACACCGGTTTTTTTTACAACATTTACACCCCGATTTTCAAAGGTGGAAAAGCCAAACTTCGCAATAGCCTATATCAAGCTTGGTATCTTGAGGTATCTTAGACATCATCTTGGAATTCCCAGACACCATGAAAAATGCCATAGAGATGTTAATTGTACTTTACATAGAGATGTAAAAATTGTACTTTTCTCTTGTTTTTAAGGTTTTTATTTGTAACTGCCTAGAGTTGTTGGAGTCGAGCGGTATATTATCATTATTAATAATAATAATTTTTATATGTTGAACTGGGTAAATATTAGTAGCAATGACACATCCATGTTCATCCTTCAGAACATGCAAAGTGATGCAATATGAGCCTGTCTGAAACAACTATAGAAAAAAGTTATTCAAATATTGGCAGTATGTCAGCTAGCCTTTAGAAACCTTGGGCTCATATATGAATTCCTTCCATATCCTACTTTTACTTCCACACTCGTGGCAAGCAATTATTTGCTGCTTCATCCAGACCAGGCTTGAAGCGATTGACAATTGTTGTTGTTGGCACTGTAGAGTTTGTTGACATCTGGATTGCCTAATGCAAATGAGTGGTTTTTGGGAAGCAGCCAGAAATAAAAGGAAAATTGCAGTGCAGGAGAAGGAGAGATTGGCAGCTAATATGTGGTTTGGTATTATGTCTAGATTATGAATACAGTATTATATAATATCCAGTACTATATTGGGATTTTGATTCCAGGTTTTTCATATGTCTTATAAAAGTTTTGAAAATGAATAGGCAGTAACTGTGCAGGAGAAATAATACTAAGGAGCAACCATAGAGACAGATAAGTAGAGGTGGGGCAAATTTTGTTTTGTTTGCAGTTTAATACCAACCAACTTAATTTACATTTCTTTGGATTTCACAATGTTCTTTGTTCAAAACTGAATACAATACAATACAAGGATTGAAAGAAAATTGAAGACAAAAATAATATACTAATGCTTAGTAGAGATAAATGTGCACAAAAGTATACAAACGTTAGTGCATTTGAAAATATGAATTTCCATGTGTTTTTTAAAAAAATGCAAACTGATATGGAAATGTGATAGAACAAGTGCTTGAAAAAAATGTGAATATAGAAGGCAAAGTAGAAGTTCTGTCAATCCTTACAAAATTGAAGGCTTGTAGAAAACTTGAAAAATCTTGACTTGCTCCTGGTCATCCTTATTAGTCAAAGAGGAAGAAACCAAACATTTGGGGAGGGGGAGGTTAAATGGAAATGCTCTCTAGCAATCACCAAAGATGGATTTGTCCTTGCAGCGCCTCAATCAGCAGCTATGTTTTAATAATAAGTTTGGTTTTCTCAGGTCTTTCAAGCAGAAAACCCTTTTGACTTCATGGAGAATATTTCACTGGAAGGAAAAACCAATTTCTTTGAGAGGAGGGTTTCAGAATATCAACGTTTTACAGTTATGGCCAAAGCAAATAATAAGGTATTTACTTTAGATGCTGACTTCTGATGCTGCCTTCTTGGAAGACTGACAAAGCCAAACTACATATTCACCATTAATTACTTCAGGAAACTTCTGCTTCTTGTAATCCAAGTAGAGTATTGTGGGAATATTTTGTTAACTATTGATGGTTGATAGAAAAGTTTCTACAAATACATTACAAGTTGTGTGCATATATACACTCTTAACAACAATTCATTCTGTAAAATCATGCAACTTTTATAAAACTGTATTGTGGCATTTAGGACAAAGTTCAGCTGCTGATCATTTTGTTAAAATCCAATCCCATCATTCGACTGGAAAGCTTTTATGATGATGAGAATGATTACACTATAACATTTCTTCCTACCTCAGTTCTTGAAGTGAACTGAGATGAAGGACATGCTCCTTTGTACTTAAAGGGATGTTCCAGCATAAGACTTGGTTAAAGCTTGGAATGGAGACCCCCAGAGGAGCTCAAGACTGCAAACTAGGTTTGAAAAACAAGCCTACGATTGTACTGTCAGTGTGATTCCTTAAAGATTTGAAGTTTATAAAGCTTTCTCTTTTTTGGCGCATGCAAATTTGTTTGGATTTGAATGCTGTCTACATTGAAGTGAAGGAAACATGCCTTCTGAACCACTTCAGGGAAGTACACGATGAGATATTTTGCTGGCTATATTTTAAAGCTTTTTCAAAGACTCCTGTTTCATGCATAAGACTCGGATTTAGTTGTTGTTTAACTCATACTTCCTAGAAAAATACAAAATGGTTTAAATAAAAATTATGAGAACAAACTTGATGGTTTTCATTTTGTGAGTTTTCTCTTTGTACTCATTGAGGATTTTGTTGTTTATTTGTTCAGTCGCTTCCGACTCTTCGTGACTTCATGGACCAGCCCACGCCAGAGCTTCCATCCCCAGCTCCCCCACGGTCGAGTCCGTCACCTCCAGAATATCATCCATCCATCTTGCCCTTGGTTGGCCCCTCTTCCTTTTGCCTTCCACTTTCCCTAGCATCAGCATCTTCTCCAGGGCATCCTGTCTTCTCATTATGTGGCCAAAGTACTTCAGTTTTGCCTTTAATATCATTCCCTCAAGTGAGCAGTCTGGCTTTATTTCCTGGAGTATGGACTGGTTTGATCTTCTTGCAGTCCAAGGCACTCTCAGAATTTCCCTCCAACACCACAGTTCAAAAGCATCTATCTTCCTTCGCTCAGCCTTCCTTATGGTCCAGCTCTCGCAGCCATAGGTTACTACAGGGAATACCATTGCTTTAACTATGCGGACCTTTGTTGTCAGTGTGATGTCTCTGCTCTTAACTATTTTATTGAGATTTGTCATTGCTCTTTTCCCAAGAAGTAGACGTCTTCTGATTTCCTGGCTGCAGTCAGCGTCTGCAGTAATCTTTGTGCCTAGAAATACAAAGTCTGTCACTGCCTCCACTTTTTCTCCCTCTATTTGCCAGTTATCTATCAAGCTGGTTGCCATAATCTTGGTTTTTTTGAGGTTTAACTGCAACCCAGCTTTTGCACTTTCTTCTTTCACCATCATAAGGCTCCTCAGTTCCTCCTCGCTTTCAGCCATCAAAGTGGTATCATCTACATATCTGAGATTGTTAATGTTCTTTCCAGCAATTTTATCTCCAGCCTTGGATTCATCAAGCCCAGCACATTGCATGATGTGTTCTGCATACAAGTTGAGTAGGTAGGGTGAGAGTATACAGCCCTGCCGTACTCCTTTCCCAATCTTAAACCAGTCCGTTGTTCCGTGCTCTGTTCTTACCGTTGCTACTTGGTCGTTATACAGATTCCTCAGGAGGCAGACAAGATGACTTGGTATCCCCATACCACCAAGAACTTGCCACAATTTGTTATGATCCACACAGTCAAAGGCTTTAGAATAGTCAATAAAACAGAAATAGATGTTTTTCTGAAACTCCCTGGCTTTCTCCATTATCCAGTGGATATTGGCAATTTGGTCTCTAGTTCCTCTGCCTTTTCTAAACCCAGCTTGTACATCTGGCAATTCTCGCTCCATGAATTGCTGGAGTCTACCTTGCAGGATCTTGAGCATTACCTTACTGGCATGTGAAATAAGTGCCACTGTTCGATAGTTTGAACATTCTTTAGTGTTTCCCTTTATTGATATGGGGATATAAGTTGATTTTTTCCGATCTGATGGCCATTCTTGTGTTTTCCAAATTTGCTGGCATATGGCATGCATCACCTTGACAGCATCATCTTGCAAGATTTTAAACAGTTCAGCTGGGATACCGTCGTCTCCTGCTGCCTTGTTATTAGCAATGCTTCTTAAGGCCCATTCAACCTCACTCTTCAGGATGTCTGGCGCTAACTCACTGACCACACCATCAAAGCTATCTCCAATATTATTATCCTTCCTATACAGATCTTCCGTATATTCTTGCCACCTTTTCTTGATCTCTTCTGCTTCTGTTAGGTCCTTGCCATCATTGTTTTTGATCATACCCATTTTTGCCTGGAATTTACCTCCGATGTTTCTAATTTTCTGGAAGAGGTCTCTTGTCCTTCCTATTCTATTGTCTTCTTCCACTTCCACACATTGCTTGTTTAAAAATAATTCCTTATCTCTTCTGGCTAACCTCTGGAATTTTGCATTTAATTGGGCATATCTCCCCCTATCACTGTTGCCTTTTGCTTTCCTTCTTTCTTGGGCTACTTCCAGTGTCTCAGCAGACAGCCATCTTGCCTTCTTGGTTTTCTTTTTCTTTGGGACGTTTTTTGTTGCCACCTCCTGAACAATGTTGCGAACTTCTGTCCATAGTTCTTCTGGGACCCTATCTACTAAATCTAGTCCCTTAAATCTATTCTTCACCTCCACTGCATATTCCTTAGGAATATTAGTGAGCTCATATCTAACTGATCTGTGGGTCTTCCCTATTCTCTTTAGTCTGATTCTAAATTGTGCAATAAGAATTGTGCAGTTCGTGATCTGAACTGCAGTCAGCTCCAGTTCTTGTTTTTACTGACTATAGATGTCCGCCACCTTTGGCTACAAAGGATGAAGTCAATCTGATTTCGGTGTCGACCATCTGGTGAAGTCCATGTATAAACTCATCTTTTAGGTTGCTGGAAGAGAGTGTTTGTTATGCACAGTGAGTTGTCTTGGCAAAATTCTATCAGCCTATGTCCCGCTTCATTTTGTTCTCCCAGACCATGCTTGCCTGTAATTCCAGGTGTTGTCTGACTACCCACCTTAGCATTCCAGTCTTCTGTACCCATTGAGGATAGCATGCCACAATTTGCACAAAGCTCTTAACCACACTGACGGCAAAAGGAGAAGGGGACGGCAGAGGATGAGATGGTTAGATAGCATCACCGATGCAATGAACATGAACTTGAGCAAACTCCGGGAGACAGTGGAGGACAGAAAGGCCTGGCGTGCTATGGTCCATGGGGTCACGAAGAGTCGGACACGACTTAACGACTGAACAACAACAACAACTTAACCACACTCTAAAGCTGACTGTGGAAACATATGATCCGAGCCCAGATTCAACCCCCAAGATTCCAGGGACAGTAGAACAGTTAGGGGTATCCAAAATGTTTCAAATTCAATGCATGTTGACCTTGGAATGTCCTGTCTCAAGTTTGCAAGAGTGAAGCAGCTGTTTTGAGTGTCAGATGGGCTGGTTAAATCATTTTGGAAGTGTTCCAGGATCAAAACAGAGCATTTTGAATATGAAACAGCTGTTGAAGTACAAAACACTTCCAAAGTGATAGAGTCCATCTGATGCTGCCTAGAACAGCTGTTTTGCACACAAAATGGGGCATTTTGAACATGCATTGGAAATGATTTGCACACCCTATTAACACTGAGGCAGAAATTAGCCAACCATTTGTTTAGTCTAGCATGCTTACTGAATTAACCTGGTTGCTTAAGTTCACACAGTGCTCTGAACACAGCCTAACTACAGTGCTTGGGTTTAACTACACTCAAGCCTAAAAGACGGTTGGCTAGTTTCTGTAGCATACATGTTAAAAACATAATTAAATAGTACAGGATCAAATACAATGGTAGCACATTGGTGAATTCACTCAAAATTCAGTTCACAACCCTTCAAGTAAGTTCACAAATTGTCTGAACCAGACCCTGGCAGAAAAGCCAAGTTTTAATGGTTTCCTAGAAGCCAAAAGGTTGGGCCTAAAGGGCCTTGCAGGGAATGTTATTCCAGAAAGCAGGAGCAGCAGGAGCGAAGGCACACTCCCAGAATCCCACAAGATGGCGTTTTGTTGATAGGACCCAGAGCAACATGTCCTACCAGATCTTCCCGGGTGGGCAGAAATGGTTGGAGAAAGATGCCCCAGAGGGAACCAGGTCCTGAGCCACCAAGGGACACCTGGAAACTGACGGGTAACCAATGCAGCTCATGAGGTACAGCTACACTTCTCCATTTCTTTCCATACAAACCTGATCTCAAAACTTTTATTAATATACAATTAGAAAAGTTTAAAGGTAAAGGTTCCCCCCGCACATTTGTGCAGTCATTTCCGACTCTAGGGGCTGGTGCTCATCTCCGTTTGTTAGCGGAAGAGCCAGCGTTGTCCGAAGACGCTTCCACGGTCATGTGGCCGCATGACACGCACGGAATGCTGTTACCTTCCCACCGAAGTGGTACCTATTCATCTACTTGCATTTGCATGCTTTCGAATTGCTAGGTTGGCAAGAGCTGGAGCTAGTGCGGGAGCTCACTCCGTCACGCGGGGCTAGGGTCTCGAACCTCCGAACGTGCGATCTTCTGATCGACAAGCCTGGCGTCTTACCCGCTGAGCCACCACGCCCCTTAGAAAAGTTTAGAAACATGTTAATATGGAGGGGGTGAGGGACAAGAAAAATAAAACTTCATGGCATTCTCACTGGGAAGGCTGGGTGGTCTTCAACAGGTGCTTAAAGGTTATTGGGTACTTTCTAAGGTCAGGACAGAGACCCAGATTTCTGGCACCACCACAGAAAAGGTTCATTTGTAGGGTGGCTAGAAGCTGACTATTTTCTGGCATGCACCAAAGGACTCCTTTTAATGATTGACTAAATACCTTACGGTGAAGAGAATTTGTCACAGACATTTAGGTCTCCTGGAAACCTCAAGGATGTGTAAAAGTCGTGCCTCCTGTACCAGATTAGGGCAGTAGTGCTAGACCAGAAGTAAAGGGAGAAGCCGTGCAAGTGGAATAGGGTAAATAGGGTCTTCAGGTTCTGACACTAGATTATTCCTGGCTTTGTTAGTTCCTAACTAGCTCTTTAGAAAAGTGTGCTGTTGTAGATTGTGTGAACTTCAACTCCTAGAATTCCTCAGCCAGCATGCTGGATGGAGAATTCTGGGGGTTGAAGTTCACACACCTTAAAGTTGCTGCAGTCGAGAAACACTGCTTTAGACCAGTGTTTCTCAACCTTGGCAGCTTGAAGATGTGTGGACTTCAACTACCAGAATTCCCCAGCTGGCTGGGGAATTCTAGGAGCT